>BLKM01000343.1:453920-548808 GCA_013340265.1 Coptotermes formosanus | reverse complement strand
CCACCACCACCACCACCACCACCACCACCACCATCCCTTTACGCAGCGTATTCACACATATACACCTGAAACAAACCACGTTTCTAGGGTACACACTGCCGCAGCTATTCCGCGCGTACTCTTAATGGTGCATATAGCGCTGTCTGCAATATTAAACCCTTTGTGCTTCTACATTAGCACTTCCCGCAGTGTGTGCTGTGCCCAATACAGCTGTTTTCTGCAGTTCCTTGATATCGTGCTTTCCCGGTACGCTGCTCAAGTATTTTCTGAAGGATTTTGAAATGGTTCCCGTTGCCCCTATTATTACTGTCGTCACCTTTGTTTTTACATTCCACATGCGCTGTATTTCTATTATAAGGTCTTCATATTTTAGAATCTTCTCGGCTTCCTTCTTTATCACATTTCTGTCTCCCGGAATTGCTACGTCAATTAGCATACAGGTTCCTTTTTCATTATACCGGATTATGATTTATGGTTTATTGATGGGGATTGTTCTGTCACAGTCTGCACTTGTTTATTCCATTTACTACAAGTATTATTATTATTATTATTATTATTATTATTATTATTATTATTGGGGACGACGAGGAGGAGGGTAAGTATCAATCTGTTAAGTTCACCTGCCAGAATGCACCCGTTCCAGAATGCAACATCTCTTACATCTGAGCTGTGGAAGCATTTAGGCGCAAAGGTTTTGTGTTGAAAGGCTGTCCCGTTTTTGAGATGCTGAAGCAGTCGTAGGCATGTCACATAATGGTACTTCCAGTCTGTCGCACGAGGCCCAAATCCCTCCCGCAAACTCACCTGGCGCCACACCACCTGCAGCCCAGAGACGATCCTGTAACAACAGCCAGCTGCGTTCTCAGTGCGTTCAGTAGTGTACATTCATCACTGCTACCACACAGAAAATACTTTCAGCGCTCTGTTAGGAACTTGGTATGAAAGACATGCATCTGAATGTCAGTGCACTAACATATCTTTATAAACCCCTTGTGTTAGCAGTCAAGTGGTGAGGTTAAGAATGAATGGATCTATACTTCTACTCCTCCCCTATGCCTTCATGCCATGCACATGGATGACTTTACCCTTGCGATATTTGAGGTGCTGGCAGCTGTATTTCTGAAGTGCGCAGTCTTCTGGGATGTGATGCCATGTCACTGTGCAGGTAGTTGCTGACTTCAGAACTACAGAAGTGCCTTTAGAATGCTCTGACGACTGGTCCAGCTACACAGTGTCACACCCCAGCAGACTGGAATCTTCAGCTTTATATTTTTGTTTTACCTTGGGTTAGCAGCATAAAAACAGTTGCTGCACATATCTTGAGAGACTGGAAAACTTTTAATCTGACATCTGATAACTTGATATGACTTTGTATACTTCGTATAAATCACTGGTTGGTAAAACTGCAATTGCATATGCGTTTAAGCACCACATCAAGAAGAGTAGGGTGGAATGGAGGTAAAGCTTCTCCCATTTTAACCACTAAATGGAGGTAAGCAGTGATCTTCATGCTTCAGCAATACCTTAGTGTCAACAGCATAACTGATTGAAAGCATAACTTTCTTATAACACAAATTATTTTCACAAAACCTTTCCATTGTAGAGAAAAACACGCTGACAAGAATAGCCCTCACACTTATAAACAAACGGTACTCTATTTATTAAGGACCATGTTAAATGCTGAAATAAAATGAAGCAACGGAAATATAAAGCAAGAAACCCAAAACATAAGAATCTGACAGACTGAAAAGTAAATAATATTCGTTGTTGTCGTTGGCGTCGTCGTCGTTTAGCCGGGACAGCTCCTCTAGTGTACTGACTGGACGACAGGCTGAACCCAGAATCACGGTTCGATTCCCAGCAGCGGTAAGAATGTTTTCTCTTCTCCAAAATGTCCAGACTGGCCCCGGGGCCCACCCAGCCAACTATGCAACGGGTACTGGGGCGCTTTTTCCCCAGACGTAAAAAGGCCAGGACGTGTAACTGACCGCACACCTCCATCTAGTGCCGATAAATGGAGCTATACCTCTTCTCCCCCATATGCCTTTATGGCAAGCACAAGTACAGCTTTACCTGTTATTGTCATTACATAGTTAAATGTCCTGCACTGGCAGCCAGGCAGCCGCCCTACAACCGCGCGCAATGCGCCGAGCGTCGCACTACCAACAACACCGCCCCCAGCTGTTTACACACCTGTGCCACGCCACAGAGACGCAACAGGCTGTTAGCAGTGAGACTCCATCCAGCAGGCTGCAGATCTTCTCCTGCAGTTCGGTCGGTAACGCTTCCAACATCTTGTGGCTGTTCAGTGGTACAATTAGCCCTTTAAAGATGAAGCGTGTCCGTTTTATATAAGGACTCAGAGCGTACCGCTCTGTAAACACTCTCCACTTCGGTTATAAAAACCAATCTCTTAATGTTTTATAAGGCAAAAGTTGCTGTTTGTTCTGAGATCCGTACAAAACACATAAAGGCAATGTGGGCACCACGTAGAAGTTTTTAATGTTAAACCTGGTGGTACGTAAAGTTACCGCTAGGCTTTAAAAGGTTAAGACGACGTCTGAACGTAAGTTGAGTTCACGGCAGCAAACTGCACCGGAATACACCACCGACAGTACCCGTGTAAAGGCAAAAGTCTGACAGATGTGTGCCGGATCCTCATACTGCTTTCACATCTTTACCTATCCGTCTAGAGTCCCCCTGCCGTCTCACTCTACAGACCGTAACTTCGGCAGCTGAAGCAGCGTTATTCCAGAATCAGCAATTCTTACGGGCTGGACGATCTGGGCTTCGACTCCCGGAAGTGGGAAACAGATTAATCTCTTCTCCACCGCCTGCGCTGTACACCAAACCTCTTATTCAACAGGTGTTGGGAGTTCTGTACCCGGTGATAATGTGGCCAGGGCGTGAAGCTGACCGCTCACTTCCATCTAGTGCCGAGGTTAAGAAGTGAAGCCATGTTTATACCACGTACATGCCTTCATGGAGTGAATAGGGACACCTTTACCTTTACCTTCCAATAAACTGTAATAAGAAAGGGTTATGCGAGCGTACACAACCACAAGCCATTTTGACCGCTATAACTGCACACGCAGTCCTTTCAGTTAAAAACAAACCGCTGCTTGTAGCTATCCGCTTCACTTTAATTTCATTGTTCTGAAACAACTGCAATGCACGGACCTCGGCAGACTGCAGGCAAGTTCAAAAACGCACTGCGAAAATAGCTGTGCTAAAATTAGAAAGACCTGCTCCAAAGACTCAACATCTCGTTAAAATACACCAAGCAGCACACTAATGCTCGGTAAGAAAACATTGCTTCAGAAGGTGTACTTGTGACAATAATGATAAGGCGAATTACGCATTGACCAGTAGGTCTGCATAATATGAGACACGGCGTGCTTAACTGATGGTATAGCATATCATCAGTTAACCGCTTAAAGCCCAGTGGTTACTGTACGTACCGCCAGGTTTAACAATCACAAATTCTACGTTCTGCCCACACAGTGTGTTTATGTGTTTCGTGTGGATCTCAGAACAAACAGCGATTATTTCCCTATACAGCATTAACTGACTGGTTTTTATAACCGAGACGCAGTGTGTTTACTGCGCGGTACGGACTGAGTCTTTGTACATTAGACCTCGTCTTTAAAGAAGAGCACTGCGATAGGTTTTTCTCCGAGTACTTCTGTTTCCCCTGTCAGTATCATTTCACGAACGCTCCATATTCATTCCCATCTACACAGTGCTCTTACCAGAAGAACAAAGGGGCGAAGCCTGGGAACGTTCTAAAAAGATACGCTCGTTCGGAACTCAGTGTGCATTGCGTAGAAAAGTACCGTCACTTCCCATCTCCTACTTCCTCCTCCTCCTCCTCCTCCTCCTCCTCCTCCTCCTTCTTCTTCTTTCCTTCTTCTTCTCCTTCTTCCTGATCACTACGAAGGGAAATAGCGCCCCCCTCCCCAACTCACAAGTAACACAGTCGAGCAGTATTCACAGTTCTCACCTCCTGATCTAACAAATGTCTGCAATAGTAAAAGAACATAATTAAAATTACGACTGGACACGGATATCCACGTTAATGTCAGACAGCCTCCCAAGGCCTGACGTTCCGCCAACAGACACGCAGCACGGGTTGCCTCTGCAGGAGTTCCAAAACGTCAGAAACTTAGTAATCAATATTTTTTCATCTAGAAGTTTTATTTTCTGGACAGGCTGGAACAATATGTGTAGAAGTGTACATAAATGTAACTCCAATCGTATGTTTAACAACAGACGTCAGTAACGTGTGATTTTGTCTTCAGAACAAGCTTCACACGTACCGAAAGCTACAGAACACAAAATAACATTTTCAAAAATTTCAGCCACTAACACGTGTGATAAAACCAATACATCCCAAAACAGGTTAAAAAGTCAATAACATGTTTTATTTTATTGTGCAAACACAGGAAATGCGAAGTCTTACTTCAGAATACAGTCCTGTGCAGAATGCTGACATAAAACCAATTTTGCAAGAGTAAACTCGCGTTTTTTCTAATTCTATTTACACATTCTAAACGGAATAATAAAATCCCGCTGAATCTGGATCTGAAGTTCCACAGATCGCGTGCAACGTGGTTACACGCACGTTAGTAGTGACAGACATGGATACCGAATTTAGTTGGTAAAAACTCCTGTAGTTGCATCTTGGCTGTCACAGACATAAAGAACCATAAGCAGCTCTGGGGAAATACTTCGCTTTGTTACTATTTCAGTAGCAATAAAAACGTCTGTAATGTCGAAATTCAGGATTTTGTCTTCTCCACAGTTTTCAGACCGGCTTTGGGGACTGCGGACCCTCCTGTTCGGTGTGTACTTACCGCTTTTAACCTTACGGTAAATCAACTGGGAGGGAAACCGACCTCTCACCTACATGCAGTGACCAGGTTAAGAATGCATGGAGTGCACCTTCGCTCTCCTATACACCTTCATGAAGCGGCGCCTAATTTTGAATAGGAAAAATATTACAAATTCTTAGAAGAAATTTTCAAATGATGGTTTTGCAACATGGAATAATCCAAAATTTAAATTTTCGAACTTGAAATAAATGTAAATAATATTTAAAAATTCAGTTCCTATGTCTCAAGGGACGCATTTTCTCTGTCTCAACTGCAAACAGTGAAGAGTTAATGATGGCGAAGGAAGAGGGCACTAATAGATGTCTGTCATCAGAAATGCATAAAGAGACTGTGCGGGTGAAATATGCAGCTCCTTCACGTTAACTCTTTAAGAAGGAAACGTAATCTGTTTTGTATAAAGACCCAGTCCGTACCGCGCAGTAAACACACTCCGTCTCGGTTATAAAAACCAGTCAGTTAATGCTGTATAGGGAAATAATCGCTGTTTATTCTGAGATCCACACAAAACACATAAATACACTGTGTGGGCAGAACGCAGAATTTGTGAATGTTAAACTGGCGGTACATATAGTAACCACTGGGCTTTAGAGGGGAGAATTAAAGACTCAGCTCTTACCGCGCAGTAAACACACTCCGTCTGGGTTATAAAAACCAGTCAGTTAATGCTGTATGGGGAAATAATCGCTGTTTGTTCTGAGATCCACACAAAACACATAAACACACTGTGGGGGCAGAACGCAGAATTTGTGAATGTTAAACTGGCGGTACATACAGTAACCACTGAGCTTTAGAGGGTTCAGGCAGATGCCAAGGCGTATAGAAATCAATGTTCTTCAAGTTTTAAACCAAGAAGTGCACATAGGAAGGTGTCTTTATTTCGTTATTTCATAGACCGTGACATAGCGTGGGATGTCGCCTGCATCCTCACCGTGCTCACCATCACACAAACGCGTGTCCTGTGTTTTTATCTGATTACACCGCCTCTTATAACCAGTAAAGGATCTCTAAAGAGGCAGCAGGAATGGTACGATGTAAGAAAGAAAAACACCTCAACTAAAGTGGCTTTTAGTGCAAAGTCACACATACCGCGGCTTCTGGGCCGATGTGGCACGGCTCTCGTTTTTGGGATTCATCCTGAGATGGAATATACATGAACAAGGGCTAAATGTAGCAACACCCCAAACTGATATATATATATATATATATATATATATATATATATACAAATTTTGTAATAATCCTCCGCATATTTCTACAATTGTATTGACGATGGCTTCTTTTTAAGCCGAAACATGTAGTCACACTACACAATATAATACTGTAATTTGTTTTATTGATAAAGTTGTGTCCGAATAACGCGTTTTTCTATTCGGCTGTTACATTTTAAACACAGCGGGGTAGCTCATGTGACAAAAACTGTACAGAAAATCAAAACACAAATTTAATGTTCAGTAATTTTTTCGAGAACCCTGCCCTTTATGAAATAATGTAAAAAGTATGGTACAGCCAGACAAGCCACAGATGACAATATAATACGGCGCAGGAAAAATTTTAGAAAATGGATGCGCATCCATGATAATTAATACCTATTTATCCCTTTTCAACGGTGAAGGTGTTTACGCGAAAGCGCCTGAATATTATGTGATACGTGACACGTACATCGCCCGTCTTGTCAAAACCGACAAGGAGTGTGTTGACTGGGTCGTGCGAAATGTCTCTCTAAATAAAATTCAGGGTCATTTTACTCTTTAAAGGTTTAAAAATCCTCTTGCGTGAATATCAGTCATTACGCTGTGTTGGTATAATTCGACCGCTGGGACAAAAGACTTTAGCATGTAGCACATTACAAAAAAAATATTATTTTATGAAGCAGCCGCGCTGGGAACGAGGCGTACATAATTCCTTGTTAACCCGCAACATAATTAGATCTAACCCCATTTCTAGAAGTCTGTTTCGAGCGAGGTTTCAGGTCGATTACCAACAATGTTACAAAAAAACCGAATTTTTTTCCCACGTGGTTCCTAACTTCTAACGACTGCACTTAGGACAAACGCTTTCTGATTTTACCGTCCTCTTTATAACGTTCCCGCCTGAGGTCGCGGCTAAACAGACGTTCCGTACAAACAAGAGCTCACCGAAATATTGCCTGCGACTGACCTGCATAGGACTTCATGCATCCGCCATCTTGATCACAATTCCTTATGTACTTTAAATTAAATTTCCGGTATTATAAATAATTAAATTTTAATCCATTAAAGCCCAGTGGTTACTGTACGTACCGCCAGGTTTAACATTCACAAATTCTACGTTCTGCCCACACAGTGTATTTATGTGTTTTGTGTGGATCTCAGAACAAACAGCGATTATTTCCCTATACAGCATTAACTGACTGGTTTTATAACCGAGACGGAGTGTGTTTCCTGCGCGGTACGGGCTGAAACTTCAAATATAGTTCAGATTATCCGTAGGCTTTAAAGCGTTGATGTGTTACACAGCCACGTATTGCAGTGCGCTTGTATATGAAACAGAGAGAGTGTACGAGTGATTCGTGTGAACAGTTATAAGGAAATGGCGCATATCCGTTAGGTGAAGGGGACGCTGTGTAATCATCAGCATCGAAAAATACCGTACGTTTTGCTGCGAGATAAAATTGGTCGTTACTTGCTAAAGGCAGCCGTTTCCTTTGCTGTCATATGGTCAGTTCACCAATACAGCTGTGTGAACAAAACTATCATATGGTCAGCTTACCGATACAGCTGTGTGAACAAAACTGTCATATGGTCAGTTTAATGATACAGCTGTGTGAACAAAACTGTCATATGGTCAGTTTACCGATACAGCTGTGTGACCAAAGCTGTCATATGGTCAGTTTACCGATACAGCTGTGTGACCAAAGCTGTCATATGGTCAGTTTACCGTTACAGCTGTGTGACCACAGCTGTCATATGGTCAGTTTAACGATACAGCTGTGTGACCAAAGGTACCATATGATCAGTTTACCGATACAGCTGTGTGACCACAGCTGTCATATGGTCAGTTTAACGATACAGCTGTGTGACCAAAGGTACCATATGATCAGTTTACCGATACAGCTGTGTGACCACAGCTGTCATATGGTCAGTTTACCGATTCAGCTGTGTGGCCAAAGCTGTATTGCGGTACCAAACAACCCCAGTACGGCTGTCCTTATGTTTACACGATATGACAACTCAAGACTAGAGATTTTGTTTTTATGTACGCAAGTAAGTAGTTACGAATAAAGTAAAAAGATGGAAGCAAACGCCTATCGTACCACCGTCATTTCTGTTCTTTGCATATGTCAGTATGTGAGTATGCAGTCACGAAAAGGACCTATTGATGCCATCAATATTTCTTTAGTATGCGCGTAGTAAAAACTAGTTATCAACAAGAACAGAAGATGACACGAAACGCTTGTTAAGGATTCAAGTCTTCAGGGTTGTTACGCCGTATCGACTGCTGAACAGTTACCGACGTTTCGGAGGGGCGTAGTAACTCCAACTTCAGGGTTATTAGGCCAAGTTCAGTGCCCTCAGGGACAAGCAGCAGAAGCCGCACGGCTGGACACTGAAGGCGGAGGCACTGGGCTCCTTCTAACTGTCGGTAACTGTTTACTGGCCGACACGGCGTCACGTCACTGTGAGAACCCGGAGTCTCGCAAACGCTTATTTTGCGCGGTGGGGTTAGCGTTTTACCTTAAAGTAGGTCATTAAGGATGGTTGAGTGGACTGCGGTCTCAGAAAGACAAACCCACTGTGTCACCGCTTGCCTAGCCCCTGACTGCTAATTTCATGAAACAGATGTCTGTTATCTTGCAGGCACTGAAGTTAGGCACTGCAAGTCTGCTGTCATCAATTCGTCGATCTCAGGGGTTTATGAATAACCTTTGACTAGCGACGCAAGACCATTCAACATTTGCACTCCACGTCAAATGTCCGTTACGCTCGGGTTGACCTGTGGCTCATTGAGGAAGCCAGCCATGTGAACACAACACGACCTTCAGAACTGTTACGCGAACGGGCTCTGTCCAATTATACAGACTACTTGCATGGCGACCCCACATTGGTCGAGCAAAACTCTTCGGAGATTCGCCTAATGTATCTACGTCAAATAAATACACAAGGGAATATGAGTCTATCCCCAATTCCGGTGGCCGCGTATCCTAATGCGTAGGTCTGCAGCCGATCGATTGCTAGGATCGCGGGTTCGAATCCTGCTGCGGGTATGGTTCTTCGTATCTTGAGTTTGTTGTGCAGGGTAGGGCTTCTGCGATTAGCTGATCACTCGTGCAGAGGAGTCCTACCGGGTGCGTGCGTGCGTGCGTGCGTGTGTGATCTAGAAACCTCAAAACGAGGTGGCCAAGGCCCCAATGAGGCTGTTGCGCCACAGAGACAGCGAGCAACGTGAGTCAATCCACGCCAAACGAAGGAAGTCAGATATTTGCTGGGGCTGCCATCCGCTCCGTCTGTGTGGCAATTTCGTGGGCACTGCAGTGAGGAAGAGCAAAGGGGGGNCCCCCCCCCCCCCCCCCCCCCCCCCCCCCCCCCCCCCCCCCCCCCCCCCGCCCCCCCCCCCCCCCCCCCCCCCCCCCCCCCCCCCCCCCCCCCCCCCCCCCCCCCCCCCCCTGTGCCGCCGTCCCTGGCAGTGGGATATTTTAAATGGGAGAAAAATAATTTCAGTGCATTGCAAATTTTAAATTATTGAAGCAGATACAAGAAAATCCAACAAATTGTTGTGACTTTTTAAAGTTCATAATTTGTCTTAGGGACGGCCATTACAATTACTCGCCCCGGGCGCCAAAAATCCTAGATACGCCACTGACCAAGAAATAATTAATGAAGTGTGTAATAACGTATCCCCTGAAGTGATTCAACACTTAAGAAAGACAGGTGTTTTCTTCAATCTGTGTGTTTACAGAGTACAGTGCTTGCAGGTGTCATAAAATGCAACCTGAATTGGGATCTCTTTAAAAAAACTCGCCATCATTCTGGTGGCTGACATCGCCTGCAGTAAGCCTGGCTTACGTAACCGCTGCGCCTTGCAGACACGCAGAGTGCAACGTCTTTTAATTCTAACACGTCCAGGCCGCTTTCAGCAGGTATTTGTTACCCATAACTCTACATAAACCCATTTAAACAGCTCTGCAGCCATGACGTTGCTGATCAAAGGATTCCTGCGCTTTCCTTGTGAGAGGAAATTAAGGATAAGGGAAGAGCGGATTAGGAACACAGCACCTGTTTAGTTTTTCTGTGCGTCTGTCCGCATCATACTGCACTCCCAAACGTATTTCAGCTAATCATGGTTGAAACTGATCAATGAAAGCGTGTGAATCAGCACCTACAGTGCCCTTTATCTGATTTTAAACAAAACCGAAACCCTTCGAAATATTTTATTAAAGCTGTCCAGTATATGCCATATAAGTCCGTACAGAGGCGCTAGAGACGTTCTGCGCGGATAGTTCGACGGACGAACAGACATGACGAAGCTGGTAGGCTAAGTGCGTTTCTGCAACTTTGCCGAATGACCGTGACGTTTCGAAAGGTTTCTGAACCGCACCACATAAGTCACTAGCGGCGGCAGTTTAGATGTGCTGGACACATTGGGTGCAAACTTGCTTTAGGAACCTTAACAAATTTTACAACAGACGGATTAAAATGAAAATTTAGATTACTTTGTCGGTGTAAGAAGCGCACCTCAGTGCAATATCATTTCTTACGGGCTTCGCTTGAACCAGCAGTTTCCCCTTCGAATGATGATACAGAAACCCGCACAACTCGACAATGCAGGGACTATTGTCAATACCGCAGCCAGCCATTGTCAGTGCACATGTATAGAATCCAGAGCGCCGTATTTCCTTTAACGGGCGACAGCGGGGCACTGCTCGTAATGGAACAACACACACACACACACACACACACACACACACACACACACACAGAAGGCACGGCTGCCGCTTCAGGTCGTTCTTTACAGTGCGTTCAAACACTTCTCGACATAATCTGATTCCACACTACAATAGCAGCCGCGGAAAATATGATTCTTGAGTAGAAGAAAAATACAAATATCGACTCTTTCTTTCCCCGAGAAAGAAACAAAGTAAAGTGTAAAGTACAGTCAAATGTCACTTAGCCTCGGCGCCAGATGGGGGTGTATGGTTAAGGTCACGCTCCGGCCGCTTTACCCCCGCGAAAGACCCGATACCCATCGTAGAGGAAGCTGGGTGCGCCCTACGGCCGGTCTGGCAAGGCGCGGAAAATTCTTACCGACCGGGATTCGATCCCCGGACCGTCCAGTCCGTAGCGAGTCACTACACTGACTGAGCTATCCCGGCCTTAGCCACGCACTGCCTTAAGTTTCTCGCACCCGAGGGCAGGCACAGCTACAACTTGAACACTTTACATCGGTGTTGCAACCAAATGTACACGTAAGGGTAAAGGTTTTCTTGTGTTCGCCATGGACGCGTATAGGAGGAGCAGATATATAGCGTGAGTGGTCAGCTTCACGCTCGTACCGCTTTACCCCAAGGAAAGAAATCGGTGTCCATTGAACAGGAGAATGGGTGCGCCCCGGCGCCTGTCCTGACCGTTAGGACAGGACAGAACACTTGTCCCCGCCGGAAATCGAACCGCGGATTCTCGAGCGCAGAGCTCAGTCGCTGTACCGACTGAAGATACAAAACAGGAAGTAGTGGCAAGCATCTGGTGGCCGTGATGTCTGTCGTCACGGAAAGAACGCCGTGTAGTCTGGTAGATAGACAACAGCCTCTCAAAGAAACACTCGTACGCTGAAGACGGAGGGAGCAGCTTTCTACAAAACGCTGATATCTATCTACCAAATCACACGGCGTCACATCCCAGAAGGCTAACCTTAGCAATCACTGCCGTCAGAAACTAATCTGAGCACAGTGTTTCCATGCGCCAGTTCAAGCGATGTTCCTGGGCCACCGGAAGCAGCACTGGCTGATCGGCGCACCCTTAACATTCTCTCCCCCACATTGTCCTTGGGTGGCGTCGCTACAGCAGCCTGTCTCTCTCCGTGTGTTGGACAGACAGAAAGTTTGGGGTCAATTTGTTGAACAGATCTGCGCTCTTCTGGCGTATAACGCAGCGCCGAGTGGTAATCCTTTACCGACGTTTCGGGATAACGCATCGGTCCCATCTTCAAGGGTCAAGAAATCTAAGAAGAGAAGAAGGCTGACAAGAAACACGCGTGTTTTCTTGTCGGCTTTCTACCCTTTTTGGACTTCTTTGTCCTTGAAGATGGGACCGATACGTTATCCCGAAACGTAGGTAAAGGATTACCACTCGGCGTTGCGTTATACCCCAGAAAAGCGCAGATTCTTCAGCATCGCGGCGGAAGCCTGAAATCACGAATTTGTTGAAGACTTGTGAGTTACATGAAGGTACAGCAGTACTTGACAGCGTTTCACTTCGTTCGTTGCTGTTTGCAGTATGTTAGCATGTTGCGTGTAATTACGTGCGGCTCACAGTTACTGGGAACATAGCAACCCATTAAAGCCCAGTGGTTACTGTACGTACCGCCAGTTTAACATTCACAAATTCTACGTTCTGCTCACACAGCGTGTTTATTTGTTTTGTGTGGATCTCAGAACAAACAGCGATTATTTCCCTATACAGCATTAACTGACTGGCTTTTATAACCGAGACGGAGTGTGGTTACTGCGCGGTACTAGCTGGACCTATAACTATGATGCAGGTTAAATTCAGTGCTGAAGGTGAACCTCACAGCTGAATCTCACTCCAGGTTATCAGAAATGCATGTGAAACAGTTATTTTGCAGGATGTGAAGCCCCTCTGTTCGGAACGTGTGTACTACGGTTGAAGCAGAACCGGGAGGGGGGGGGGGGCGGTGTTGGTAGCACTTTCATTAAGGGATGTAGCATGACGCAGACACTATCACCCTCAACACTGTGGTGCACTCACCCCACTTTGCTTTAGTTTCTCGGTATGACGTCTTTTGTTCTTTGTTGCGTCTGGAAAATTTCATGTCACTAATCTCACACCTCCCAGCGGGCAGGGCCCCCTGTCTTCACTTTTACGAAGTGAGGTCTTTATGAGGCACCGCGCTGGACAGAGAGGACTGTTACGTTACATTTGTGCTTCTTACAGTTGATTTGTTTATCTGGAACTGGTTGGTGCTGCAGTAGGGTGTGGTGGGTGGGTACAAAAGCTTCGGAAATTAATTCTGACTCATTCTTCACAGTTAAAAATGGAAAGATTTGAAGAGTGCTGCAGTATGTTTGCCAGGAATATTAGTGTCTACGTACCAGACCAGACGGTTTCACAACCAATAAGTCAAGGAAATAATCTATAAAGTACAAAGAATCATAAATATAACTAATACATAAAAAACTTTAAAAAGAAACCTGAAATGAAGAACCACTCAAGGGACCTAGCGGTAGATGGGAAGCAAACATCAAATTGAATCTCAGTGCAACAGAGTGTGGTGACGTGGGCCGGGATGTTCTGGCCGAGGGTAGGGTTAACTGCGTGTTGTTCTGACTGTACAGGGTCTCACCGCTGCTGATAGTGCTAACATTTCGTTTTGGAGGCATGGATGTGCGAAAAATACGAAGGAAGACGCTAACCGCCGAGTGATGTTGGAAAATGAGGCGCGGACCGGGACTGACCGTGCTACAGCCAGCGGGTGTTAGGTGCCGAGAATCTACTGTGCAGGAAGTCGATATTGTGCGGTTTGAGAAAAGGCGTGCTCGTGGTTCGATTGTAGGCACAGTGTCAGTATCACAGTGTCAGTATCACAGCGCCAGTATCACAGTGTCAGTATCACAGTGTCAGTATCACAGCGACAGTATCACAGCATCTGGAGCGCCCAGCGTGTGCAGATATATGGGGAGACGTTTTCAAGTTCTGGAGGTGAGAGGTTAGCTATCTGGGAGTGGCACTAGATGAAGGTGATTTTTCATCTTCTGGAAGTGGCACTAGATGGAGGTGATTTTTCATCTTCTGGAAGTGGCACTAGATGAAGGTGATTTTTCATCTTCTGGGAGAGGCACTAGATGGAGGTGATTTTTCATCTTCTGGAAGTGGCACTAGATGAAGGTGATTTTTCATCTTCTGGGAGTGGCACTAGATGGAGGTAATTTTTCATCTTCTGGGAGTGGCACTAGATGGAGGTGATTTTTTCATCTTCTTGAGAGTGGCACTAGATGGAGGCGATTTTTCATCTTCTTGAGAGTGGCACTAGATGGAAGCGATTTTTCATCTTCTTGGGAGTGGCACTAGATGGAAGCGATTTTTCATCTTCTTGGGAGTGGCACTAGATGGAGGTGATTTTTCATCTTCTTGGGAGTGGCACTAGATGGAGGTGATTTTTCATCTTCTTGGGAGTGGCACTAGATGGAGGTGATTTTTCATCTTCTTGGGAGTGGCACTAGAGGGAGGTGATTTTTCATCTTCTTGGGAGTGGCACTAGATGGAGGTGAGTGTTCACCTCCGTGGCCCTGCCACTAGACAGACGCAAGCGAATGGTCAGCCTCACGCCTGATCCCTTTATGTCCAGGTACAGAGCCCGGTAGTCGTTGCCCAACTGGCCGACCGGACCGCAGAATCTGTCAGACCGCCGGCTAAGACAGCGATCTGTGTCTGTTTCGGTTATCTAGCTCACGTTCCTAGATTTTCCAGCCCTCAGCCTATTCACTATACTGACTGAGCTATCTCGGACGCTATAAAACTTAACTTTCAGTTCGTATCGTGTTTAGCCCACAGTACCTGAAGTTCTAAAGGCGGTGGCCTGTGACGCCGTACCTGTCCACCAAACTGCACGGCACGATTTACCGTGAAACAGTAACACTGATTTTGTACCGGTTTGCAGGCTCATGTTATCCGTACATGTGAGAAGTATAAGGCACATGACATAGGCGTTATTTCTTGCTGAAGCATCCGCATGTGCTGCGTTTTGTTGCTGAGGGCTCATTCAATTCTCATTAATGCACGACGATCACAGATGTCGCCAGCGATCCGGGACGTGCTGCATAGAACCGAACGCGAATTTCGCAATAAGCAAATCACTTGGTTTCTTCGTCAAAACGAACTGAAGCCTACCAGTTGATGACAGGTGGGTGTTCACTACACACTCGTGGAAAACGTTATGGCAGGTATGTCTAACAATTACTGCGCCCTGTGCTGCTTTCAAATAAATGAATAAATAAATATTTAATTTCCCACGATTATATAGCGTCGGTGGTAGAAGTCTGGCTGGATATGGAGGATTGGTGGAAAGATACTGACGGGAGAAAACTGAAGCACTGGGACAGAAACCTGCCCAGTGCCACTTTGTCAAAAACCAATCCCACGTGGAATGGCGTGGAATTGAAACCGGGCCCAGGAGCGAGAGGAAAAGGACTAACCGGTTGATTCACGGCACGGCCTAATCTTATGTTGCTTAACACTTTAAATCACTGTGGTAAGCATACGTACCAGCTGTCCGACACTAAGGGGCTCTGCACGGTCAGAGGCTGTAAGCAGACTCTGACGTTACAATTCATTACACACTTTACTGACCAACTGGGCATACACCTGTTGATAAAAAAAAAACTCTACCTGTGTTAGAGTGCGAGGTATCCACGTGCTGCTGCTCTAAGGCCATTAATTTATACGGCAGGTTGAATTTGCATTTCCATGAAAATCACGAAAAAATATTTGTGTGATGTTTAGTTGTGCATGTCACCTGCTCATTCAAAGCGCGTTCAGCAGTACAGTAACACCGTCCACTCCAGTACGTTACACGGAATTTTTGACACGCCGTAAGGTCTGCGTGTTTGGAGATGTAATTTAATATTTACTTATACGCGACAAACCTCACTTCGTATTAAGTAAGACATCGCACTCTAGTGTAAGCATTTACGTAAAAATGGAGTCAAAACTGAATTAAAATTCCGCATGGTCACAGACTGGTGGAGTAAATAAGAAATTGTAAAAACGTAAATGAAAATTTCTATACTGCATATTGCGTGTAGTAGTCTCTTATGGTTAAATACAGTTATTTGTGATAACGTTAGGTAAATTCTAAAACACTTTAAAGGCTTTTGAAGTTTCTTAATCGAAGTAAAAAGTGTTTTGTATTCGGAAGAACACAGGCTACGTCGAATGCAGAAACAAGTGTTTATATTCGGAAGAACACAGGCTACGTCGAATATAGAAGTAAGAAGTGTTTATATTCGCAAGAACACAGGCTACGTCGAACGTAGACTTTGGTGTTTTTCTCAACCTCTCCAAAAAGCCACTTTACTGACCTGAGGCTTCCACCGCGTACTTGATGAGATCCGAGCTCTTCTGCGATGTTTCGCATCACCGAGTGGTAATCCTTTGCCGACGTTTCGGGATAACGTATCGGTCCCATTTTCAAGGGTCAAGAAGGCCAAGAAGAAGCGAAAGCCGACAAGACGGTGTGCAGTTTACACCGGGAAATGTGTGGGCGGTGACCAGTCACCTTCTTCTGCAGGGTCAAGCTGACGGTAAGCGCTAAGGTCCTTCCAAAGTCCGCGCGTCACCAAAATAAGGGCGTCGCATCCCGAAAGACTCGAATCCTCAGCATCACCGTTGTGGAAACCTCAAAATTCTCAAGTCATACCTTGAATTCAGGCTTCCGCCCGATGTTTATGAGACCTGCGCTGTTTGTCCCGAAACGTCGGTGAACAATTACCACACGACGTCTCATAATATCCCAGAAGAGCGCTGAAGCCATAACTCGATTACAAATAATAATAATAATAATAACAATGATGATGATGATGATGATGATGATGATGATGATGATACAGGTACTCACACCTTCTAAGCACTCCAATTTCAGTGTTGCGCTGTAAATTTAAACTGCCTGGCGGTGACCTTTGCAGCGCAATATTTGTCGAATTACAGGGCTATGCAATACGAATATAAGCTGTGTGTCACGTCGACCCAGAACAGGCTGTTTGCTCGCGCAATCGCAATTTCATCAAATCCGCTGTCGTTAGCCCTCTGTAACACCAAACATATCTGTTGCTGGATTGAAACAGGCAGTCTTTATCTGAGTTTCATTGTTGTCACCCGCCTACACTAAATCTCGGACTCAAAAGCCTGCATGCAAATCAAACAGGGCAGGTTCTTCGTGTGTTTGATGCGGGATGATACAAGTGTGTGTGTGTGTGTGTGTGTGTGTGTGTGTGCAGCAGGTATGATGAACCGCCGTGTTTACAAAGCACTTCCCGCTGTAACAACAGCGTCGTTATTTTAAACACCAGGGTGATAATGGCAAGGCGAGGTCCTGCAGTGTCTAACTTAATTTAATTTGAGTCGAAGCTCAACCGCAGTGTAAAGTACACTGGAGCCGTGGCAGGCGACATGTTCACAGAAGAGTTTTTAAGGTACTTACGTATTGAATGTACTTAGGGCGGTGTCACACTTAAACACGCAGACAAAATTGTGTGTCTCATCTTAAATCAGTACGTTAAACTGTTTGGCACTAACAGTTCTTTCAATTGATGATTTCTAACTGAAATTTTAGGCTTTCGCGTCAGTCAGTGTAAAGGTCGCCGTATTCTAGAACCCTACTACGTACGGAGGCACCGACTTTTCGGAGGAACATAAACAGAGCGGCTGGGAGAGATTAAACTCAGTTTGTTTCAGGATATGGGCCACTGGCAATCCCTTCTGAATACGGTAATGAACATCCGGCTGCAACAAATTTCGGACAATTTATTGACCAGCTGTGAAACCGTCATTTAGTTAATATGTCTGCAGTCCCTACGTAAGCCGCAAAGGCTGCAATTTAAATACAAGACAATTCTTGCTCCTCGTATTTTTTAAACCTTTTTTTAATTCAGGAAAGTTTTGCAGAATTTCCCGCACCTGCGGTACACCGATTGGAATCCGTGCGCCTTGAAGCAGTGGATGCATCTCTTTTTTACTGCTGCAACAAAAGTATTATCGTTTTTGTACTGCTGAACTCCTTAAGCCGCTTTTCAAGGTAAAAGTGCTGAGAGGGTTGAAACCGACGTGCGTGTAGCACACAATAAGTACAACATCGTATCTGACGCTTTTAAGAGAAACCTTTATTTAATCAATGTCTCTCCTCGCCCTCTGGACCAATGCTTCATGCCAGGGTGCCTACAGCTTCTCTTGTAATGCGGAATATCAAGTTATCGTCTATGCCAAGGTACTTCGTGGCAGTCCTCAGTCACTCCAAGCTGTTCCCCGAACAGTACCTCCAGTTAGTCGAAGATTGTTCCCGTCCAGTCCTTAACAATTCATTATGCACACATTGTCCTACTATCTGACAATGTGTAGTTGAGCCACCAGCAGCGTCGTCACATACACCGCAGACAAGTACAAAATGTGGCTCAGTTTGTAAGGCATGGCACTGTTTATTGTATCATATTCTGTCGTGACAATCCAAGAAGACTGCTGGTACATGGGGCGTCTGGGCTGTGAAAGCAAGCGTGTGGAGTGGGAGTCCATAATCTAAAGGGACAGATTCGATTGAAATCAGACCAAGTGCTTGCTAGTGGCTGTGCAGAAATTTTGCTCTTCACAGCCACAAAATAAATTATTATCATAAAGGGGGACTAACAGACTTGCTAAATAGACGAGACTCGTGTTCAAAAGACGACGGGTTTTCAGCTAGCCAATCAAATGTCCGTGTTGTATGGAACTCAAACTTCCGTCGCTCTGTGTAACGGAACACCGAACCGGGCCGTGTGCGAAACCAAAGAAACACAGCCCACTGCTTTCCGAACTACTTGAAGTTCTGTTCGAAAATCATACTTCCACTAGGCCTAGGTCGTCCAAGTTTTCTTTTTCCTTCCTGCTTTCGACTAAACAGTTTTCCAAGCGCGCTGCCTGCCCTTTAATTTGATTTTCCTGTTGCAATTTGGTGATGAAAGAATTTTAAACAGACAGGAACAGCAGTCTGTATGTTTCAGTGATAGCGGAACGAGACGCTGCAGCGTCAGAAGGTAAAAATTACTCACGTCACGCGATACGATCTTCGCCCATTTTTCTCCATCCAAATCATTTGCAATATAAGGGTGACATCCATTTTAACGCCACACTGGCGTTTGGTTCTCTGCTTTCCAAATATAAATTACATAAGCATAACTTGAAATCTTCCTTTCGCGCCACAAACCCACCCAGGAGAGGAAATTTTTCAAAATATTCTTTCAAGTTCCGAATTAAAAAGACATTCGGATGATATGCAGTCACATAAAACCCGTGCTCAATTTCGTGGATGTATGTCAGTTGCTTTAAAGTTCGAGTGGGGGGGGGGAACAAAAAGAGAGGCCTGTAGCCCCATATGGCTGTTGTATTCCCGAACCAAAAGAGAGTAGGCCGGTAAGATGCTGCGAAGTGCCAGCCAGCAGCTGGGAGCCTCCCACAGGCGGCACCGTGCGTGCGGCATGTGGCTAAGGGGAAGGGAAACGATGAGGGCATAGGTAGACCCGCTGCGGTGTGAGGGTGCGAGGGTTGATGTGGGTTGATGTCATTATTACACCTCCACTTCACCCTCCTATACACAAGCTGGGGCAACAAATTTCATTAAAGCCATCTAACAAACATGGCAGCTTGAGTTAACACACTGAAACATGGATTAAACATCAGATCGTGTTACAAAGAACAGCTGAACTTGAAACAAAAGCTCACATTAACATATGTGAGACCTTCTACCAGCCTTTGGTTCAGTTGAACGCTAGGCTTACGTGGCAGCACGATTTCAGGCTGACAGCCTGTAAGGACTGCACATAGCTGTGCTGCATGCTCCACTCACAGCCCATCCTATTATTCTTCTTTCGATCACATGGTAAAGAGTCGCACAAGTCACGACGCGATTGTTAGCAGCCTCCTGTTAGCTCCTCCCTCTTTACGCCCACAGCAGCTGCTCAGCACCACTTTCTTACGGACACTTGCAACAAAATACTGCTCAGTGCGAGCACAGTGTCAGGCCGACCCGCACAGTGCCGGTGGGAAATCCGCTGAGTTCCCAGTCAACAAGGAACCCACAAATGTTTCTTCTATCGTTCCTTCAATCACGTGTTTCAGAAGGCAGTTCCCACACACGATGTGAGAAATCCAGTTATCCTCCCTTCTTTTTACTGTATGTAGGATATTCCTCTCCCCCTTGACTCTATGTACGTAATACTTCTCCATTTTTCACACGATCGGTCCAGCTATCTTCTCCATGTTTCTCCAGCACCACGTTTCAGAACTTTGTAGGTACTTCTGGTCTGCTTTCCCAAGCGTCCGGCTTGCAGCTCCAGGCAAGGTAAAGCTCCAGATGTCGCGCTTTGCTGGTTTGTTCCCTAAATTTAAACATATCTATATATATTTATTTATATATAGATATGTATCTAGTTAGATATACACATAAACAGACAGACAGACACACAAGAAGGCAGGCGGGTAGTTGGGCAGGCAAATTCGGAGGAGCACAGTCAGTTGTTAGCCTCCCAAAGTGAAGTCCATACGCCATTTAAAACGTCGGACGCAGCTTGTGACGAAGGCAGGTGCTGCCCTGCAGTGCAGAGGACAGGAGTGACAGAGAACGCCAGATCAGCACGTCAGTAAGCAGAAGGCCGACGTCACCTTCTGTCACAAAAATAAACTGGGATATTATACGCCAATTACAAATGTTAATAAGCACAAAATACATTAATTATACAGGCAAATCAACTTCGCAGAAGGAAGGCGAAAGCAATAAATATTAATATGCCTGGCTAAGATGCAGCAAGCGGCAGTAAGTAGGAGAGGTAGGGCAGTGCCGGGCGTGATAAAGCAGGACAAAGGAAACGGGGGGAGGACAAGTAAGAGGGTAAGTAGCAGACGATGAATGGTAACAGCAGGGTGACATTTCAGCGTAGCGGCGGTGACGAATGGTAGAGACGTCTCGGAAGCGCACTGTTACGTTTCAACAGCCCTCAATCTCTGTAACCGCATTTTCACTCTCTTTATCCGTTGCTGCTAACGCGACGTTTCAGGTTCTCACAGCGGTGCTGATGAATGTGCAAGTCTCGTGCAGTCTTACGTCGTGGCTTGTGGTCTCTGGGGTACCGGGCGGGTAAAGTCGGCTCATCAAACCGCCTACCGAGCGGGTAAAGTGGGCTCATCAAGTCGCCTACCGAGCGGGTAAAGTGGGCTCATCAAGCCGCCTACCGAGCGGGTAAAGTGGGCTCATCAAGTCGCCTACCGAGCGGGTAAAGTGGGCTCATCAAGCCGCCTACCGAGCGGGTAAAGTGGGCTCACCAAGCCGCCTACCGAGCGGGTAAAGTGGGCTCACCAAGCCGCCTACCGAGCGGGTAAAGTGGGCTCATCAAACCTCCTATTGAAAGGGTGACATGGGCTTTATCCAGGGGTGAATCGGCCAGGACGTGAACCTAAGCTGTGACCCCCATCCTGTGAGGGGTTAAAATTTTGTGCAGATGCACGGCCATCATCCATTCCGTGACGATTAATGAAGCACAAGTCTTACCTGACATTGCGTCCTGCCTTACCATTATCGCAGTAACTACGTCATTTAGATTTAAAACTGAATTTACCCTCTCCCCTTTACAGTTACGTAGTTGCGTTAATCCGGCTGCCAGGTGCAGAGCTGAGTCCCGCGGCACAGCACAATAGCACGTCTGATTAGCAGACACTGCGCGCGGATTCAGCATAAACCGTCTAGTAGAAAAGAGTTAGATGAAATCACTCCGCTGCGGCAACAAAACCAGGTAAATGTATGTAAATAGACAGTCGCCCTTACTGTGCGGCAGGTTGAAACAAAAACAATGTACGGGCCGGGTCTGTCTGCTCACTGACAGCAAATTATTGCAGCATGCTGTATCAAATGACGAGGTTTGCTTGGAAAATTTGAGGTTCTCACAGAGTGAATATTAAGGCTTAGAACCAGTTGCTGTATGACGCCGTGTATTTCGACACATAGACCCTGCTGTTGTGTACACGGTAACGAACCGCTGACTGGCAAATGGCTAATGTGGCGACACTTTCTTTTCGATATACTTATTTATTTTTCCTGTGCTTCCTTGACATTTGTGATGCAAAAGTTAATAAATCAGCACGCAATAAAAATGTGCAGCGCAGAAGGGCCTAAAGTGGTCTGTGCTGTCAGCGTCACTCTGCGTGTAAGGACTAGAGCCGGAGCGACGACACCACAGACTGCAGTGTAATGCAGTTACTGCGTGTTCAGAGCAGCAGTTAGCAACTGCAGGCCACAACACGTGTTAAAACAGTCACCAGGAGCAAGTTCTGAGTTTCAGCGTGATTCGGTCTACCATTCAGTGACGGGCTGGAACAGAGACCGCGACGGAACCAAAACCGCTGAACTCGTGTTGCACGACCTTCGGTTCTCAGCAGGGCACGAAATGTTTCTCTGATTCACTTTCTTAACCTGCCAGAGCCTAGCCTTCAACATAATGCATGCATTAATCGCAAGGTGCATCACTAAAAACGCTGCACGCTGTCCACACAGCGTATTTATGTACGCCGTGTGACTCACACAACAAACAGCCATTAGCACCCTTCATTCTTTACCCTTTTAACGGTAGCACGCCGGGTTCTCTGTGCGGTACGAACTGAATCTTTATATAAGAAGCAGATTAATTTCAGTACATAAGGCCTTGACATTGCTGACGCGGTTAGTGTCTGGCTTCTCACCGCAGAGTCCCGGGTTTGATCTCAGACCAATCAATGTGACATTTCTGATAGACAAGTGGTACTGGGACAGACTTCCTTCCGAGTGGCAGAAAATACGGAGCCCTTTACTTAACACACCGTGGGCTAACAACACTCTCCATAATTTATTTAACACACCGTGGGCTAACAACACTCTCCATAATTTATTTAACACACCGTGGGCTAACAACATTCTCCATAATTTACTTAACACACCGTGGGCTAACAACACTCTCCATAATTTACTTAACACACCGTGGGCTAACAACACTCTCCATAATTTACTTAACACACCGTGGGCTAACAACACTCTCCATAATTTACTTAACACACCGTGGGCTAACAACACTCTCCATAATTTACTTAACACACCGTGGGCTAACAACACTCTCCATAATTTACTTAACACACCGTGGGCTAACAACACTCTCCATAATTTACTTAACACACCGTGGGCTAACAACACTCTCCATAATTTACTTAACACACCGTGGGCTAACAACACTCTCCATAATTTACTTAACACACCGTGGGCTAACAACACTCTCCATAATTTACTTAACACACCGTGGGCTAACAACACTCTCCATAATTTACTTAACACACCGTGGGCTAACAACACTCTCCATAATTTACTTAACACACCGTGGGCTAACAACACTCTCCATAATTTACTTAACACACCGTGGGCTAACAACACTCTCCATAATTTACTTAACACACCGTGGGCTAACAACACTCTCCATAATTTACTTAACACACCGTGGGCTAACAACACTCTCCATAATTTACTTAACACACCGTGGGCTAACAACACT
Source organism: Coptotermes formosanus (assembly GCA_013340265.1). NCBI lineage: Eukaryota > Metazoa > Arthropoda > Insecta > Blattodea > Rhinotermitidae > Coptotermes > Coptotermes formosanus. Next base: position 525,396 of record BLKM01000343.1, on the reverse strand, counting down.
CTCCATAATTTACTTAACACACCGTGGGCTAACAACACTCTCCATAATTTACTTAACACACCGTGGGCTAACAACACTCTCCATAATTTACTTAACACACCGTGGGCTAACAACACTCTCCATAATTTACTTAACACACCGTGGGCTAACAACACTCTCCATAATTTACTTAACACACCGTGGGCTAACAACACTCTCCATAATTTACTTAACACACCGTGGGCTAACAACACTCTCCATAATTTACTTAACACACCGTGGGCTAACAACACTCTCCATAATTTACTTAACACACCGTGGGCTAACAACACTCTCCATAATTTACTTAACACACCGTGGGCTAACAACACTCTCCATAATTTACTTAACACACCGTGGGCTAACAACACTCTCCATAACTTACCTTGTATCACGTTGAATGACAGAACAATTGTTCAGCAATGAAATTTAAATACGTAGGGGGACGTGAATGTGGCCTCATTTAAGCCACTGTCCCGGCATCCTTTGGAAGAACAGAGGAAAGTCCGGAAACTCTCTCAGGTTATGCCGCATCCTGACGGAGATAAAAAGCGCGCACCCCTCTGACACAAGTTTAAAGCGATCCTGCTTCATCCAGCTAGCTTATGTGACTTCGCACAACATGTGTTAGCAAATAATTTTGTCGGTTGTGTCTACAAAAAGGTGGAGATGTTACTTTAACTGGCTGGCTTGTGTTTAATTGTGAGAGATAGCTGGCAGGGAAATACAAAGGGCGGTTGTGAATAGCGCGCGTCTGAAGTTCTGCAAAGTTGCAACGAAATGTCTGACAAAATGGCATAATGCGATTAAAAAGACTGTTCTGTAGACAGACTTGTGCTCCGTTCGAAAGTAAATAACAGGTCAAGATGTATTCTACGGGCGTTGTGCTATCCCTGTGTGTGCGTAGCAAAACATGCAGCCTCATAATGGAAAAATGTTAGGACCCACTTTTGTCTTAGTGTAATTTGCTCATTTATGTCACATCAGGAGTTCTTTACAAAGCAGAAATATGTGCCATGCCTCTTCCTCTGCAAGTGACCCAACATCAGTACCCAAGACTTTGGACGGATTTTTAAAATTTTCTTTAATATCCCACAAAGGCTGACAGTCCAAATTTCTGTACTTTATGCATTCCTTATTATTCCCAAAATAACCAACGCTTTTCCCCTATACCGGATAAATGGATTGTGTTTTGTAATTTGAAGATTGCCTGTTATCTGCGAGATACAAACTTAATTTTTCAATATAGTTTAGATCTCAGTGTTCAAAATGTTAATGCAATACCCGCAACATTGTTACCTGTCTGACTGACACTATTTGACACTGCGATGTCGGGGTTAACCTCAGTTGCTCTGAAGGCCACAAACGTTTGTGCTGACCCTGAGCAGTGGTCCGCAGCCACTCACTGAGTCCCTCAAGTTCCAAATAAAAAACAAACAAACAAATATACGAAGCAGTGTCCATCCTTCAGCAGCAATTTGTCGCTCAGCGTTTCAAGATATTGAATTCTCAATCCAGCAACTGGCCTGTGCCGTAATTCAGAAGCATCCGTTCCTTTCTCTCAAACATTCTTACGCGAAGAAACATTTTAATATTATCCTCAAACCTACACCAATATCTCTCAGGCTAGATCACCCTTCAGGATTTACAACTGAAATACTGCTAAAATTTCTGATTTTTTCTTTCACGTTAACACCGCGCCCTTCTCGTCCTCTGTGGTCTGATCACAACAACAGCATGTGGCGAAGGCGCTGCGGCCGCGTACTGTGCACCTGTCTACAGCACCTTCCTGTGTGTGCGGCACAAACACTTGGCTCACAACACTTTGACTCATTCCAGCCAAATCCCTCCCAAACGTGGTCTTGCAGTAGTCCTTTTCAATAGATTTACCCCACGATTTGTGAAAAGGTTTTGTCGTTTGCCATGTAAATTAAACGCCCAGCCAAACCCAGTTTTTACAGTTAAGTAACAATTGAGACGAGGAGAATAAACACAACATATGGCGCGGCGCCTGTGCGCATTGTCACACCCAGATATACAGAGTAACACGGTGATATGCGAAGGACTGTTTGTGGCTGCATTGAAGTAAAGCCTGCTTAGTCTGAATTAGTTTCAGTAAAGATAAACACAGTCAGACACACCACAGCATGTATATATTTGGCGCACTATGTCATTTATTGAAAGTTGTGCCATATACTACATGTTTCGGCTCGGCCGAGCCGAAACATGTAGTATATGGCACAACCTTAGAGTAAATGACATAGTGTGCAAAATATACACATGCTGTGGTGTGTCTGAATGTGTTTATCATTACTGGCACTGAACTAACGCACCGGGATGACACAAGTTGATTCAGTTAGCCCACCGCGCAGCCTAAAGTGCGGTGTTCATCATACCTGGAAAATCAGTCGTGCAGCCAGACACTGTTGCTTCCAGACTTTCATAAAACAGAAAAGGGCAAGATGAAGTTAATCCTTGAAGTTAAGAAAGAAGCAGCAATAATACACTGAATTAACATTCATGATAAATATCTTCACGGTGTTACGCCATTAGGGTTACCAAACTGAGGACAGCGCGACAGGGAGGGCATGTGGCTCGAGTGAGAGGCAAGGGTAAGGCACCAAGTGTCTGTCGCAAATCACGAAGGAAACAGACCTCCTGGAAGAGCCAAGAGTAGATGCATGATTAGTAATAAAATTGGAGGCCGATCGTGGGGCGCGTTTGTTTCAGATTACGTGAAGTTGGCAGCTCCTGGTCGACAGAGCAAATACATTTTGGGTTTCACAAAATGCGACTGAATTCCCGCCTAACTGTATGTCTTACTTTCTGCTTTTAAGTGCTTTGTTTAACGACACTGTCAGTTCCTGAGATTACGTAGCGTCAGTAAAAGACGTACAAATAACGACGAGCATAGGTGGAATGATACTGACAGAAGAAACCGAAGTACTGGGACAGAAACCTGTCCCAGTGTCACTGTGTCCACAACACAGACTGGTCTGGGCTTCAATGGTGTCTTCCGCGGCAAGACGCCGGCCAGTAGCCGCCCCAGCCGTAATGCAGCGTCAGTGTTTGTCAGAAGTCTTCAGCTGCGTGATACTCTTAATTACTTATTTATTGGGAGGAATAATGTAACGAACATTCCAATATGTCGTGTGTGCGCATCTAATTGCATTGAGGGAAGGCAGACAGGTATTAGCATTCCACTCTTTTAGACGCTGGGGTTGGCTTCGCATAAAAAAATACGTAGCAAACTGGAAGTTATTACATTTCGAAAAAATTGAATAGATTTATGTTAAATTGATGTATAAATTAAATCAGGCAATAGAATGAGGGAAATGCTTTCTCTCCAGTCTCTGCCCTCATCCAACTTCTGAAGCCGAGGGATCAACGAACACAAAGAAGGCGTGGAGACAGTATTGTTCTGCCGAGTGGCGCTTGGCTGACACAGTGAAACTTCTGGAAACAGTAGCAGATTCCAAAAGTTTTTCCAACAACTTGAGCGCTCAAAGTTCCCAGTTTAATTGAATCCTTATTTAAACAAGGCTACATCTACGTTCGTCAAAGGTGTCAGGAGCGTCTCACGTTCAAAATAAGTTGTGGCCGACCAAAAATCCAACTTTGAAGCCAAAAGAGTGCTGTAGATCACATGACTGGGAAGTACAGCAACGCTTTGCCCAGAACACAAGCGCCCAAGTTGCGGCATGCGTAACGTAGCACGCAGACTTCACCGTGCGTTATTATGCGTGTTTTGGTCTTCAGCGACGGTGCTGTTGCGGTCTCCGTTGTTCTGAGATACGGCGACACACCACTCGGTGACTTGTGCCGGAGGTTCAGAGACAGCGTCCTGATCTCACCGTCACGGCGCTGTCACTTTCAGTGCAGGTGCTTTAGGCCCCTAAGAAAGCTACGGCCTTTCCTGGGTCAATTTTCACGAAGCGCACAAATCCCCAGCAGCACCGTGCGCTAATGCGTCATTTCGAATTCCATCCAGTGGGAAAACAAATGTGGAAATTGTGTGTGCTGTACCATTGGCGCCGCGATCTGAGGCTTCCGCCGCGGTGTGAATGAGATCGGCGCTCTACTGGGGTTTTACGCTGGGTTGAGTGGTAATTTCATACCGACGTTTCGGGACAACATTTGGAACTTTATATCCTTGAAGATGGAATGGATAGGTTGTCCCGAAACGTCGGTACGGAATTTCCACTCAAGGCTGCGTAAGAACGCAGAAAAGCGCAGATAACAACTATTTCCGCCCCTGAGTAACGTCTGCTTTTCACCACTCCTATTTTCATGTAACTCTGAATTGCTCAATGACATTAGGTCGACACCTCCTGTACCAAATTTGAGGCAAATCAGTCAAGAACTTGCAGATTACAAGTAGAAATCAGCAGAAAAAATGAGGTTCGGTTAAAATCAGAAAAAAGTTCAGATACATTACATGAAGACACGTGTACATACATACATACATACATACATACATACATACATACATACATACATATATACATATATATATAATGGTGATTTCGTTTAGGTTACAAGACACGGAAGCACAACTGGCGATCCAAATGCTGGACGCAGTTATATGGGTTCGATACTCACGTCGGGTTATTAGTGAAAAAAACACAAACACGAACACAAACACCCTCAGCGTATTTAATACTTACTGATTTCTACCCGGTCACAGCTACGCAATGTGGCGCTACACTGACGCGATTTGACGCAGTGTGACGTAATAATCCAAATTTTTGTGACATCATATTCCTATGCCGTTATTAATCTTCTTCTTCTTCACGCGATCTACACAATTCATAAGTCAGGAAAAATTTAATATCTAACATTTATCGCTTATATATAGGAATATGACATTTTTACGCACACAGACTGCGAATATCCCTTCAGGTGTCATAGCAAGTACTGTTTGTAAATGGGCAATTGCAAAACATTTCGGCCGGGCGAGAATTTAAATTTTTGAACGTCTGTTAAAACTTAACACAGCCTAAATAAACGTAAACAAAAATAAATTCTGCAAAGGGTACAGTAACTGCCCCTAATAGTGGTAACCACGTTTAAAACATGTGTACAGTCTTGAGCAGCAGCAAACATTGTGCTGCCTACTTAATTTGGGTCATCCCGGTGTGTCATTCTAAATACAGTGATAACAAACACAGGCAGACACACCACAGTGTATATATATTTTGCACACTATGACATTGTGCTCTAAGGTTGTGCCAATGGACTATATGTTTCGGCTTGGTCGAGCCATCATCAGGTACATGGTTTTTAACATTTATACGCGTACCTGATGATGGCTCGGCCGAGCCGAAACATGTAGTAAACTGGCACAACCTTAGAGTATAATAACACAGTGCGTAAAATATATATAAACTGTAGTGTGTCTGCCTGTGTTTATTATCACTGTATTGTTACCTGCCGATTTAACACTGTAGCCACCCTGCAGGCTTCTAGGTTGCAAATGCAGCTCGTCTCAGTGTGTTGTCTTGCGTTCGCAGCCTTTCCCTCTACATGCTTACAATTCTGATGACTGCAGAAAACACCCTCACATTCTCACACGTGTAGTTAAACAGTAGTTCGAACGATACAAAGAGATATTAAAGCAATCAACGCTACAACATATAATCTCTGTTCGCCAATTCCTCACCTCTTTTACAAGACTTCCCGCGACATAGCAATCTGATTTATCTCTACTATCTACACTTCATTCCTATTTTCACTATTTCACCCCCATCTTCCCTATTGCTGTTTCATTTTCCACCAACGCTACACAGTTTGTCTCTCTCTTCCCCACAAATTTTCTCTCTCTTCTTGTTCACACCGGTTGTCTCCGTCCCATACACCTACCCGTCTCTGTCTGGCAGATCCACCCCTTTCCCTCCTTCATACCCCTTCCACTCGCGCTCTGGGAGAGACCTGCCCCTGTCGTGTCTATAAAAGTCCCTGCTCTCGCGTGCAGTTCGGAGTTCCACAGGTGAATTCGCAAACGACATCATTATAAGACGGCCACATATCAAGCACTTCGTATTTCGAAAAAGTACATATCAGAAAAGTTTTGAAGTTGCAGACTTTCGGGTTCAAATTTTTTTTTGCTTTGTTTTTTAGGATTTCATTAAAATTAAGGGGGTTCTATTAAGCATATGCGATAAGGCACCATTTCCCCTACAATAATTTAGTTTAGTTTTATAAATTTTGGAGTAAAGTCCTGAGGCATTTCACCAAACAGACGTTATACATCTATTTTCGGACTTTTGCAAGCTTCCTCCGTCGTGAGCCAGGAAGCGGTGGACGATGTTCGGGCTACCTCCACGAGCAAGGGCGTCTGTTGCAGGAGTTGCAGCGAGAATTGTGGCCCTTCTTCTGGTCTTTGGGTTTGCGGAATGTGCTGCAGGTATGTGTCTACGCTAGTAAATTTTGGGTTTCTCGAATGTGCTGCAGGTATGGGTCCACGCTAGTAAATTTTGGGTTTCTCGAATGTGCTGCAGGTATGGGTCCACGCTAGCAAATTTGGGGTTTCTCGAATGTGCTGCAGGTATGGGTCCACGCTAGCAAATTTTGGGTTTCTCGAATGTGCTGCATGTATGTGTCTACGCTAGCAAATTTTGGGTTTCTCGAATGTGCTGCAGGTATGTGTCTACGCTAGTAAATTTTGGGTTTCTCGAATGTGCTATAGGTATGTGTCTAAGCTAGTAAATTTTTGGGTTTCTCGAATGTGCTGCAGGTATGTGTCTACGCTAGTAAATTTTGGGTTTCTCGAATGTGCTGCAGGTATGTGTCTACGCTAGTAAATTTTTGGTTTCTCGACTGTGCTGCAGGTATGTGTCTACGCTAGTAAATTTTGGGTTCCTCGAATGTGCTGCAGGTATGTGTCTACGCTAGTAAATTATGCGTTTCTCGAATGTGCAGTAGATACCTAACGCTCAGTTATTTGTAATATTTTTTTTGTGATAGGCGATAAAGTAAAACTGCAGATAAATTTCATAGCCTCACTTACTTTATGTTTATTGACGTGAAATGAATAAGTACAGTTAGAATCATTTTTTGTTACTAGAAATAGTAAAAATGAAGCCAGTAAATTTTCTCTCGTATAACTGCAACTAATAAGCAAAGAAGCAATGCTAACTTCAAGGTTCTCAGTTCGGTGACTGTAACACTGTGATATGTCATATGTGTTGGTTAGAACAAGGCCTGCCGAGACGTCTTGCTCTATTTCACGTTGTCCACACCGAGCACGTAGTCACTAAAACTACGTACAATCACACCAACACGTGCGCAGTTTTCAATAGCAACTTTTACTAAGACCTTATTGAAACCTGTGCGCCTGTTGGTGTGATTGTATATAATTTTAGCCTCGCTGTATTACTCAACCCGAAACGTAGCACTCAGCAGCGACGCCAACCGGCACCGTTACTCCACCAACGGCTGCCGGGTCAGCCCGGATACCTGTTGCTCACTCCGTACAGTTTCTGAATTTCTCAAATGGGAGAGGGTCTGTTTGACTGTAGCTGTGTTTGTCTGGGTAGCATACATCACGTTGTTAGGCGCTGTTTATGAAGTGAAGCAACAGCGCCCATTTACAGCCCACGTGTTATGTCTGGCGGTGTATAAAGCGATCATCAGGCTCCAAACATTAAGGCACAACGACACCAACTGCTGTGCGTGTCTCTACGGAATTTCTGCAGAGGGTATGTGCCATGTACTGCTCGATAGACGGAAAAATTTCACGTTCCTAAAACTCCAATTTTTTTTTGTGTGCCGCAACAGCCCAACGACGGCCCAGGTCGCCTCTTTGTTGAGGTCGCCATATCACACACACACACACACACACACACACACACACACGCGCGCACACACACACACACACAGTAGGAATCCTCTGGACGAGGGATCGGCCCGTCGCAGAGACCTCTACCTGACAACACACAGCACTCACAAGAGACAAACATCCATGCCCCACGGCGGGATTCAAACTCGCGGTCCCAGCAAGCAAGCGGCCGCAGACCCACGCCTTAGACCGCGCGGCCACTGGGACCGACACAATTCCTACATTTATAAGGTGCTTACTGTGCCGTCGGCATTCCTCCTGCCTCCTCCCACTGCAACAAACGGCGCACAGTTCCTATTTGTCGTTACTCAGCAAGTAACACCGCCACATTGCATGCTCCGGGCCACACATCACCAACGTTCACCCAGCTGCCCCCCCACCCCCACCCCGAACACAAATGTAATTGCTACTCACTAATTATGTGTGACAATGCGTTTGCCCCAGTAAGGTCTATATTACTTGCAGATTTTCACGAAATGTAAGCAATGTCTGCCAGTAAATATACCCAAATAGTATTATACTGGAGTTTCCTTATGCGTCGATATTACGGATAGCTTCAATTACCGATAGAGCCGCGGGACTTATGGAGGGCGCAAATCTAGTGGCTGTGTGCCAGTGCAAATTCCAAACCCTATGTAGACGGCAATCGTTATACGAGCTTTCACATTCCACTGCTTTATTTCAAACTTGCACCTTCCAAGTCCCTGAACACTGTGGCCACCTGCTCCGTGTCAGCCTTGCACCGTCGTATGATAGGGGCAGCCGATCCCAGTGGCCGCGCGGTTTAAGGCGTGGGACTTTCACCGAGCGCGTGCTGGATTGTGGGTTCGAATCCCGCCGGGGCATGGATATTTGTCTCTTGTGAGTGATGTGTGTTGTCAGGCAGAGGTCTCTGTGTCGGGCTGATCACTCGTCCAGAGGAGTCCTACCGAGTGTGGTGTGTCTGAGTGTGATCTAGAAACCCTCAAAAGAAGGCGGCCGACGCCCGATTTGGGCTTTTGCGCCACAGGAAAAAATATGTAAGTGTCATTCTTCGTTTAGACCAGCGGGACTGAGCGACACTCGATCGGTAGAAGAGAGGACTGGAATGTTTAACGAGAGCATAAGATAATATAAACTGTACGATGTATTTTACAAAAACCTAACCTTACCACTAAGCTGAAGGATGATAAAGTTTTGACAGAAAAATAACTTTAATAATAATAATAATAATAATAATAACGATAACAATATACCGAATTCAGTTTATCCTTCCCTTCCTCGGCCGCCTAGAAATTGACCCAGGCTAGTCACGGCGACAGCCCCTTCACAGTTGCGGACACGCACTCCTGTAATCCTTTAATGTTATTAAACCATTTTTATTTAAATTTGCTCAGACATGTACCCAGTTCTGCAACCAAAGCTTTAGTAGTACATCTTAGCGTTTTCTTATAAGCTACCTTCTCCTTCATATTGAACTACAGTTTTATTTAAAAATTCCGCCCCCAATTTTGTATTTTCCGAAGACCTCAACACAGTTTCATGTAAATGTATAATAAAGGGTGTCTGCCTACAAAAATACATTTTAAAACGTAAGCAAAGGCGGTGAACTGAGAACTTCGCATGCTGACATCTTTAGCTTAGCAACCTGTTCTTAAATTTAAAGGAACACCTTCGCCAGGTTTCAATTTGAAGTCCTTATTCGCACATTTACTGTGACGTAAGCACATGATGGCTGCTGACCGCTGATCTAGACGGTTAGCGTCGCCATTTTTATTTCCAGACTCCCTTATAAACGCGATTTTCAGGGCACACTGTGTCCAGATACTTCCCTGATTAGTGCTTAGAGTGCTTAGAGGACATTCAGGTTCAACGACAAAGTTGCTGCCTAAATGTCAAGAACAGAGACACGTGCGTAAGTCCACGCCGTGTGGCAAGGCACTGGCAGCCGGGACACAGTAGCCGGAGCAGTGACCAGGCCACAGGCCCGGCAACAGCCGAAACGGCGGCGAAAACAGGCTTCTTGTTCTCTGGAAGGTTCCTGGCGAGCTGCGGGCTCGACCGGAATCATATTCAGTGGTCACCAGGAGCGCTTTCCACAGGGCTAAGTCGGCCAGCGCGTGAGGCTCACCACTTGCCCCATCTAGTTCAAAGATTAACAATGACTGGAGCTGTACGTCTAATTCCCGCAGATGCCCAAATGGCGTGCACAGGAACAAACTCGCCGGCACTTAAAGTCTAGAGATTTGCCGCTTTCGAAACGTCCGGAAGGACCCCGGACCTCGCCCAGCCTCCTATTAAGTGAGTTCTGGGGGCTCTTTCCCCACGGATAAAGGCCGTGGGGGCTTGAAGCTGATGACTGTCCTCCAGCTTGTGCCGAGGTTAAGACTGAGTGGAACTTTGTATGCCTTCCACGGGCATGTCTTCGTGGCGTCCTCATGGACAAATTTACTTTCGCATAAATAATTTAATTCCAAGTTTTATTTGCTGTGGAATTAGATAGGCTGTAACAAGTGACTCCTCTGTTCGTGTGTTCCAGTCGGTTTTTATAGGCCTTTCTCTAATTGGCTCTAATTATACTAAGCCAGAAGATGAATTATAAGTACAATACATAAATATATTTATTTGGATGAGCGTGAGGGCTGATCACGACTTCCGAAGATCGCCTTCGAGTGCAATCGCACAGGTAGAACAGGTGTCGCACGTCCAAGGAAGGGATCGGCACTGGCAAGTCGGAACGGGCCAAAAGGTCTGACCGTTGAAAGGTAGATGACGGCGGTAACGACGGATGAACGTGTTATCTGGAGTAGCGTTAATTCATTTGTTCATAATTTTAGCAGAGTTGGAACTGTTCAGACAGACTGGCTGAGTGGCAGCTTGGAACCTCCGTTTTGACTACGGAAATGTCGGGCGCTGCTGTTCACCTCAGCTTTAGAGCAAAAGTTCATGCAGGCAGGCAGGCGCTATTACTTCTCGTATTGCACAGAGCTCTCTAGTGCAACGTAACGCGTGTAACGGGCACTGTATGCAGCCCAGCGACCCTTCAAGTGTGGGCATAATTACTCCGCAGGCAACATCAAATGGGAAACAGGCCAACTTTCCGGGCCCTCCCGCCGCCCCCCCCCACTACCAAATTTGTGGAAAAGGAGAGTGCACTAGGGATGAGTTTCACACCCAGACTGCGGGAATCGCAACCCTTCCAATGACAGTAGTTATTAATCTGCCAAACGCTTTACTGGCCTTTAAAGACCAAGATAAATCTGAATTACGCGTAAGTACTTCAGTTCGGACAGCGCAGTAAACACTGCGTCTCGGTTATAAAAACCAGTCAGTTAATGCTGTATAGGGAAATAATCGCTGTTTGTTCTGAGATCCACACAAAACGCATAAACACACTGTGTGGGCAGAACGTAGTATTTGTGAATGTTAAACCTGGCGGTACATACAGTAACCACTGGGCTTTAGAGGGGAGAATTAAAGACCCAGTCCGTACCGCGCAGTAAACACACTCCGTCTCGGTTATAAAAACCAGCCAGTTAATGCTGTGTAGGGAAATAATCGCTGTTTGTTCTGAGATCCACACAAAACACATAAATACACTGTGTGGGCAGAAAGTAGAATTTGTGAATGTTAAACCTGGCGGTATATAAAGTAACCACTGGGCTTTAAGCGGTTAAAAATGTCAGTAATTTTATTTACGGGGTGAGTATGGCTGTAACAATAAACAGTGATCATTACTTTACAGAATATCAAGAGACTGTTGTTACGCAGCGTGTTTACGCTGAATTATGAACTCACTTTCGTGTAGTACATAACGTAGATGAATTTTAAGACTCAAAGAGTTCCGCCTGCTTGACAGTCTGCCTGCAGCCACTTCAGCTGCCTAGTTAAGTGCTGCGTCCGTCATGTGTGCTGTGTGGCACAGTAACAGCGTCCATCCTTCAGGCTACAGGCACCCTCCTGCACCCTGCATATTTTACATAAACTACGAACTCCTTGTTTCGTAACGTTTTCAAATCCTGTCACAAACACGCACAAGCTGTGCACGGACGCCGCTAACTTGAAAGACGCCACCTTCTGGGTTGTGATGACGTGTGAACCGGAGCAGAGTTCGTCAGCCAGTCAAGAACCCCCTCACCTTGCAGACGCCGAGGTTTCGCCTCCGGGTTCACAAGAGCCCGACATTTGTCCTTACCCCGAACCAGACGAATCAAATTCACGCTCCTCCCGTCCTACTTCTTTTAGTTCCATTTTAATATTATTATGCCACCTAAGCCAAGGCCTTCACGTGGTGTCTTTGTGAAGTGCTCCCACCATGCATTTCCCTTTTCCACCCTACGCGCCACATGCCCAGCCCATCGCCTTCTCCTTGAACTGATCACCCAAATAACGTTCTGTGAGCAGTGCGAATTATGCAGTTCCCTATAATGCGGGTTTGTCCCTGTGATATGGCCGACGTTTACCGACGTTGCAGATGAGCCTGCTGCCCCTATATTTATGCAACATCTCATACAGTGATGATAGCGGAAGCAGCTTATTCCGAAATATCGGCCAATTTCTACCAGATGGCATGTCGCCACACGCTACGAGACGATGGTGTTTGTAGTTACTGCTACAGGGCATCGCAACACTTCGCCCCTGGAAGTGCTTTCTTTTCCAGTTCCCTTCCACCTTGCAGGAGTGTGCGAGAGGGCGGGCCGAACAACACACCACTCAGGCTGACAGAGGCACGTCAGAGATGCGTCACTGCGTGCGGGAGTGCAGTTAGCTACAGAGTATTGCTAAGGCGTATTTTTTAGCTATTCATAAGCTGTAAAATGCACAACAGAATTTTGAAACCAGAATGGAAATTAACGAGGATACAATTTGTAAGAACTAACAGAGCTCTGGTTAAAGATTTCGTCAGATGTTTAGACAAAGTTAAATGTAAGTGCAAGTGTGTATATGTGTGTTTGTTTAGTTTCTTCAGTCACACCAACAAGCTATATTACATAGTGCCGCTAATGATAAACACAGACACACCACAGTATATATATATATATATATATGTGTGTATATATATTGCACACTATGTCATTTACTCTAAGGTTATGCCAGTATACTACATGTTTCGGCTCGGCCGAAACAACCTCGGCACAACCTATGGCACAACCTCGGAGTAGAATGGTGTAGTGTTCAGAATAAATACATGCTGTGGTGTGGCCGACTGTCTATCGTTACTGGCACCGAACTAACGCGCCGGGATGACACAAGATCACATCAGGTCAGTTTCTCCTGGCTGCTAGTTTCGGCTCCGGAATTGAACCATCATCAGGGCACTAGCAAAAAACTGTAGAAAGGAGCCTGCTTGTGTCGTGTAGGTAGGAGATGTGCTGCTCCACATTGCTGAACACCCTGTAGCTCTGACAAGACGGGGTTCCTTCAATGAAGCCTGATTGGAAACAATATAAAATTTAAGTAAAATGCGCTCAGCGGCTCTCCAGTACTTATCTTGGGTACAGACGGACAGACGGACGGACGGACGGACGGACGGACAGATTCTTAACACGCCCTTCGTGGGGGGGATACGACTGTGTCTCGGGTACCACGACTGTCACTAGACGTTTAAAAAAATAAGCAGGGAGGTAAGGCGAAGCAAATATGTCACTGGGCAGTGTCAAGGGAGTTTCATGAGCCACCGCTGCCTGTCAGCATGACAGTTAGGGGCCATTAGCTGCCGGCCACAACCATCGCAAGCAGCAGTTCCACGAATTTCATTCTGAGCGATTCTGACCCCCGTACTTAACTGTGCAACAGAAGCGAAAACTTCAAACACAGACGCACACAGAGCAGTCGGCCTCACGGCGGCAAGACGGGCATTTCTGTCGCAACAACATATAACGGTGCTTCGAGGCCTTCTTTGCGATGTAAAATAAAAGACGCTCTGTATGAAGACCATGTCTGTCTGTCGGTCCGTTCGTATGCGTGTCTGTTGCATAGCAGGAGCGGCACAATGTCACCTCCCATAGAATCACGGCTACGGCGTGCACTGGTGAGAAGGTGTACAGCGTAACAATTCAATTAAAGGAAACAAAATGTCACACATTGGAAGTTCGGTCACTTGGCAAGATTCAAAGTGTTACATACGGCACTGTGAAAACGTGTAGCAGTGGGAAGAGCATGCAGCAGCGTGAAGAACGTGCAGAAATGTGAAGAACATGCAGAAGTGTGAAGAACATGCAGAAGTGTGAAGAACATGCAGCGGTGTGAAGAACATGCAGAAGTGTGAAGAACGTGCAGAAGTGTGAAGAACGTGCAGAAGTGTGAAGAACATGCAGAAGTGTGAAGAACGTGCAGAAGTGTGAAGAACGTGCAGAAGTGTGAAGAACATGCAGCGGTGTGACGAACATGCAGAAGTGTGAAGAACGTGCAGAAGTGTGAAGAACATGCAGAAGTGTGAAGAACGTGCAGAAGTGTGAAGAACGTGCAGCGGTGTGAACTCGCAGCACGGTGAGCAGTATTTACTTGCAGCAGTGAAGAACCTGCAGTCGCGCGAACAGTGCCAGTCTTTCGCAACAGGCTCCCTCCGTAACACGCCTTACATAATATCGGTGTTTGGACCGCAGCCGTTACGTAACTTCTGTTCTACACAGAGCTCAGGATATTAAAAAGACTCAATAAAGGGTCCCCTCTTCCTTAGGTCATACTGAGACGTATCTCAGCCTGACAGCATGCCCTCACATCCCTCTACTGTGGTTTCATTTTTAATCTCACCCAAATTTTATGCTTCTTCGCTTCCTCTTGTAATAAGCATGCACTATTTTTCATCTTTTCTCGCAACCTTTACATGTTTACACTTAGCTCCTATGAATTACATAACAATGCATCATCAAATTCAACCTTTCGTCTCTCCTAGCAGGCGCAAGCAGCGCTATTTACAACAGCGACTTCGCTATCGCCTCACGGAATCCAAAATTAAACCCGCGAGTACAGCCTTTATGAAAAGCTGACAGTCGTTCGTCTGACCATTAAGGAACGCAAAGTGCCACTGCTCGTTCACAGGGAACCGCTCCTCCTGGCTACACCCTAAACCGAATAATCTAGTGCACGTACATTTTTAATATTATTTCTGTCCGTATACGCAGAAGTCTTCCCTTAAGACTGTGAAGTGTTTAAGAGTAAGGAACTTGCTGTGACAAAGCAATACGAACAATGTATATACAAAGAGAGTATCCATAAATATCGAGTGCATCCGTTAAACGGTTTATGATTAAAGAAACAAACTCCTCGTTTCCCAGTCCGCTCATTTCGTGCCATACAATTTGGTTTGCCTGCCCGCTTTCCTTTCGTACAAATAAAGCAGGCTTATCAGGTTCAAGGCACAGTCGGTGTGCAGGTGCCTTCACCTTCAAATGTGACTCTTCCATGACTTGGGGTCAAATCTGGACGGACACTTTGACTGAAACCTTGAGACGAAAAGAAGAAGACGAGGAAGGACAAGAAGAAAGTGCAGGAGGGGGCGCAAAATTATGATTTTAAGTTTCACCTCTCTAAATTTTTACCGGGTTACGAGGAACCCCCTAAAGCCATTCGTCACTTTATGAGAACAACTTAACATTCACAAATTCTACGTTCTGCCCACACAGTGTGTTTATGTGTTTTGTGTGGATCTCAGAACAAACAGCGATTATTTCCCTATACAGCGTTAACTGGGTGGTGTTTATAACCGCGACAGAGTGTTTACTGCGCGGTACGGACTGTAGCCCTTTAAAGCCCAGTGGTTACTGTACGTACCGCCAGGTTTAACATTCACAAATTCTACGTTCTGCCCACACAGTGTGTTTATGTGTTTTGTGTGGATCTCAGAACAAACAGCGATTATTTCCCTATACAGCGTTAACTGGGTGGTTTTTATAACCGCGACAGAGTGTTTACTGCGCGGTACGGACTGTAGCCCTTTAAAGCCCAGTGGTTACTGTACGTACCGCCAGGTTTAACATTCACAAATTCTACGTTCTGCCCACACAGTGTGTTTATGTGTTTTGTGTGGATCTCAGAACAAACAGCGATTATTTCCCTATGCAGCGTTAACTGGGTGGTTTTTATAACCGCGACAGAGTGTTTACTGCGGGGTACGGACTGTAGCCCTTTAAAGCCCAGTGGTTACTGTACGTACCGCCAGGTTTAACATTCACAAATTCTACGTTCTGCCCACACAGTGTGTTTATTTGTTTTGTGTGGATCTCAGAACAAACAGCGATTATTTCCCTATACAGCATTAACTGACTGGTTTTTATAACCGAGACGGAGTGTGTTTACTGCGCGGTACGGACTGGGTCTGTAACTGTAAAGCCCAGTGGTTACTAAATGCACCGCCAGGTTTAACATTCACAAATTCTACGTTCTGCCCACACAGTGTGTTTGTGTGTTCTGTGTGGATCTCAGAACAAACAGCGATTGTTTCCGTACGGAGCACTAACGGTGTCAGAGCTCTGTGTGACAAGAAGACTCTCCATGGGCAGTTGCAGCTCGTGAAGACTACTTGTAGGGAAGACGCATACAGTCTGAAGCAGAGTCAACGTGGCCTAAACGCCGCGGTGAGAACCGCTAAGCCGAAAGACGAGCCCCGCTTGGTCGGCCTCCTGCCGTATGTTCAGACCTGTAGCCGCAGTAGCAGCATGCTGGCCAAACACAACATCAGGAGTGCTGGCTTGCCGCCGAGGTACATGTCCAGCTTCCTGCGTCCTGTGTGAAGGACGGCCTGGGGCTGAGGAATCCCGGTGTGTATAGCATCCCCTGGGAATGTGGCCAGGTGTACATCGGACACACTGGTCGATCAATCGAGACCAGAATTACAGAATGTCACCGGCACATTCGCCTTGCGCATCCTGAATAATGGGCATTGGCAGAACACAGCACGAACCGCAACCACCACACACTTCTGCAAGACACCGACCGAATCCGGCTACACGGGCCGACTTGTCAGGGCGGCGATTCAGTTGGAGCTCCACCCCAACAAAGTGGCCTGATTCTAAGCAGGTCATGGGAACCTCTGTTTCGCCTCTTACAGAGAGTACACGGCCCCCACAGTGGTGACAGCCGACGGTCCCTGGGAGGACCCTGCTGGCCCTCCACTCCACACACTTCATACTGCAGCGCCGCTTTGCGTCCAAGCTGCTGCGGGACTCCTGTGTGCCCTTCCTCCTCACTTTCAACGTAGAATACGTCTTTGTTCGCAGGCAGTATGGGGGGTCGTCCGGGACATCGAGCGTACCGAAAGTAGGGTGGATGTCAAACGCTTACTGCTACGTGCACCATAGCCGGAGGCACGTGGCAACAGCATCAGGTGATAGAACGTAGATGTATGCGTCATACTTGTACTTCCTGCGACGTCTTGCGATCTTGATCTTGAGACGGCGCCGACATGCGTAAGCACGCGAGGCAAATATGACGCAATTCCGCACCATTGCGGCAGGCATTACTCAGCTTTCGGAGAGGCCTCACGCGTGTTTAACCAATCAAACGATTCGTAACAACGAGTTCTACAATACTAAAGTGCAAAAGTAGTGAACTCGTAAGCGTAACACAGTGCAAAAGTGGAAAAACTGAAAACAGTTTCGACCTAAGTTCGAAATATCGCAACATATACAAAGAAAATATGTAAAACGATATAAGATTCGGGTGTTGAAAGAAAGAAGACAAAATGCCAGACAAAATGAGGGGCCATTGAGCGGCGCCGAGCGAGCACGGCGCTGGATAGAGAGTTGCAAAGCTGCTGCGGGCGGCGTCAACGTCGGCGCTAGCACTTCCATCGCGGAGTCGGCGATGCCTATGGATGTGAACGACATGGATTCGATCGACGATGTCGTATCCTCGTCACAGGAGTCGGGTTCCACCAAAATCACAACGGTCACGGACGATACGAGTCGAGAACCGAGTGCTGGAGCGGGCGTAAGTGCCGCATCGGAGGCCGCAGTGACCACAGAGCCGCAGTAGTGGCGGGCGGCCGACTCATATCACAGACCGCTGTTGGAAGTTTGTGAAAACAAACGAAATGCCTCGAAGAAAATGACATGCATTGCTAACCATTGTTTCATTACTACACACGAACGACACTGTCACAAAACGACACTGACGTATTCTACGTAACGGATGTGTCCCCGACACTGGCCGGCCAGCATTTTTCTTTCTTTCCCCTGTTTCCTTTCGCTGTCCCTCAGTCTTGCCTGCATTTCCATCTCTCTGTCCATGTATATTTCCATCTCTCTGTCCATGTATATTTCCATCTCTCTGTCCACGTATATTTCCTCCCCTGCGCCACAGCAGCCTCCCAGGTTCTCACGCTCTCAACTTACGGCGCCGCGGTGTGCTTCCTCTCAAGGGCCGTTTTCCTCTCGCGCCTGAACTTCAGGTGGAGACCCCTTCCCTCTCCCAGGCGGGTGCTAATCTAAGCATCACACCATCAGTGAGTATGGGGCCTGGAGGTACACCTCCACACATTATTTTCATCGGCAGTAGAAGTGGTCACCATAACACTCCTCTTTCTTTAGCCCCTGGGGAAGGCGCCCCGATACCCATCAGTTAGTAGGCGTAGGGCTGTCTGGGATGAAGTGGATATCTTGGAAAAGAGATGAGACACTTCGTCTTGCCAGGACTCGAATTCATATTCCTGCATTGTCCATGCCACAGCCTGGTCACTATACCAACTGAGCTGTCTGAAACCTGTCATCTGTTGTCCAGACAATAGTTCAGTCACTGTGGCAACTTAGCTATCTGAAACCTGTCATCTGTTGTCCAGCCAGTAGTTCAGTCACTGTAGCAACTTAGCTATCTGAAACCTGTCATCTGTTGTCCAGCCAATAGTTCAGTCACTGTAGCAACTTAGCTATCTGAAACCTATCATCTGTTGTCCAGCCAGTAGTTCAGTCACTGTAGCAACTTAGCTATCTGAAACCTGTCACCTGTTGTCCAGCCAATAGTTCAGTCACTGTAGCAACTGACCTGTCTGAATGCTGTCACCTGTTGTCCAGCCAATAGTTCAGTCACTGTAGCAACTGAGCTATCTGAATCCTGTCGCCTGTTCCACCCGCAGCTCAGTCGCTGTAACAAATGCACTATACGAAACGCGTGCAACGTGGCAGTAACCTTTACGAGTGTTGGTAGGCAATCCTTGTTACTTCCAAAGAGAGGCGGTAACTGCCGTAAATATGAATGCCCCATGAGATGTTACGTAATCAAGCTAGTGACGCTGTGACTGCAAATACCAAATGTAAAACGTTGAAACTTCTTCTTACGTTATCTTCAGTTCTGCGTGCACAAAGGTAACTGCAAGCACGGCTTAATGAACACAAGAACATGACAGTAGAGTTGCTGACAGGTGGTAGCCGTGGAGGGGCGGGATATTGTGCGATCGGGGGCAGATAAATCATAAAAGGCGGACTGAAAGATGGGTCAGTTGCAAAGAGAAATTGAAGGGTAACCTGAGTTTATTGAATACAAGCAAACAGCTACGAGCTACGTGTACTGGTGGCAACTGAGCTGGGGCGTGTTGGTAGATATGCTGAGGTTAGGTATGACTGTGCCGGTAATGTGATGAAGGCAGGAATACATTGCCACGACACATACTGAACTACTGGATGAAGGATTCCGTTCTGACGAGATATCGCGCTGCATCGCTGGAGAATCGGGTCCCGACGTTTCGAAGGAACGTATTTCTTTCATCTTAAAAGGTCTGGAGGTCCGAGAAAAATTCCCCACCAACCATTAGACACTTCCAAATATTGGGAAAATATTAGCAAACCAAGCAACAACATATCTCATGAGAACTGGTACCTCAAGAAGACATATCTCATGAGAACTGGTACCTCAACAAGACATATCTCATGAGAACTGGTACCTCAACAAGACATATCTCATGAGAACTGGTGCCTCAAGAAGACATATCTCATGAGAACTGGTACCTCAAGAAGACATATCTCATGAGAACTGGTACCTCAAGAAGACATATCTCATGAGAACTGGTACCTCAACAAGACATATCTCATGAGAACTGGTGCCTCAAGAAGACATATCTCATGAGAACTGGTACCTCAAGAAGACATATCTCATGAGAAGTGGTACCTCAACAAGACATATCTCATGAGAACTGGTACCTCAAGAAGACATATCTCATGAGAACTGGTATCTCAAGAACATTGCTGTGAGAAGCTTCAAGTTGCAAATTTAAACGCCGATGACGTCGTAATCTTAGAACTTGTCCAGCTGTAGAATACAGGAATTCAATTTCGTGGCATAACACACGGCTGTAGAATACAGGAATTCAATTTTGTGACGTAACTCACAGCTGTAGAATACAGGGATTCAATTTTGTGACACAACACGCGGCTGTAGAATACAGGAATTCAATTTTGTGACGTAACACGCGGCCGTAGAATACAGAATTCAATGTTGTGACGTAACACACGGCTGTAGAATACAGGAATTCAATGTTGCGACGCAACGCACGGCTGTAGCATGCACGCAGCCTACTTCATAAAGCAATATATACGCACCACCAATTTTTATGTTAGGATTTTCACCTGACCGGCAAATCTAGAGACAGAAATTAAGCTTGTAAGCCGCCGTCTGTCCTATTCCAGGCCGCATTTTGCAGAACACACTTTCTCTTTAACCAGGCTTGCGTGCCTAAATCTCAATACAGGCGCGCTTATTCGAAACAGCCCTGCATGATTTTGACGTCCATGAATCCTCATCGCCAAAGAACATCATCCACGTCCCAGACCGGCCGTTATTCAACATTTCTGTCGAATTCCAGAGGCAACTTTCAGCTTAGAGCCATAAATTTGCCTACACACACTTTCAGTTGTTCTGTGTGCAGCTGGGTGCGTGACGGAGGGCAGGTGACAACGGATAACAGTACGAACTCTGCTACATTCAGTAGTTTATGCTGTTCGTCCTGACGCTTCCATCTGCGGCGTATAAAATTTAATTTAGACTGTCTCGCTGCGGCCGCCTAGCGGCACCTAAACAGGATCTGCTAATGTGAAGAGAAAAGGTGACTGTCCAGCATGTGTTACTTGCTGATAGCACACTGTTACGGCTTGTTAAAATTTTAAACACGTCAAAGCCCGTGTCACGTGCTTGGAGTTATTCCCACGACTCCGTAGGTGTGGTCCCATGTTCTGAAATGGGTGGGGGAGCAGAACAGGCAGCTACGGGCAGAATCCGTCCGCACAGCCTGCGTCCTTTTTCCTGACAGGCAGAATACTACGTATATTGTTTTGGTATCGCGTAAATTAATAATCCAGCGTGAAATTTATTTTATCACACCGACTGGCGTGCTGCACTTGCAGATGGACTGGTGTCAACAACATGGGAGGTATTAATATCGGATAATTCGTTTCATTTAATCACAATTTGCAGGGCGAGTTTCGTGTGGACTGTTTTTATATTTGGAGGTTTGGATTGTTCTGCCTGTCACGCATGAATGTGTAGATTTTTGGTTCTTTTAGATTGCTACCTATCTGCAAGGTTGTAGTGCACCTGAAGACGAAAGCACTGTGCTTTCGAAACGTCGTTTTTGTGTAATCGGTGAAGATGAAAAAATTCCAAATGCACATCAGTGATGTCTTGCAGGTAGACGGTCAGACACGCGATGGAACGAATATTAAAGAGTCGCACTACGACTGCATGGCGTGGATAACACAGCATATCGTAACTCGCACTATAGTTCAGGTGGCAGACAGTTGCCACATGCCGTCTAGCGTAGCGATTGGCGTCTGTCGGCACTTGTAAAGCAAAGTGACGTGTAACTCTCAAAAATGAAGTTTGCAGCACTGTAATGGGCCATAAAACTGCAGGACTCTCTAATTAAACGTGTTTCCCCGGATAGCAGCGACAGTGACCACAAACAGCAAACAGAAGCGTTACGAGTCCTGCCCCAGGCGCTCGCTGAAGGGGACGCGAATTTGACGTGCTTGCTGTTTTGATTTATGTTTTTATACTACCAATAAAAATACTGATGTCCGCGCTGCCCTCCGGTGGTGCTGATACGTCGCGTCCTCGTCGTCTTTAGCAGCCTACACTGTCATCAGGCCGCCTGCAGTTTCAACGAGAATTGGTTGTGAACCTCACCATTACCGCACTTGGGGAACAAACTGTGCAGAGACCACTGGTGCCGGTGCGCGAGCTGTCTGCACGTTCAGACCAGCTGCAAGGTTCGGAAGTGCCAACATCAAAATTCATTTACACAGTCGCCTGAAATATCAACTGACACAGTCCGTAGCTACCATCCGCCTCTGTGCTTTTCAAAATAGCGAATTTCGTTACAATTTTCCAAAGCACCATTTGCCTTCTGCAATTGCTTCGGGCAGCCGCAAGTGACGGATTACAGGCGCAACATATAAGAGGCTACCGGCTGAAGGCCCTGCATTCTCGCGGGCATAAAACTTTTCAATGTTACATGACGAAAATTAACTGTCGGAGCTTACAGCAACTTCACACACAGCGGAGAGGAAGGAAGCTACTGGAGCTCTGATGCTGATATCTTGTTACGCGGTCGGAGTGTGGGTTGTTGAACTACGCTGTATTAAGCGTAAGTTTTGATTAACACGGCATGCGGTTCAATGACAGTCATGAATGATGGAGGGAATGGGGCAAAACATAAATCTGTTATTAAAAACAGCGGTGCTACACTGCATCTTACGAAGGAAAAATTGAACAAAACAAAAGTCACACTTACAACAATTACACAAAAGAGACTAAACACCCACAACAACTAAACAAAGCTGTCTTTAACCTCAAGAATAATTGGACGAAACGGACTGAAGCACCCACAAGAAGCAGACAAAACAGAGGGAACGCCCACAACAATTAAACAAAACAATGAACAGCCACAGTCAGCGCGTTTACGTTTCACAATTTGTGCACGCAACAACTAACGGCGGTCCCTCAGGGCACGCGCGAATTGTGGAAGCGGAGTGCTGTTGCAAGTAAGCAAAGCAAGCTGCCCGCCACCAGTAGGCCTGGGTGTCTGCACGTACAGAGACCGTCTGGTGGTGCTGCTGTGACCGCGGCTGCCACAGACAGTCCCGGCAGATGCAGGCTGTTTGTGTGTTAAAGGCATCGTGGCCAGTGATCAATAAAGGGTCGCTGTAATCACACATGCACATGTGTGGATAATTAAAAGCACTCCTGAAACTGTCGCTTTATTAAAATCTGAAATACGCGCCTCTACAAATACTTAGCAAGATGGAGTGAAATCAAAAATGTTTCTGCCTCCTGCCAACATTTGTATTTTTTCCTTCATTGTGTCTTACTGGAAAGGCCGATCGCCAGAACAGGGCAGACTTCTCTAACTACTGCGCAGCCTGAAATAGTAACAGTGTTTTTCTTCTTTTGTAAAATTTGGGCGAAATATATGCAGACTCGTCTATTAAAACTTAAAAATGTACCGAAATTTAGACTTTTGATTTAGCAGGGAGTCGGAAGTGCATTTCAGCTTTTCCGTATATCTGTTTTTAAATGGTTGCTGAGTGGTGCTGTTTGTTGTTGATGTTACGTGACGCGAGTGAATGAGTGTGCAGAATTAGAGAAAGGACACTGACAGAGGAAGCCAGAAGAGCTTGTCGAAAAACACGTCCCAGTGCCATTTCTTCTGTTCTATGATAGAACTCGGGCCTGAAATGTGAGAGGTTGGCGTTTGGCTGTCTGTGTGAGCTTCACAGCAGTATCTCTTCGGCTTCATTTCTCAAACACTCGAGGTTAATTCGATTTTCGTAACTTGTGGCACGACAAGCGACAGACTGCTTGGCCAGCAATTACTGTATTTATCATGGCCACTAACATTTAAACGGATCCACAAAAGACAGGGCGTTGCAATGACAGTATTTAATACTGTTACGGCAATGTCGTGTTCTCAGCAAGTTTCGACTGATTTAATGCATACAATTCCTGTCAAAGTGTCACGTTATGTAAACGTACGTTTTAAAATTGAAATGATAGAATCAACGCTGTTGATTTAGCACGCGGTAATAAATCAACAGCTGTAACTAAAAACCCAATATAAAAAACGTTAAACTGCCTTTATAAGATCATCACTGCTAATCAATCATACGTAATAACATGGCATTCGACACACAATAATAACAAGGACAGCCGACAACTCCCACCTCAAAATGCAGTGCAGACGTGGCATGTGATGCACACATCGGTCTGTGTGGTTACTACAGTCCGTGTCCGTGTGTGTTTGATCATGCACAATTCGGTTGCGTCTTCCTAAAATGAATCACACTTGGCGACATGTTACTTCATTTTGAAACGAAATGTACAAAATACTTGATGTGGGACCAGTAATGTGAATTAACCCGGTGGCCGCGCGGTCTAAGGCGTGGGCCTTCGGCCGAGCGCTTGCTGGGAGTGTGGGTTCGAATCCCGCGGGGCATGGATATTTGTCTCTTATACAGTGTTTGTGTTGTTGTCAGGTAGAGGTCTCTGCGACGGACTGATCACTCGTCCAGAGGAGTCCTACCGACTGTGGCGTGTCTGACTGAGTGTGATCTAGAAACCTCCAAAAGGAGGCGGCCTAGGCCCGATTTGGGCTGTTGCGCCCATGAAAGGAAATAGCAGTTATCTTCCGTCGCTCTTCACGGCTGTTCAGCAGTGATATTGTGCCAGTTTTGGGGTGACGCTGCTATGTAAAACTGATTCGTCATATCGACGTTTTGGAGGAACATTTTTCTTCCATCTTCAGGGTCGAAGTGCTTGGAGTGATGATACGCTTCATCTATACAGTACTCTCCTTCCCTCTTCCGCTATTCCCAGCAGCCACTATCCTGTCACTTGCTCAGTCACTTCGTCCCTGAAGACAGAAGCAGCATCTTCAGCGAACATTTGGTCAGAATATTTGCTGTCACTCTTCTGCCTCTTATCCAGGAAGCCTGTGGTTCACATCTCGACACGGACACCGGCCAAGGTGGCAGGTTGTCGCCACCTTCCTCTGGCCCCGGCGCATTCTACCGCTTGCTCGCACTTCACTTCCTGTCCTCTAGCCACTGTATCGGCCGCACCACCCGAAGTCTTACGCTGTCGATATGTAACAGAGGGACTGACGGCGTGTAATGCGCACTGCCAGTGTCTGAGCGTGTTTAGCGGGTTCAGATAAACGCATGTGCACAGACAAACACGCCCCCAACATTATACTGCAGCTTTACGTACGCTTGTTAGGCTACAAAATAAATGGCGGGTCAGTATTTTAACTGACAACTATCGGTTGTCACTTCCTGTTGGTTCCTTTACCGCATTAACGTAGACTACTCATCTAATAGTCCACTGCCCGTTTGCATAGCAGCAGGAACTGACAAACTGTAGTTACGTGACGCAATAAGGATCCTGTAGAACACACATCACGCAACATGGCGATTTGCTGTGCATGTAGACGTAATTAACCGTACGTCAGTTCTTCGAACTGCCATGATATCAAGGCAGCCTGTACGGACGGCTGTCATTTTGAAAATTAAAACCCGCATCTAAGAGACAAGAGAAGGACGTGTTTAACGACACTGCCAATTGCTAAGACTGTACTGTGTCTGCATATCTATTCAGGACTGCCTGCACAAACTGGACTGCAAGCAGTACACTTCTTATTGTAAGCAGCAACGGCCGTTCTGTTAAGCCTGCAGGTCATCAGCTACTCACGAAATGCCCGTGTTTTGTGTAACCGTCACCTTAAACTGCAATGTCGCCTGTCTAACTCTTTTCTTCTCTGTTTTACAGGATCGTGCCTGAGTTACGGCCATTCCTGCTGGGGAGGTAAGCCTGTCACTGCTTCTGTTCACACGGCACAAAGACCACAGCTTAACTGTCAGTCCTGGCACTGCGCATTGCCTTCACTTTATCACGCACAGTGTTAAGCTAACTGGATACAGACACTCAGGTCTTCTGGTTGCCACTGCGACGCTGCGTAAACAGTTCCCCACGTTTCAAGCGATTAAGATGCCACCATCTTCAGGGTGAATCCTTATTCTGTGGCTACTTGAACCTGAAGATGCAGGCAAGAAGATCCTTCGAAACGTCGATCTATACTTGTGCAACGAAGAGTGTAACGCCTCAGGCGACTGGAATATTCAACCACACCGCTGTGGGAACCCTAAATGTCGCACGTACCTGGATACGTTACTTCATCTTCTGATGACATTTGAGGTTCACCACTCATCTATCATCCCACTGCCAGCCCGAGTTACTGACAGTGTCTCGCACTCTACGACAAAACAAACACCACGCGACAGGGGAGCAATGAAACATGTGCCCACTGTGTTCCCGATCTGCATTACACACGGCGCGGTATATGACATCTAAAATACGTGAACATTGTTTTATCTGACAACTCGCATCACTACTTCGCTCAGGCCGTTTTGCGTGTCAGCTGGGAGCGCAGCGCTCGCCGCTGTTTCAGTACGGCCGCAGTCAGCGCCCACGCCTTTCAATTCGCTGTGGCCTGCTATAGCTAACACTGAGTTTTGACTCGCCGCGTGTCACAGAATTGCTGGAAATGTTTGGCTGACACGCGTCGTATTTTCACGAGTAATCGAGCCGACGGGCAGTGACTAGCGACAATTGTCAGATAAAATAATGGTCGTACACAATGACTCCTGGAGCACTTACGACAGCACTGCTTACACACAGTTCTGTCACTGTGATCCAGAGTGCAGTCACACACACAATCACACAAACACTGTGGTGGTGCCGCTTTGTACCTTTATGCCGACGTTTTGGTTTCGAATCTCGCTTGACGGTCTTTTATGTATTTATTTTCAGTCTCTTCGCGCGGAGGTTGGTTGTGTAGAGAGTACTAGTCTTTATTTATTGTAAGACTCACACAGAACACATAAATACACTGTGTGGGAGGAGGACTTCTTTATGTTACAGCAAGTGGTGTGTGTGTGTGTATGTGTGCGTGTATATGTGTGTGTGTATGTGTATATATATATATATATATATATATATATATATATATATATATATATATATATAGTGCTTTAGTTAGCGCAAAAGGCAGCAAGTATTGATCTATCTGTGCAAAATGTAATTACATTTTATATGACTTCGAAACAAATCTTTTGTACTTTTCACTGCGTATCATTCGGCGATGTGTGGCATGGGAGAAAATATAAATTCGCAGCGGAATTTAGTACGAAGACTGGAAGAAACTGGGTTACTAAGAATACCTAGGTGTATAGGGGAGAATATCAAATGGTAAGGCAGGGCGTGGGCACGGACTCGGCTGATTCAGTGCGGCGCGGAATGTCGAGGGCTTGTGAAGACGGCAAGGAACCTTCATAACCAAGCGGGCAATTTCTTGAGCAGTGGTGGAATTACAAGGAGGACTGGGCTCCATGGACTTGGTTAGTTAAGAAAATAATTTCGTTTCCAGTTGTTCAGCAAAGCGGATGTCACGCAAATCCGGCTGTAGAAATAAACACGGCTTTAAACTCTCGATCGATCCTTGGGAACCCGCGTTGCACTCGCTCGGAGCAGTAAGGGATATTCGCGTCACAATCCACTTAAACTGCAGTTACATAAAACTGCGATGCCCGCGAAGGCGCCAATAAAAGCGACGGAAGGCAAAATGGAAAGTTTACGGCGCTGCAGAAGCGAAGTCAGGCTATTTCCTGTCAGGGCAATCGGAACAAGGGGGCAAAGCCCCCCAGCAGGACAATGATATTTGTGTGAAAGCTCATTTACAGTTCAAAGATGCACTACTGTTGAACAAGGTAGGAAATGTGGGCAAAGCGTAACAATTCTGGTGCATTGGCTCGCACCCGCGCGATTATCCGAAAAACAGGGTTTACAGAAACTTGGTACTCCATACGAGTTGTCAGTTTCTTCTCTGCAGAACACCCGGTACCTAATATTCTTACACCTGATAAATAATTAGCTCATTACTTGCTGAGGATTCAGGTCTTGTGGCACATGACGTGTCGTTCAGTGAGTGGTTCTCGACGTTACAAAGGGCCGTAGTGCCTCCATCTTCAGGATGCAGCCGTCCATGTGTACCGGAACACCTTTCCTTGAATAAGGCGATGGCTCATTTCGGGGCATTACGTCGACTCTTCCACTGGAAGGAGACGATAAATCCGTGCCTATGTCAGTAGCCAGTCCCCAGACCGACACAGTGGGGTGTACCAGGCACGGTCACAGGAAGGCGCCTTTGTATGTACACCAAGTTCGTGTACAGAGAGTCCTGTCGTAGCAAGTTGATAGAACTCGATTGGGGCTGCATTAGGAGCAGGGGTTTTGTTGCACCGGTACGGAACAAAGTTGCATTTCCTCAATAGCTTTGCACGTGTCGGACTCCCAGTACAGAGCCGTGTTTACAGTTTCGCACATCCGCGCTAAGTCGGTCAGTCACCGCGACGTGGAGTGTCCCCAGTCCGCGGGTGGGGCCAGCCACTACGTACGGAGCGTAGCCGCTAATGTGCAGAACGTAAGTGACGCATACAGCCTTATATGTGTGTGCGTGTGTGACCTAACGACGCTGTTATCTGCTAATGTTACATAGCGTCGGTGATACATAAAGGTGTGAGTATGGAGCAATATCGGAATGACGCTGATGGGGAGATCAAAGCAGTCAGACAGGTACGTGTCTCAGTGCCACTTTGTCCCCCACAAATCCCACCCGGGATCGAATGCGGGCCTCAGTGTTACAACAAACCGCCTGAGTCTTTGCGCGGCGAGGAATGTGTTGGATGAACAGGAGTGGAATACTGGCGGAGCCAGTCCTCCAGTGACGGGGGCTTTGGCGAGCAGCTGCCAAACCCGGCAGGAAAGGCAGTGGGGCCTTACGAAAGGTTACAGAGGGCCTGGGGGTTCAGTTCTTTGCAACAGGCTCGCACAAGGTGGACACTGTGTTGAGGAACTGCAAGGCAAGATACTCGTATCTGTGCGCGTGGGGGCAGGGCGCGCTGCACAGAGTCCTCTCAGCGCTGTACACAGTTCGGTTGTAATAGCGCCATTATTTTCAACTAGCTGACGAAAAATAAACTTCACATTTCGCAATTAGCACACGCAGATTAATCAAAATAAAACCCAAAGGACTTGCATTAAAGACAGTGCAAAGATACGAAAAGGAAAATCGGTTTTTCTAATTAAACCGAAACCACTTACCCCCTTAATGGACTAGCATTGTCTCTCGGATATTGAAATTAACGTCGCTTCTCAGCTTTAAGATGGAACTGCTGTTTAATTTAGTTCATATTTGGTTAGTCGCCTTCACAGCAAAAAAATGTAGGTTCAGGATGATTAGTTTTAAAATCGCAGTCACACACCGGCGGAACAAATTGAATAAAATGGGTAAATATAATTCCATTGGACTTTCGAATGAAAGCGCACGTTCGGCCTAAGCAACGCAAATACACTTGGGCCAAATAGATTATTTTAAGTTTAAATGATGAAATATTTCACTTCATGAGTGCCTTCGTCTGGGATGTGACACCGTGAAGCTTGGCAGAAACGTACAAACGCTTCCATGAAACCTGTTGCCACTTCTGGTCACAGCACTGTATCTAATTTGTTAAAGCCCAGTGGTTACTATATGCACCGCCAGGTTTAACGCTCACAAATTCTACGTTCTGCCCACACAGTGTATTTATGTGTTTTGTGTGGATCTCAGAACAAACAGCGATTATTTCCCTATACAGCATTAACTGACTGGTTTTTATAACCGAGACAGAGTGTGTTTACTGCGCGGTACGGACTGTTTAAATAAAATTCAGGTTAATTTTAGTCTTTAAGTTGTTTGTGGTGGTAACTGTTATTGGCATTACTGAACACAGGATTCTTCCTTCTACCACGGAATTAGTTTGGTTTCAAATGTGTTGCCTTTTCGCGGATAGTTTTGGTGAAACTGCGATACGGTGTATGGTGACAGAATTTCGTGACTTTGCAGCGTTGGCGACACGCATATATCGCAGGCCGGCCGGGTGGCACATCCTGTCGCTCCGCAGCTGATAAGATTGCGAGTAACCCCCATAACACACCGTCTGTCAGCGCGACGCTGTGCCACACGCTATGAATGTGCTTCCCACGCTGCATTCGTCTGTCAATCACCAAAGTTTTAGTGACGTAATGAGCGTCACTCTGCTGTACGTCGCTCTGCAGAGGTCAGCTGCGTGCTGCGTAATTCCAAGCCCCCGGTTCATATCTTTGCCAAGAAAAGAGGTGCTCTGACGTATTTGCCTTCTGTACGTCAAGCGCGTGGCAAAGTCCTGCCTTCGGGCAGAAAACAAGAAGAAAGCCCCCTGTCTTTGACTTCTTGACCCTTGAAAATAGGACCGATAGGTTGTCCCGAAACGTCGGTACAGAACTGCCACTCAGCGCCGCGTAATGTCCCAGAAAACCACAGATCTCTTGTGCATCGCGGCGGAAGACTGAAATCACTCATGGCGTGAATATTCAGTGCAATTCTGACTGGGCAGCAGCCCTCTGGAGCCGTGTATGCACTGGGAGATGAATCGAGGGTTTGCGTTTGGGAATCGTAGCTAGATATGCCGTGGATCAGCGCGTGGATGTTGTGTTGACCCAGTCATATGACGGGGCCATGGCTGGTTGTATAACCTGGCACATTTGGCACATACCTGACAACACGCGATCTCACAAATCGTCGTGTATGGCGAGAGGCGATTACGTAGGTGAGCAGGCATATACAGATTACAGATATGTGGAACGTGACTTCGTGTAGTCTGTAGTCACACTTTTTCGGAGGAAATTTCGGCTTCCATCTTCAGGATATAAGATTGAGGCAATATCTTTCTTCGAGATATATGATGGCAGTAGAAGGTTGCTACCAGACTACGTGGTGTCACACCCCAGCATGTTTGCCCTCAGATGTGTCTCGTCTTAATATGTCCGCCACACCCTCAACAGTCGTTTATAAATAGTAATCACACTATCGGTATCAAGCCGAAGGAATTTGCTGTGTCCCGCTTCATCCCCTTGTGTTTTGCAGGAACATTTACTAACGAATAGCCGTCAAAACGAATGTTAGTGCCAATGCTCTGTCACGGCTACATGTTTCGGCTCAAATCAAGCAATCTCCAGGCCGTACACAGTTTTATATTTTTAATTTATCTAGGAGACCAGTTCCTTGGACTGGGACATCCATTGTGCTTGATGAGCCAGTGCAATTAGAAGTTATTTCAACTAAGCCAGTCTTATTATTAACCGCAACATAACACGAGCGTGTCGCATACGCCATAAGACTGAGATATGAATTTTTAAATCCTATTAACGCGCGCATTTGCACATTCTTGTTTATATATTATTGCGCACAGCCATAAGATGCCACGATGTGCACCGAAACATGTAGCTGTGATTGTGTGCTAACAATGAGGCGCGCCCATTGGTGGCTACGCCTCAGCAATTTAGCACAGTGAAGTAGCTGCTCGTTACAGTGGTGACACTGACATTGACACTGCTTGCTTGCGTCGTTTGCAACTAGCGCACGGCAAGCGGAGTGGCGCTGTGGCTGCGGAAGACCTGCCAGATGACGGTTCGGAGGCTGTGGCGGCGCCGATCGGAGTTCCTGAGGACACGCGATGGTTCCTGTCGAAACTGGTGCGCCAAGTGGAACCCAGCAGCAGGGGCAAAATGTGGCAGAGGCTGGCAGGCGCCGGTGTTCCCTCTGTGGGCGATCGACGGCAGTGGAAGAACAGCCCCAGTGAGGAGGACGCAGAACGTGCCGTGGAAAACGATGCCCTGTCCAGGTAAGTGAATTCAGCTGGCAAAGTTTCGACTATCTGTAGGCACTGGACAGTTTTAATAAATTTCGTAGGATCTGACGAAAGACCGGATTCTCTAGACGGACCTCATTAAATGTCCATAAAACACTGGGACTTCAGAGAAGCTCGAGAAAGTTGAATAATAAAGCACTGCACGATTTCTGTTCCTCAGTGCACGTCCAATGAGGAAAAAGTCAGATAACATTTTTTAGGGACAGAATGACTATTTATTCTGACAGTCTCTTGAAGCATGTAGATACACTGTGCGCGCGCGTGTGTGCGCGCGTGTGTGTGCGTGTGTGTGTGTAAAGTTCAGATTTTCTGTTTTTAAAGCAGGTGTCAAACGTAGTTACGACACTGCTTTAAATGGCAGAAACAACAAATACATTCTAACGGTAAGCTATTTAACAGCATTTCCGGTATGATTTCAGATCTAGAACACTTCACATTGACGGTCCTGAAGAATCGCCTGCCGGCATCTTGGTACACGCAAGAGGGGAATACCCCGGGGAGGAGCCTCAAGATGGAGAAGTACTGCTTATGGCGGACGATCAGGCAGTCAGAAGGGTACCTCAGAACCTGCGATTCTATAAAATTATGGTACACTAATTAGAGTAATTATGTTGATATCTGAAAATTAATGTGTAATAAAGTTGCTGTTAGAATGAAAAAAAGGGTGATACTTGCCTTATTGCAGAATGGGCGACGACATCACTGCCCGACAAACATAAAGTGAAGGCTTTTAGACCCTTAAATACCGAGCTTAGCCTGCATTGCTCTAAACATTCAGTTCGTACTGTGCAGTGAACACACTCTGTCTCAGTCGTAAAGGCCAATAAATCCAATTTGCAGTCATAGTAATTTTAAATGAATAAATAAATGAACGTTCGACCTGATAGGATGTAAAGTAACCACTGCGGTTTGAAGGGTTAATATGGCATCCAATTCCAATACTTGATATGAACTTGCTGTTTAACTCAACAAATACATGAGTAGTTATCAGGTAAATGTGCGGTCATGGCAGCTTCTGGCAACAGTCTTAGTTACAATGTAAACAACCCAGTGACTTTTGGCACAGATGAACATTATTAAGTTTTCTGTGAAACACGTCTCTCCACCTCCCACTCACTTCCTCCCTGTTAGGCCCTCGGATCCTTTGCTGCATCCTGTGCTTAAAAGAACCTCAGACTATGGTCTTGTTTCAAGTGAGACACCGCACTTCGCACAACAAATGTAGAATTTTATGTTCCAGTTATCTGTCAAGGCACATGAATATTATGCAAATCAGCAAGTTTGTATGACTAATACCAAGAATATCTCTTTATTTTCAGAATCATCAGGGAAGGAAACTGGATTAACGAGCCTCAACATTTACAGAGGGAAATGTTATTATTTATTTATGGAGTAATTTTATCTTTGGCTGACAAATGTCAGATGAAGCATTAAAATTTTATGTTTGTACAAACCCCACAACAATTTCCTTTTAACTTTATCCTCTATGCAGTCCCGGTTCCGTAAGTTAAATCTGACTTCATGTAAAGTACATTTACCCACGCCACTGTCTGCCTGTCTGAACTTGCCACTGTTTCACAATAAAGGTTCATGTAACATGCCCACTGGAAGCAGTACGCTGCATTTTCTGAACTGCATCACAATCAAGTGAAACTTCTTTTCAATTTAAAAGAAAAGGTAAAATAATGCACATCCTTTATTATATGACTATTTGCAAAAATCGGTTGAAATTTCAGTTGTAGATTGTTAACCATTTCAAGGCCAATGCTGACTGTATGTACTGCTACTGAAACACTTCAGCATTTTGCCACAGAGACTGTTTATGTGTTTTGTGTGATTCTCATAATAAACAGCCTTCATTTGCCTACTCAGCATCAAACACCTGCTCTTTGTAAAGTGGATAGAATCTGTTTTCTGAAGGTAGTGAGTGAGCTTCTACATGTACGAGTAATTCAGATGAGTGTCAGCTTTCAAAGAGTTGAGAAAAGTCAACAGAAACCTGTGTAAACTTCAAGAGCTGTGGGAAGACAACTGCTTTATATGAAGCTCATGTAGTTAATAGACTGCGAATACCACAAACAGCACCATCAGCTACAGGAATTTTTTTTTTTGGAATAAGTATTTGCTATAATACAAACTCAACAATCCTTTCCACTGCTCTTCTCTTTCTGTTCATAAGTACTGCCTGACACACTGCAGACTAGCAAGCTCTACATACAAGGTTTATACGAC
This sequence comes from Coptotermes formosanus, assembly GCA_013340265.1. NCBI lineage: Eukaryota > Metazoa > Arthropoda > Insecta > Blattodea > Rhinotermitidae > Coptotermes > Coptotermes formosanus. The sequence continues at coordinate 491,562 of BLKM01000343.1, read as the reverse complement.
ACATGAAGAGGAATGTGGTGACAAACCTATGTGGTCTCAGTCAGCTCCTGTTTCCCTACATCGGGGGGTAAAAATCAGTGCGATGTTCTGTACATGACCCATCAGTACCATCTTCCTTGTTTTCATTGGCCTAATATTTGCTGAGAAGTACAAATTATGCTGCTTCTTATAATGCACTTGACTCGACTGTTCACAGTTAGTTGTGACAATGCATACTGTAGAAATGATCCTGTGAAGTACAGTTGTGCTTGTTGTGCAGTCTTCTGCACCTGCTGTTGCATCTACCCTTCCACGTATCAGTATTCCACTCAGCACTGTATTCTCAAAAACATGCAGTCTGCGGTTTTCCTCAGTATGAAAGACAAAGTTTTACAAAACAACAGGTAAGTGTGCATGTTTTTATATTTCAGTCTCTTCCAAGTTTCCTGACAGCAGCTGGGAGAGCAAGGGCTTACAAAAGCAGTTGCTGTAAGCACTACTTCAGGGTAATCAGATGTCAGTTTCTTGATGTAATCTGTATATCTTACTATCATTCTAAAATATGTGAACTTCACCCCACAGTTTCAAAGAATCTGTTAGCCAGGTTTGTACCATGATCTCTCATGCAGCTAGTGACAAGACACTACCAAGTGCCTAGCCTTCTTTGCTTTTACTTGCAGACAGCTTTCTCATCAGAATTTAACACAGCTTTAATCTTTATTCATCACACTTAGGTTTTCACCCAGTAGGCCAGAAGACGATGTGTCCTGTTCAGTTTGTCGTCTTTCTTTCTTGAACCTTCCTAATTATAACATTCTCAAGAACTGCTGATAAGCCAACTCCTTGTCTCAGGCAAAGTTGAATACAAAATTATCAGACAAATATTTACCTGCGCAGACTTACCGTACGTTTTATTTAAACACTTTTTATAACGAAATCCTCATGAATGTCCACTTATAGATTTGTAACAGAACTCCAACATTTCGGAGTACTCATGTCACCACCATTACAGTATGCCATCAACACGGTAGAGCCACCAAAGCCTACTTCTAGTACTGCAACTGCTCAATAGATGGGAGACAAATACAAACAGAGGATGAGATGGCGGGAGTGGGAGGGGGTCAGGGGCGGGAGGGGGAGAGAGAGAGAGCAAGAGAAAGGCAACGTGGACATAGTTGTGTGCTGTATTACTACTGCAGTTAAGCTGTGGGCAACACAATTACTTTCCAGCAGTCTTCTCTGGTTTCACATCTTCATTCACCAGTCAAAATCATGTTAATCAGTTGTCAAAAGCAATACACTAATACGAAAAATTATACTGCAGTATGAGATATATACCTTTCCTGTGCCTTCCTTTTTCCTCAGATCCTATGCAGTTCATAACATATTGCATCAGGGTTGACAACACTCACATTTATCAAAATGAACAAAGTATAATGCACCAATGTTAGGCTTTGAGTTTTCATACTGGTGACAGGAATGCAGGTCACAGTTGCCAGCACGTACAGACTGCGGGCTCCAAACTGGGTAGCACCACGGTCCACACTCACACCCCTCACTGCTCTGTGCGACTTACTTACACCCTGGAACCTTTGCCATATGTGGTTACTAACAGTCACTAACAGAGAGTAAGTTGGCAAGAACTTACATTACCATTAAATGGGGGACAGCATGTGACAGTCAGTGAAGAAATCAAAAAGTTAAGAACAGGGCCAACACACGAGCAAATTTATGGTCCATTAAAAATCTACATGTGTGGCTGTGAACACTCCATTCGAAACTTTAATTTTTTTCCAATTCAGTTGTAAGAGAGCCATCAGACACAAGTATTTATCACACGAGCCATTTCATTGTCACAAGTATGGCAGCTACATGATGTGGCTTGATTCTCATTAGGTCATAATGAAGATCAGTGGTAGTTACAGGCAGAGGATATCCATGTAATGCCACACACATTTATGTTGAAACAAAAACTGAGATCATTCTAACATCTGTGTCAAAGAATGTCATATTCAAATTGGTAAAATATGTCATTAACCCTTTAAAGACGGTACGTATCTGTTTTATACAAGGACTCAATGTGTACCGCCCTGTAAACACTCTCCACTTGGATTATAAAAACCAGTCTCTTAATGTTTTATAAGGCAAAAGTTGCTGTTTGTTCTGAGATCTGTACAAAACACATAAACACAATGTGGGCAACACGTAGAATTTTTTAATGTTAAACCTAGTGGTACATAAAGTTACCACTAGGCTTTAAAAGGTAAAAACTACTAGTATTATTAAAATTATTATGATTTGAGGTTTGTTTATAATGGCTTAATATCACACACTTAAAATTTCCAAGCATAAAAGCTTTTTGTCATCTTGCTTGGGATCCATTTTGTACACAGAGTTGTGTGTGAATGAAAGACAGTACAGAGCTCTGTTTTCTACAGTTTAAATATTGCTTATAGGCAAAGTGCTCCTGGGGCTATGTTGGAAGAAAAGTTGTTCTTCTCAGAGAGAATGTTATTTCATACGAAGTCTTGCAGCCTGCATTTTCTTTTCCTCTGTAATTGGATGCCTTTTTTTTTTTCATCAAAATGGGGTCAGTGAATCTGGAGAAATATTATCTGATTATTGGATCAGTAAAACAGGCAGCCAATATATTACTGAACATGTGTACACATTCACACAAACATACTCACAAAGCGTTTGACCCCTAGCGTCCAGTCTTTAGTATATGTACACTCAGTTTAAGATTCCAAATTCTACACTGTGTTCACCTGTTCCTCATGACTGACACAAAGAATGGTTGTTTGACCTCACGGCATCTACTGGTTGGTATCTGCAATGGGCAGGCACTGCGTTCACTGTGTAATAGAACCGATCTTCAAATGTGACTTAAATTAATTTTAGTCTATAAAGCTTAAACAAACACATTCATACAGTGACAAAGACGCAAACTTTTACAGATCACAAGGCATACAATACTTAGCAGTTTTGTGATCTTCCAACTAGGACAGTGAATTTTATAGCGGCTCTCAGTAAAATTAAGTTATCCATCTCCATTTACTTTTAAAATAATTTTAAATTTCTGCTCACTAACTTCATGTTGTTACTGCCATGCATCAAACAGTATTTAAATGACTTCATCATCATCATCAAAATATTCAGAAAGCACACCACTGATGTCAAAACCTTGTCTGCTGTAATGATGCCAATATTGCAGGGGACAAGATGTCAGGTATAAGAAACATTATGTCTCATCTGCAAAAGAACTAATTTCTTTTTTCTAAGGTTCTCCAGAAGGGCACGGTTTTACAGCTGTCTTCCTCATCTTCCCATTAAGGATGCATGTACCAACACTACAACTAATTTTCAAGCACTTTATAAAACATATCATTTTTATGAAGTGCCAAACCAGATAGCTACATGAGGTCACACCAGTCATGTCAGCACACCACTGAGTCCAAGTCTAGCTATGAATGGTCACATTCCCAACAAAAGGATAATTGTCTTTTTGGATGTGATACCATGTGGTCTGACATTTCTGAGAAATGTGCTTCTGCTATTAGGATCAGTGAATCACGTGCCCTGATAATGGACAGAACAGTTTCACTTGAAATACTAGTACAGCTTTCACAGATTACGTGGCACCACACACCAGAAGAAACAAACCCTCGTACTGCTGTGAACATTCAGTCATGCACTTTGCAGCAAGATGTCAAGTTCATCATTATTTTACTTCCATGTAAATACGACTACTACAAAAGAGGTAAAATGATGCTGGAACTATGTTAAATAGAAATAAAGCTGAGAATAAGGTAATGACATGTAACTGACCAGAAGGGTTGATATACATGTATTTATCAGACAACCTTTACAAATCCCGGTAACGTACATAAACACCCACCTGGACAGAAGTTGGATGTTCCTGTCAGGTTGGCTCAAATTTTAATGCATAAGCTCGCTTGACCAGAGTGCTGGAGGCAGTGTCAGAAGACACACTGTCACAGATTCAGACACTGTTCACCATTATCATGTTGTCAGGACAGGTCTGGTCACCAGGACTGCACTCACTGGACTGCAGTGCTCTAGAGGAGAGGGTGACCTCACTGAGGAAAGGAGTTTTTCCCAAAAGCTTTGATCATGTGGAAGCTTCATTGGCCACTCATGTATTTTGTGGGGTTTGGATGCACTGCCTGTCCTCATGTGATTTTACACCTACTATCCAAATGGCGTGTTGCAGTCACACATCAGACTGTCCTGACTTAAACTTTGTGAGTGTTCCAAAAATAATAGTCATGCAAATCAAAACTGTTAGCGCTTTTGTTTAATTTCCTTTAATTTTCAGTGATAAAGAAGTAATTCAGAAGGCTTAAACCCCGTTCACTTTAGCCACTCACATACCCTAATGGATGTTTCACAAAATTATTCTATTTGTCTTCAACAAGAAGATAAAATTACAAGAAGGAAAGTCTTAAACATGCATTTTGTATTATACAGCTGATAAACGGAGCAATTTCCACTGGTCTTTGTTAAGGTAAATGCAGTTTATATGCTGTCACTTCATCTAGGTGGCCCAAATAACATATGTCATGCTCCTCGATAATTTAAATACTACTTGCTCTGATACCAATAATCAGTAACCTAACACTGAAGTTTTAAAATGAAAATATTAATTTACATTTAATATTGTTGTTAATTTGGATTACATTAAATTATTAAAGCATCAGTGGAAACAAATTTTTCCAATTAAATGAGAAAAATTGCGCAATTTTGTTGCATCATTTATAAGAGTGGCTCACACACTTTTACAGTTCACATCAAAAAACAGTTTTAATTTATCTGCACATATACTGAAAACATACGTATGTATCTGTTTCTCTCCCTAGAAGTAAGTTATGATGATTAATAGCATTATTCTGTGCAGCTCAATAACACAACAATAGATATCTGAGTTCCACACAAATAATACTACACATGGCGGGGGGGGGGGGAAGAGTGCCACTATGGGGTGTCTCAATAAAAGCGAGGGCTATGTTGGCAGTAGCATAACAGAGAGCAAGGCCTCCGAAGGTGGACAGGCCTCCACAGCGCAGCCAGACAAGGTGCATCTACAACATAGCATGGGAGGGACTTTTCAGGCAGGTGAAGCCAAACTTTCTAACAAAATAAATCCCAACAGAAAATCCTGGTTCTTCAGTGTGGGGTTATGTAGGTGGTGGTAACTGCTCCACCCAAAAAATATATTTGAAAGGAAGGAGAATCAGAAGATATCAGTCTCAGGAAAATAATTGTGTTATGATACTTTGTAAAATGCAGACATCCATTTTGTATGCAGTGAAGAGTTTCCCATCCTGAAATGTTCACTGGATAAGCTGGACAAAACAGTAACTAAACGCAGTACTTCTTGTTGATACAGCAGAAGATGAATGGCGACACTCCCTCTACTTGGCTTCAACATCACCTGCAGAACGTTGGTATGATTGCAGCTGTAACAAATGAGAAAAGGGGAGAAGTCAGACGCAAGAAATCAAAGAAAATATTTGTAATAGCAGCAAAACATGGGCTTTGAATCACTCAAATACTCTTTCAGTTCTGCCACTGCATTACAGCTTGCACAGTATAATTCTAGGAAGGGGCTGAAATTCCGTGGCCACATTACACGTGATGGTAGCCAGATGTCAGTTTATTGCGTGACAACACAAATACCATGAAACAGGACACCAAGATTTGTTAGTTGTCAGTAAGGATGTTGGTCTAGAGGAAGATGTTCTGCGCATGAAGCATGTGTTCGTGTATCATCAACAGGGTGGATGAAAAAAATCACTTCATAAGGTTACCTAACGTACCTGAAAAAATATGACAAAGTTTGTGTCCTTGGCAATGACAGAACTCAAAGTATCATTCATGAAGGAATTAACAACAGACTACACCTAAGAAACGCCTGCTACCCTCTAACTCCAAATCATTTATTTTCCTATTTGCTATCTCAGAACATAAAGGTTAGGCTACAAGGAACACACTGACGCCCCTGGGACGACGGCACGGTGGACAGCCCACCTCAGATTCGTGTGTTCACTAAATGGTGTACTTAGCTGAGCCTACAGCAAACTTAGCTTCGTGATCTCCTCGTCGCTGCCCCACCGGTACGTAAGTAAAGATGATGAACTGACGCTACCCCACGTGTATAATTATAATTACTGGCGCGCTTGTCAAGTACACCAGTGGTGGGAACGCGAAGGTTAAAATCTTACCCACTGCCTCAAGAAGGGAGAGAGGTTGTGTGGCGAAGGAATGAGTTGCTCCGACGGCGCCGGTGGCAGTGCGCCGTACCGACCAGCCTCCAGCACCGCCTCCTCCTTGCCTTCTGAACCTGTTGCTGCAGGCGCGAACATCAGGCGAGACTGCTGGTCGGAATCTGATCCAGGAAGCAGCAGGACGCCCTCATCTGCCCGTTTGCCGTGACCCCCGAAACACGAGTGCCCAAAGGCCGAACAGCCTCCTACAAAAAGCGACACCACATTGACATTTCGGAGCTGTCACAGGGGTTATGATTCGTATTGTCGTCACTCGAGATGCGACATGTTATAATAGTGACCACAACACTTGCTAGCTGTGCTGGGGCACACCCAAGGGGGCGGGGTGCCAGGCTTCAGCCCCCAAACCCCCGAAAACCAAAATTTAAAAAATACAGATTTAGTAGATATTATGATATCAAACGTGTTACGTGATTTACTTTTCAGCCGAAATCAGCCACTGAAATCGACTGATGACCGACACATTGGAATTTTGAAAGATAAATTAATGAAATTAAAATAAGACAAGAAGACAGGACACTGTGATCGAGTCACGGAACATGTAGGTATATTCGTGTGTATATAAATGCAGTTGCAGCCAGCGTTATGTTGTGCTTACAGTATGATTTTTATAACATGATTTTTAAAATTAAACATAAATTATATATAGCCTCAGGGTCCCTCCCCTTCCCCCCCAAGGAAAAATTCTGAGTGCGCACCCGTAGCTGAATACCCTAACGATGTACTACATAGCTGCTTCTGCACGGCACAGTCGCTGCGACACTCGCCTCGGCACGGCCAGGAAGCGTTACACATCTTTCAAAAGCATTTAGTCTGATGGCAGTTCATTCCAAGCTGCGGACGTTTTTGACGCGGACAGAACACGCTCGGACTGACGGAGCGTCTCAGTCCATGCAGCACGAATCAAGCAACCTGACGTCACTGCATGGCAGACTGAACTGCAGTGAGCTGCCACCGATCTGAGGAATAGCAAACGGATGGGGGCAGACGACTTGCAAGCACGTGGTGTCATCCCGCATCGTCAGGACCACTCACGAATCGTCGAAACAGTTACATTAAAATGGGTGTCACGAAAGGTCGAATTAAAGGAAATCCATGTGCACGAACTTCGAGATTATATTGCACGTAGCGTCGAATGAGTACACGACAGCGAGTAATAAACGGGGGGAAAATGTGGTGAGTACTCTTCCCTGGATTCAGAAAGTTTAGGCTTGAAAACTCCGCTGGCACAATGGCTTTCCCCAACACAGGTCTTACGTGATTTTCCTCGTCCTCTTCAGGCAAGTACTGGAATCGTGCCTTAGAGCCGGATCACGAGCCTTACCTTCTAGTGCGTTATTTACACAGCACCTTGCCATGATGGGTTACATCCGCGACAAACCGGTGTTTTTTTTTTATGTGGTGAAGGGCCCCGTAGCAGACGCTACGGACGCACCGCAGCCTTGAGGCTTATTGTGCAACCCTGTGATGAAGAGGACGATGATGATGATTATTTTTTGTCCTTTTCCTACTAATGGAGCACCAGTGGAATGAAATTGGCAGGGGAAAACCGAAGAACTCGGAGAAAAACCTGTCCCAGTGCCACTTTGTCCACAACAAATCCCAAACCGGTGTTAGTAGAAACACGCCTCAAGCATTTTAATAACTGAATTCAAACAAATTATTATTATTATTATTATTATTATCGTCATCATAATCGTGTCCGATTTTATATAACAAATAAAAGAGAAAGCCTTTATTGAACGGGACGAAACTTGCTCGTCTGAGTGAATTTAATATTCTTCTTCGACTGCCTTGAAGATGGAGGCAGAAAGTTCCACCGAAGACTGGACAATAAGGTACAATTAACAGAATGTCATATCGGAGAGGGCTGTAATCTTTATTTAAAAAAGGCGTGAAAACCAATAAATCAGAAAGTACAGTTTGTTTTTCTGAGAACAGTTTGAAGCTGTAAGTGCTGCTATGCTGGCCCGCAACCTCCTGAAGGATTCTGTTCCACTGACTCGCTTTGAACACGCAACTAATAAGTTACATACACAAGACACGTGAAAAAAATAGGGAAATTTTTGTCAGAAAAATCTGACTGGTAGAGACCACTTGGTAGACCTAAGGGCAGAAGGGATGGTGATATTAAAACATAGGTTCAAAAAATATGGTGGGACAGTGTGGGTCAGACTGGTTTTACTCAATACAGGATTCAGCGTGGGGCTGTAGTAAACAGTGCGATGGACTGCCTGGTTCAGCAACAAGCGGTAAACGTCTTGACTAGATAAGTGATGGCTGCTTCTCAGGAAGGACCTATGCAACTGAAGAAAGTCGTCATTGAACGGGATGGCGTTGCATTTTCAAACACGTACAACTTCGGCCACAGAACTGATTAGTAAAAAACATACTGAAAATTGTCAACCCTGTAAAGCCCAGTGGTTACTATATGTACCGCCAGGTTTAACATTCACAAATTCTACGTTCTGCCCACACAGTGTGTTTATGTGTTTTGTGTGGATCTCAGAACAAACAGCGATTATTTCTCTATACAGCATTAACTGGCTGGTTTTTATAACCGAGACGGAGTGTTTACTGCGCGGTACGGACTGTAGCCCTTTAAAGCCCAGTGGTTACTATATGTACCGCCAGGTTTAACATTCACAAATTCTACGTTCTGCCCACACAGTGTATTTATGTGTTTTGTGTGGATCTCAGAACAAACAGCGATTATTTCCCTATGCAGCATTAACTGACTGGTTTTTATAACCGAGACGGAGTGTTTACTGCGCGGTACGGACTGAGTCTAACTGTAAAGCCCAGTGGTTACTATATGCACCGCCAGATGTCACATTCACAAATTCTACGTTCTGCCCACACAGTGTATTTATGTGTTTTGTGTGGATCTCAGAACAAACAGCGATTATTTCCCTATACAGCATTAACTAACCGGTTTTTACAACCGAGACGGCGTGTGTTTTCTGCGCGGTACGAGCGGGGTTTTTAACTATAATTCAGGTTAGACTCAGTCTTTAAAAGGTCGTTTATGCTTATTTTATTGTTAGTGTTACTCTCTAAACGGTTCAACAAAGCCGAGTTATGATCAAGTACTTACGAATAGAGGCCTGCGTTAGGAATTTAGAACAGTTTGTCATGTTGAATCAAGACTTATGTGACTATATATACCTGCACAAGTGTTCGCAGTGCAAATGTCTTTTAAGCCAATCCTTCTTCATCTAATCTAATACAAGAGAGACCCTTTCCCTGGATGCTGGCCACACCACATCGCAATTTAACTTCATTACAGTATGCTTTATAGAACCGCAGAATGTGCAGGCCTGTGTGTTCACACCTAACGAGTGGAAGACGCAATTTGCCTACAAGACGGAATTCACTGAATTATTTGCAACTAGCGTCCAGATTTATAGCGAGTCACAGAGTAAATGTTGCCAGTCCCGTAACGTAACGTAACGTAACGTAACGTATTTTGATGTAAGACACTGAGGACTCACAGCCATTGAGACGGTAGCTAAACGCGCCGGCGCCATACGATTGGTTGTTTTAGGTCTTGGGCTTGCATAAGGAAAAATGGGATTTTTTTTCGGAAAAAAAGAAATCGTGCCGTGACCGGCAAGACAATTTATAAACCCGTTACGCTGAAATTGTTGGCACATGAGATTCGCCATGACACTGCACAGCTCTGACACCGGCCCCACTCTGTGCAACAGAGACAGTGCTTTATCAGTCTCAATTACACTGGTGCAGATGCCTCTGCTGCAGCTGGGTGAGATACTGCAAGTGTGACGCAGTTGAGCAAGACATGCAGTGACATCTAACCACCTCCTCTGGTTAACTTTTAAATGCCAGTGGTAAATAAAGTGCCAAATCAGCTAACGATATGCATTAACCAGAAGTTTCTAACGTTGTAATTTTGGTTTCTGTCCCGCACTTCATATATTTACTCCTGCACGCACTTGCAAAAGGCCTTACCAACCGCAAGAGAATATAAACTGGTAGACAAGTTAGGAAATGCGTGCAGGGCGTAACACTTCCGTCGCGCCGATTCTGCTTTTGTCCCTGTAACTTCTTCCCTTTGCGCGGTTGGCAACACTGCTCCACTCTGCTTACCACAGCTACAGTTCCTGCCTCTCGACTGTGATGCTTAGACTGCCATTAGATTGCCAAAGGTCTGTCACTGCGGCTTCTGGTTTACCGCCCAAAGAAAAATCTGTATCATTTGTTACTTTCACACCGTAGGCTCTTTCTTTGGCCTCAGCTCGTACCTCAAGCAGAGCACAGTCTGTATCAGCCGTATTTTCAAATCGTCGGTTCTTTCTTCGGCCTCAGTTAGTAGCTCACAGGGAAAAAAGTCCACTTTATTTGTTATTTTTAGATTTTAAACTTTTTCTTCAGTTTCAGCTTCTAATTCAAGGACAGCACAGTCCATACTGTGAGGACCAGTGCATAAATACAGCAGATCTTCAAGCAAAGCACTTGTTCTTTCTGTCCCACTGTAGGCAAATGGATTTCGTCGACGAATTTTAATAAAAATCCCCGATACAAAATTTTATGAGAGTCTGTCCAGGGGGAGTTGAGCTGTTCCATTCAGACGGACGGACGGACGGACAAGTACGAAGAAGCCTGTGTCCGTTTTTCGTAGCTGAAAATGGAAACAAAGAGCTGAAGCTTTTTCCCGGAAAACGAAGCAGGAAACCTGTCCAGCAGAGAGGTCGCCACGGCCCCACAAGGCCTGCACTAACCACAGCAGTGCTGCACTTTCTTGACTGGCTGGAGTACTCTTAACTTTTAACAGATTTTGCTCCATGATTTTCGTCAGTCATTCCGTTAGACACTCACAGCTCCTAGCCCTCACAAACCAGGTTTCTGTCACTATGTGTACACAACCCGGCCGCACTGTCTGCTTCAATATCTTGAACCACAGAGATTCAGCCAGAATGTTTGCCGAAATGTTGGCAAAGCAGGCCACTTAAAAATAAAAAAACACAAAGCATTACCACCAAGAATTACCATAACAGTGGCTGTTCGGTTTTGTCTGCGGTGTTCTGAACAGCAGTCAAATAAGGCACTTAACTGCTTCAGAATGCACGGGAAGAAATAAATACTGTTTTGCGATACAACTGCAGTATGGATTCAGCAAGTCTATCAGTCTTTGGGCACAAAGAAGGCAGTAACGGGTGTAACAAGGTTCTATTTCTGTCCAGAAGATAAGAGAGCCTTAGAAACATCACAGGGCCTGTTCTAACGCTGCTAATTGGTTACGTGACTTCAGACTCCGAAAACTGGTGGCACAAAAGGTACATTCCTTTAATTTCTGCAGGGTTACTCAAACTTCTGTGGCCGTACAGAACACGCAGTCCAGTCTGTGTTTGGTAGGAACGGGCCGTTGTGACGTATGCCCCCATGCGGTCAGGTAGGGGGATACAAAGATGGGGGTGTAGGACTGCGTGGTTTTGCGGGTGGATAGCACGAGCACATTCTGCTGGGACTTGACGTCGTGCACATTGGTAGATCCTTACCAAGTTCCGATCACCTGTGAAGTCACAGTGCTCTTCACTGGCGCGATAATCTGATTTCTCACTCTTTCTCTATGCTGTATATCGAACGATACTGTTCGTGACTCAGATTTTACGACGTGACATTACGGGATAATTTTTTAATAATCAATGAGGGGAAAAGTTAAGGAAGTGGGCGTGGCCTGTCTAAGTTGCCTTGCTGGAATTTGTCTGGACAGGCTCAATAAAATCACGAACTCCTTCAGATTTTGCAAGTCAGGACTTCCGAGTTAGAATTCAAGGATGACGCCTGCCCAGAGAGTGACCGGTGATATTCGAGAAAAGCAAGGTTTGCCTTTGGTTTCTACAGAAACCAAGACACAGTGCTTGGCTTACACCACGTAACGGGTAAAGTTGCCCCTTTCGAGGCCATGAATTTGCCCCAGTCGACGCCATGAAGTCGTACGGGAGCACTAGCTGCATAGCTCCACTAATGCTGAATTTCGGCACTAGATAAAGATGAGTGTTTAACTTAACGCCCCGGCCGCTTTGTCTCCTGTTAAAGAACGTCCCTATTCTGTTGATTTTACCCCAGCGTCAGTCTGGGCCATTTTGAGAAGAAAGAATCTGGGAACTGAACCCCGGACTGTCCAGATCCAACTTTGTGCTATAAAACTACTGTCAGTGTCTGTGTGAGTGAGGGACGTACGATAATGCAGTGCTGCCAACCACATCGATAATACAGGGGGTTCAACTGCCCTTGCTGGAATACGCTGACAAAGGGAGGTGGCAGTCTCATCCGATAAGTTGGTAACTACACCAGCCTACACGGCGTCACATACCAAAGGTCTCAAATCTTCTTATTTATCTCGCGAACTGCTGTGATTCCCTTAACTTTACAAATGGGACCCCAAACACTCGACTGACCCGTCGCGCACAGAACTTAGCATCACACGGCTAACAACACTGGCGACCCCTGAACGCAAGTAAAGGCAAACCTGGCAGCTCGTTCTTTTTGCTGTATTGCCTGTAATTAGCAAATTGCAGTTCATTTTCTTGCCTTAGCACAAGACTCATCCAACCGTCAACACTAACTCACACAGGCCAATAGAGACAGAGGGCTCTGATTGTCAAGCGCTGCTCCGTGTAACAGCCGGAGAATTTAAATGCGCCTTCAGCGTCGTTGGTAGAATGAAGCGTCACGAAGTGAACCCCCCAAAGGCGTGACTGCAGTCATTGTGTGCCGATGATTGAATGTGCGAGAAACTTCACCTGCTTTGTTTAAATATTTCCAACAATATTTAATGACAGACAGTGTCACATGGCGGTGAGAGGCGTCACATTTACTATTATTATTATTAGTTCCTTTAATAATAATAATAATAATAATAATAACCATAATAAATGCAGTGCCTCTCAGTACATCCCACTGCAGTCTCTCTTACTCTCCCGTTATCCCTCCCGCTCTCTCAGTGTTTACGAAGGCAGACGCACCCGCGCCCTCGCCAGAGACGGACCCGCAAGACTGGCAAAGGGTAGTGCTCAGCACTTCGATTAAAACGTGTCTGTGAGCCCCAGAAGGGGCTTGACTCCAAGAAGGACGGACTGACTGACCATAAGCCGTGACGTGACTTTGACTTATTCTCCAAAGGTTCGAATGCCGGCACAGGCAAAAATGTACTTCTCAAAACGTTTAGACCGGATCCGGGACCCACGACCCTCCTACCCAGTGGACACTGGGCGCTTTATCCGGAGGGTAAATCGGCCGGGGCGCAACGCTGGCCACTAAACTCAATACAGCGCCGATGTTAAGAATGTGTGGCGCTATAGCTGTGCTCCATTTATACGCCTTCATATCTCGCACAGTGACAATTTTTGTACCTTTACCTTTACCCACACTCTCCAAAGGAGTGCGGAACGATCCGTCAGCTTTAACGAACACTGGCACCAACATCTGATCACTGGCACCAACATCTGATCACTGGCACCAACATCTGATCACTGGCACCAACATCTGATCACACAAGCTTACTGCAACGCGACACCTTTCAATGCCCTAAAATTAGCGACGGGTCCCCCCCCCCCCCCCCCCCAGTACAACGCTGGGAACAGTCTACGACGGCGTCGCGTTGCTGTATGCTTATTCATTCCACGTTTTCTTTCTTACGACCGCAACGTTTCAACGTTTTGCACACTTCCACACTCCAACTGAATATTTAATCTCGCTATGCGACGTGGAATTAAAAACGCGAAGCAACGTGGAGTTACATTTTGTTTCTGACAAGCGAATTGAAATTTATTTTATCAAACGTAATGCAGCAGAATGTTTCCTATAACGGGAAAGGAACTCCATTACAAATCGCAGAATTTCCCAGTGCTTTTAGCTTTAATCTGTGCTTTACAACGGATATAACAGACGCACGCTGCCTGTTGACAAGTGTCGTGCTGACTCTTATGCTCCCATTGCCGGCCAATCACATTCCGCCTCACCACAGCACACAGCACTTCATTCTAATGCAGGTCTGGAAACTTAAGGAGATTTTAAAGTGAAGCCGTGCAGATTTAAACCTTCATTCAGTGCCGAGGTTGAGAATGAGGGAAGCAATGCCCCCAGTGCCCCTAGACGCCTTAATGAACTGCGTAGGGGAACTTCTGCTTATTTATCTTTTTATAATGATGATTATTAGTAACGTACTTTGCAGTAAATTTCGCTTTACGAACCCCCCGCTAAGTGTTAGTTGTAAGGATTTCAGCTGAAGGGAGACTCCAAGCAAACGTCAAGAAAACGACACGTCTCTTAGTTGGGCCTTTGACACGAAAAACTTAAAAGTAAGTTGCAAAGATTTAACTAAAGGCCGTGAAGTGGAGTAGAGACAATCTCACTCCGAGGGTATGGCTTTAATCGCCGCTGTGACAGGATTCTCTGGACTGCCTCTGCTATAGGGAAAGGGCTTTGTCGGGACCTAAGGCAGCCGATATCCGTGTCACGCGACCATTCAACGAGCTTGGTTGGCCCATCAGAGGAGTATTACCTGTATCGGCAGGACACGATGCAGTTGCGTTTGTCTTGACAGACGTTACATTATTCGGGTAATCAAATCGAGAATAATGAGACGGGCGGGCATGTAGCACGTATGGGGGAAACGAGAGATGCATACAGGACTTCGGTGGGGCGACCTGAGGGCAGGAGACCACTTGGGAGACACAGGCGTAGATGGGAGGATAATATTAACATGGATCTTCAAGAAGTGAGATGGGGGCCTGGACTGGATTGAGCTGGCTCAGGATAGGGACCGGTGGCGGGCTTTTGTGAATGCGGTAATGAAACTTCGGGCGCCATAAAATGTGGGGAATTTCTTGACTAGCTGAGAAACTCTTAGCTTCTCAAGAAGGCCTCTGCTCCATGGAGTTAGTTAGTTAGTTAGTTAGTTAGTTAGTTAGTTAGTTAGTTAGTTGACAGACGTTACACGAACCAGACTGACGTAACAGCGCGGTAAAAACCTCTCCAGCGTTGTAACATCGCATGTCCTACCGACCTATGCCCGAGAGAAATGTTCTGCCTACACTTCAGGTTTGCATTAAGCAGGAGCTGCCCACTTTATCCACTGACCATCTTTCAGGTATCCCAAACTCTCTTCGACCCGTGGACATATGTAAGTGAACGTGGCATTCTTTACGATCTGTTCTTAGACTTTACATACAGGACACGACGGCCGACACTATCGTGTCTGTGCAGTTTATGGTCGCACCTTTACGTTCGTAATTGTTTGTATCAAGGCTGCTGCAGTGTGTAAACGGCAGCACGAGGGGTTTTGGTGAACAAAGTAAAAGACGGAGGACACGCATGCGCATTGCAAAAAGAAACCTATTAACCCAGTTCCAAACGAATCGCTTCTTGAAGCAAGTAGTTCAGAAACGGGAGTAACATTAAAGAAAAGCGAACAATGGCGTCTGTTGACGGAAATGAAGGGGACTGTGAATGGAATTCCTTTTTCATAATCAAGCTGCAGAAGAATTGATTTTTGTTCCTGTTTTCTTGATTGTCTGAACAAGCAGTCTAGCCTGACCAGAGCCCCACTGACTGTAAGGAAAATGCTGCACGGCCAACACGCGTACACACCGACAGTTCAGACATGGATCCGGCCCCGGGGATCATGACAGCCAGACCTTACGCCTGAGGTGTTGCGAAGGCAGACCCTCGGCTTACGTCTGCCAGTCTTTAGGCGTCTTTGTAAAATTGCGAAAAGCGAATATTAGCTTCGTCGTATCTGTCTGTCCGTCCGTCCACCCGCATGGAACAACTCGGCTCCCGCTGGACGGATTTTCATGAAATTTTATATCTGAGTATTTTTCGGGAAACTGTTCGGAAAATTCAAGTGTCATTAAAACCTGACATAAACAACGGGTACTTTACATGAAGACCTGTGTACATTTCGGACAATATCTCGCTCAGTTCCTCTTAAAATTAGAAATATTTTGGACAGAATTTGTAGATAAAATAAAAACACACGTTTTATATCCAATATCCCGCCGTTTATGAGACAATGTGGAAACATATGGTACAGCCGGACAGGCCACAGATGGCAATATAATACTGCGTATGCGTTTTGCATGCTGGATAACTACGGCTACAGACACAGACTCAGAATATGAAACACTTATTGCTTTCCACGGCAAAAGTGGTTACGCGAACGCGCCTCAATGTTACGTTTATCCGTACATTATCTGTCTCGTTATTTCATCATTTCATTTTCTGTCCATTCTTGGCGAATC
This sequence comes from Coptotermes formosanus, assembly GCA_013340265.1. Classification (NCBI taxonomy): domain Eukaryota; kingdom Metazoa; phylum Arthropoda; class Insecta; order Blattodea; family Rhinotermitidae; genus Coptotermes; species Coptotermes formosanus. The sequence continues at coordinate 475,007 of BLKM01000343.1, read as the reverse complement.
AGAGCTTCTCACTACCCAGTCTCCGTTTGCACTAACTTGTTACTCCCCCTTGCGGTAGGTAAAAGCCTTATTTTATGTCGAAATTACAGCTTGCCACTTCCTGCGGCTCATTTAGCGTGTTATGTACCCACTTACCGTGTTATGTACCCATTTAGCGTGTTATGTACCCACTTAGCGTGTTATGTACCCATTTAGCGTGTTATGTACCCACTTACCGTGTTATGTACCCATTTAGCGTGTTATGTACCCACTTAGCGTGTTATGTACCCATTTAGCGTGTTATGTACCCATTTAGCGTGTTATGTACCCATTTAGCGTGTTATGTACCCATTTAGCGTGTTATGTACCCATTTAGCGTGTTATGTACCCATTTAGCGTGTTATGTACCCACTTACCGTGTTATGTACCCATTTAGCGTGTTATGTACCCATTTAGCGTGTTATGTACCCACTTACCGTGTTATGTACCCACTTACCGTGTTATGTACCCATTTAGCGTGTTATGTACCCACTTACCGTGTTATGTACCCATTTAGCGTGTTATGTACCCATTTAGCGTGTTATGTACCCATTTAGCGTGTTATGTACCCATTCAAACGACCTTCTACATGCGCGACTTAACAGCGGGTCGAAGGGGCGAACTATAATTATTAGATAAAATAACGTTCCTGTATGCAATCCCACTCAACATTCCACGCATATAACACATAAATCCCACCGCAACTCTTCAAGTGAGTCTTATTTGGGGTTTGTGGTTAGTAATACGTGTAGTTTATAGCACGTGAGGTTTTGCATTGATTAATCCCAGTACGTATTTCTTAATGCCTTAGACACACCTCAGTGACAACCCTTCCCAAGCACCTGAATCTTTCCATGCACGTACTTTTGTGTCTGCGGCAATTTCACGTGACTGTGATTTAAGGCATTTCTTAAAGGCTGCAGCTTGCTAATGCTGATATTTATACTCCAGTTGCTATATACGCACGTGAGCTTTTCACATAAAATCTGAAGCAAAATCGCCCTCTCCCAGCGTTAAAATTTGCGCATAAACGCGGGCGCCTTATGAGACTGTTTCGACGTCCATGAGCAGGCAGACGGCTATCTCGAATTCCGCCTTAACCGCACAGGCGCCGTTCCCAATTGCACGTTGCAAGAAATACTGCGCCGCGTTACGCAACTTCTCGTGATATACAATAGCAACTGGGGTTAATTTGGTTTTCCAAGAGGTCGGCCCTCCCATCTCAGACTGATTAACTCCTCCCCCCCCATTTTTTCACTCGTCTTGTTCTCTGCTCTGCCCTTCTGACAACTTAATTCCTTCTGGAAACAGCATGAAACGAGAAGCGGCCTAAGACGACATTTAAAAGGAAAGCAACACTAAAATAAGATGCCGAGAAGTGCAATCGTCTGTACTGTTGTGATGCGTCTTCCTCCGTTGTTACACACTTCCACATTCCTAACGAGCGCACAATGGAATAATCTGTCCGTCCGTCCACCTATCTACATGCATAAAATTACTGAAGAAAATCTGTACAGATTTTAGCGAAATTCCAAAGAAAGCATAATTAAGGCGCCTGTAAACACATTCTAATGTTGGCTAAAGTACTGCAGAAATAATGGCAGTGTACACGAAAACCTACTGATTTTCTGGGCACGTCTCAGTTTTATTTCGCTCCAATTCGCTGAATGTGTATCTGGGCAAAAAAAAATGTTTTTGGTACAGACGGTGTGAAAGAAAATGGTGCACATTTTGTGCGCAGCAGTCCTCCGGTGCTGGCACCAGTTGTGAGGCTTACGGCATGTAAAACAAAAACGAGCGAACGTACCGGGTCTTCCGGCCGTCATTTCATTACCTCACATTACATTAGTAATGCTGAATGCTGACGGCTGTTCTGCTGTGCGATAGCATTACAGCGAGAACTCTCAGATTCCGCCAGTCGGCACAACAGTCTCTACCTTAGCACATTCACTTACATTCCATAACGACGTGTTTCGACCTACGCTGGTTGCCATCAAATGCTGACACATGGTGTATGTTATATGTACGGGCAGTTACTGTGCTGGCGGTTTATTGCCTGCATTTTGTTTCCTATTTGGGAGGTTATTTTCAGTTGCAGAATTTGGTTCATTTTCTTATTTTCCCTTGTTGTAAAGGTGGGCCTTTGTTCCCGGTTTATCCGTGAACATTTGCTGCAGCTGTAAGTACGGTCGGTGTGCTTACACCCTAACGTTACTTGTTCTTGTGGCATTGCACTTTACGTACGTCCTCTTGTGTCTTTATGGTAAGGAAACGCAAAAGGGTGTTTTAAAATAAAGGCTGCTTCTGTGCCCTGCTGTCTAAAGGAACACTGCTCCACCTGAAACGTATCTTAGCAATGTGATACGAGTGCCTTCCGGCCGGTTCCACACTCGCCTATCAAAGCACGCAGGTACGGCTGGCCCATTTAACTCTGCAGTACAAAGAGTGTCAGCCTTGCACCACTCCCACAAGCAACCCTCCTTTCCAAGAACTGTAATTGCGCTGATTAAATTAAATGCTTCCTGTTTTACAAGAAGAAATAAAATAACGAGCATGTCATTAGCCCTCGGAACACAGTCAGCGTTTCTCCGATAATGTGCTCGCGATCATGTGCACAACAAAATGTGTACCATATTATAAGAAGGAATTTAAAAGAAGAAGTTGGGGAAGTCGGCCAATACAGTTCGACAGGTGAACAACAAGCCAATATTATTTCGCGTGAGCGAAGTGTGGGCAGTACGGGGGGGGGGGGGGGTCAGAAGGTCAGCGCCATTACACTAATGCTCTACACTCATCTTCAGCCTAACATTGCTCTTGTCAGAAGGACAAGCGGGCGAAGCTGGGGAACCTTCGAAGAAAGCGAAGACCTTTCACAAATCATGGACCAGTAGAAACCTGTATTTTGTATATTTTCCGAGGGACACGAAAAACACGTTTGCAAGCAGCTGAAGTGCAAGTGTGAGTAGCACGGCTACAGTCACGGAGAGGCCACAACTGCAGCAGCTGCTACAGATTTAGTCTTGCGGGTATGTGCTGCATAATGGGAAACACCGAGTGGAGTGATCAGTGCTTATTGCACTGACAGGCCAGACATTCTTACAGAGACGTCTCCGATTGGCCGGGGTATTAATTTGAAATACCAAATGTCAGCACAGCTGGAAGTTAATTATTCTTGCGTTGTACTGCGCATGATTTTATGAACCACTAAACTCTAATTACAAGCACACACGGCGGCAGTTCCGTGGGGATCCGCACTTCGCATTTTAACCTCGTTTCAGCAGCACACTAAACAGGGATTTGGCTCCATCCAATGAACTGAAGAATATTAAACTTTTCTGTTGTTATTAAAACTTCTTTTTTAATTTTGAGCTTATTCTGACGAGGCAGGAGGGGCAGCGGGTGCGATTTAATCCGTTCTGGACAGTTATGGACGTTGAAAGGGAAGGTGCACACTTCGCTGGTGTATACACGTAACATATTTCACGCGCTGTAGCCACCTACCAAACTACACGGCGTCGCATCCGCGCACACCATAATTGTAATATTTGGCTGCTTCCAGAAGCAGCTGTGAGGAACATCTCACCAACAGACGTACATACACGATATAGCTATCTGAGATATCCTAGCTGCAGGACGCAATTTCTTCACAGCAAGAGAGTGCAATGTGCAGTGCCAAGCACCCAGGGTGTCAGTCTGCAGTCCGTAACAGCAGGCGCCCGGTTTCATTGCCAGATCACTCCATGTGGGATTTCTGGTGGACAAAGGAACACTGCGACAGGCTTTTCTACGCGTAAGCCGGTTTTCCCGTGTCAGTACCCTTCCACCATTTCTCCGTATTTATCCATTCGCCCATCACCGACTCACTATAATTGCCGCAACTGACGACCAATGCGCCCACACTTCACAGTATTCGCTCGCTGGCCCTCATGCTGTCCGGCGCCACACGGCCTGGCCCACTGACAGAACCGTTAATTCGAACATATGTGTAAACTCCGAGGGGTTTCCGGTTTTCGCCGCCGTGCGAGTGAGATCTTGGTCCTTCAGGATTGTTAAACAGCACACTTTGGCTTGTTACCGACGTTTCGGGACAGCGTACCGGTCACATCTTCAAGGATGACAATGTTATTACAGAAGCTAAAGTTTTCTTGGGTATGCCATTAAGGTTTATAGGAAAGTAGGGACATGGAAGTACAGATCCACTCATTCTTAACCTCGGCATGTGAAGTTTCCTCACACATGACGCTCCGTTTTGCACACGAAAAGCACGCAGTTGGTGCCCGCTCCGTCATGTTTTACGTCGCCTTAAATTCACCCCGAAACGGGTGCGTTTTTCGCTGTTAATTTCAGTTGTTCTCTGCAACACATTCTATCAGAACACACACCGACTTTACTACGCAAATTCTATACAGACGTCTTTAGAGTTGAGACATGTGGATTTGAAATTCGCCTTTCTTCTGCTGAATCAAAAGTGACTAAAGTTAAAAGGGGCAAACAATTTCCGTTCCTGTGAATGCCCACAGCTTTGTGTTACAGAGAAACCCTTTCTCCGTGTTCGTCGCACTGAATCGCAGAAGCCTCACGCGCCACACAAAAAGGATAATATATAGATCCTCAGACTGCAGTTCCTAGAATCCTTCAGCACACAAAGCGAATGCCCAAAACCCTTGACAGTAGCCGTCCCTTCCTTACCTGCACCGTGGGCCCACCGGGAGACCTACGTGGCTGGAGACTCACGAAGGAAAATAAGGATGAAATTAGCAGTTTTTAGCTTCTAATTTTAACACCGTCCCCCCGCTGTGCAAGTACTGTCAAATAACCACACAATAAAGTCCGTTCAGCACAACGTACACTCAGCACGTACTGCGAACAATATATATATATACACACACACACACACACACACACACACACACAGAGTATGCGTTGTGCTGAACAGACTTTATTGTGTGGTTATTTGATAGTTTTAGCTTCCGATTTAGTCAAATTTCTCTTAACCTAAGACGGATATTCCGGCTTACCTCTGCGACGCAACCAGCAGTTTTTGCAAGAAGTGAACACCATCTTACACCCTCAGCTAATTATAAGGTATTTTCCATAACTGATACAGAGCAAAGTCTGAACTATGTCACGCGGGGCTTTAGGATGTTACAAAACACACCTCCAGCATCAATTTGGCAACATACTTCCTTCGTTTCTTCAGAGAAAACATTGGATAAAATCTCCTACACTTTGTCTAAAAAACACACAGAAACAGCGACATTTGGCATTATCTTCATGCTCTTCGTAACTACTTTTTATCGTACGTAGGGACAGAAGATTTTGCAATTACAGATGTAAATATTGTTGTCATGTAGATTTTAATGAAATGTCTACTCTGCAAAAATTGTACAAGGTGCTTCCTTGGGCTTAAATGGAAACACAACACAAAGACGCGCGTGTCTGGCCATGCGAACTGAGAGTTCCCTGTGTGTTACTTCGAGGCAAATAATCAGATTCACGATCCGGCCGCTGTACCCTCCGGAAATGTTTCCAGTATCCATTGGACATGAGGGTTAGTTGCCCCTGGAACTGGTATATGGATTGTGGAAAGGAGAAAAATATATATTGCCACTCACACGGCTTAAACCCCTAAATTCTGTTCGTTCATCGCTATCCTAGTCACTAGACTAACTGAGCTACTGCGCTCTTGTCTTTTAGTCTGTGCAGTTTATAATAACATCAGGTGCCTGCACTCTACAGCGACACGGATGACAGGCTGTTTTAAGGCCTTCGCCCCCCCCCCCCCCTAAACACAAGCGCCCAGACCTTCCGTGTTTCACATTGTCAGCCTCAAACTGTGTTGCTGCTAGGCTGGTTAATTGTCAGTCACACCAAACTAAAATTTACTCGTTTTTTACGTAACCGAATTAGAGTGCGTTGCCAGCACTGTGGCCACCTTGTTTCTGTTAGACAGTTTCGTCCCAATGCAGATTATCTGAAATGACCCCCTGGGGAAATTCTGTAACGTTAAGGAAATCGCTGGGGAATATTTCCTTTTAAGGTGACCGTACTGCACCGTGCGGGTTAATTAGGCGGGTTTATTATACCATACATAGCCACTGCATTTCCCTAACCTCAGGCCAAAAATTTCTCTTCTCCAAAGCAAGCCTGCGTTCAGGAAGTCTACATATATAGGCCTATAACGGTGTTAAGGTTAGCCAAAATAATTCGCACAAATGGAAAAAAATACTACAGCTGGAACGTCACTGTTGTACTGCAAGTCACGGCACTGTGTATGCTTAACCACTAGAGGCCTGAAATTATTTAACAGTAACTAGAACTTAAATCACAATGTCGCAATGTAAACACCTGTTTACCTGTTGTTACAACAGTATTCCCTTACCTGCACCTGTTATATCGAGACTATTGCCCTTTAGTGCTTATCTCTTCAGCTACAGTCGAACCCGGTTATAACGTCACGAAAGGGCTGAATATTTTATGTAGTTATAAAGGAGTGTTGTTATAACCGAGGATTATAACCTTACAGTTAACGGTGAGGAATTAATCGGTACCACAGAATATCTGACGTTATAGGCGAGGTGTTGTATAAACCGATGTCGCTATAAACGGGTTCGACTGCATTTTATTTTCACGTAGTGCTTCCTTATTGTGACGTAAGTTCAGCTGAATTACGGTGCTAGCGACTGCGTGCCACAAGCAGCGTAGTGCGTTTATATCCGCGCCCGAAACTGCCGTGCTGCTGCCTCGACGTGTACCCACTTGTGGGTCTCACAGAACACGTTTGTTGCCGAATGTCCTGCTTTGAATCTCAGGCAAGCCACCTGTTGCTGTGCCTGAAGATGGGAATGCCTTAAATTTTGAATTTGACAGAAGGGGGGCGCTGGTGTTCACATTGCAACTCTTGTCTTCTTGTTGAATGCGGCTTTTTCCTTGACAATCCCGGATTTAATTTCACGTGTACACCTGGCATCAAGTACTCCGTACGCTGTATAAAGTGTGGGAAATCTAAAAGCTTAAACTCCTGTTTTGTCTTAAAATAAAATATTGCATGAAACATTATTTTGTGCGACACCAACAAAATGTTGTGTTGATTAAAACCCTTGGAAACAAACTTAATTCGTTGGGGATTTGATGTTTCCATAGGGGTTTATTGAGGATTAAAGTCTTCAGCGATGTGACGCTCTGTCGGTGGCAGCTTCCCGACACTTCAGACGAAGGCATTTCATTTATCTTCAAGGACTAAAGGGTTGCCCAGCGACATAGCCTCACGTCCCAGAAGACGTGAATCCTCAAACCGAGTTCGGCTCGAGACAAGCTTGGATGACACAAGAGTAAGTAATTGTACGTTATGTTTGCTGGGAAAAAGTAACAAGTCAGTACCTTAAACAACTCAATTGCGTCGGGAACTCAAATCCAAAAGAACGTTCCGCAGTAGCTTTAACAGCTCTGAAAGCGGTGTCATCGGCAAATTAATGTGACAATGTCCTCGTACAGACTATTTCCTTTAAAGCCCAGTGGTTACTGTACGTACCGCCAGGTTTAACATTCACAGATTCTGCGTTCTGCCCACACAGTGTATTTATGTGTTTTGTGTGGATCTCAGAACAAACAGCGATTATTTCCCTATACAGCATTAACTGACTGGTTTTTATAACCGAGACGGAGTGTGTTTACTGCGCGGTACGGACTGAATATTTAAATATACGTTCTGCCTACACAGTGTATTTATGTGTTTTGTGTGGATCTCAGAACAAACAGCGATTATTTCCCTATACAGCATTCACTGACTGGTTTTTATAACCGAGACGGAGTGTATTTACTGCGCGGTGCGGACTGTATCTTTATATATAATTGATTTTAATATTAGTATTTAGTGGGTTAACGTATTATTATTATTATTATTATTATTATTATTATTGAATACGAAACATTTTCCAGCCCATAATCGTCCTCATCTAATGATGTCATATGGTCTATTCAGAGCAAATACATAGGTAGGTTTTATAAACACATTCAGTGCTTCAAATATTGCTGTCATTAAAGACACCGTATGTTCTGCTGTACCTTTTTCTACAGCCATATAAATCCCTATTAAAAGTCACGTCCCTTTCATTTAATTTGTTGTTTACTTATATATTTATTTGTGGTACATTTGGCAACACTGTCAGCAGTTCAGAGTCAGTAGTGTCGGACGTTAGAATGGTAATAAGTGATAAATTGAAGAGAATGTAGAAGGAAGCGGCCGTGGCCTACTTTAAGATACTGTGTTGGCCCTCATCTGAAGGAGAAGACGTACAGAAAGTTACGGAATTGCCAGACTTGATATTGCGAGTGCTGACCGACAGCAGAGCGGGACACAGCGCTATTATGTTTTGGCCCACACCAATTCACGTTTCCTTGACGTCACACGCGCGTCTACCCTGCATTGCAGACGCTCATAACGTAATGCTTTGTTCGTGTCTTCCCAAACTTTTTCCCTCTTTACACTGATTACCACAAACCTGTCCTTTTGAACATTTCTTCAGCATATTTCCATATTTAACCAGACGTTCTTTCTGATTCACATTTCTTGTTTTTAATTTCCCTTTCGTCTCTCCGATTTCTGGAATTTTAATGTCCCTTTATCTACGTCATCCACGGTCATAGTTAATTTCTGCCTTACCAGTACAGAACTTCTATAAGGGAACCTTACAATAATTCACCTATTCGTCACCTGTAATTACATGAATATATCGGCTGTCTTCTTCTCTCGAGTCAAGGGAATGTAAAGTTTAAAACAATTTCACTGCGGACGTGCCGTCCCACTCCCCTTTACACAAGAATTCCCCAACTCTCTCTATTGACTTCTTTGAACAATAATCAGAAGCTAAGTCCGGGCTTCTACAGATTCATTCTGCACGATTTGGTGCTCTCGCACTTGGTACGTACTTGCTCTGTTGCCCTCTGAAAGACAAGTATCAAATATAAGCCAGTCTGTCCTCCGTAGTAACTGTGGAGGTGCTGAATGAACTTCAGCCTTCATATAAGAAGGGACGAAGAAACAGGAGACTGGAGAAGACTGTGTAATGAGGAGCTTCCTGGTTCGAACCGCTCAGCAATGGTTATTGGGGTGGCCATTTCAAGGAGGATAAGATGCGAGGGGCATGTGGCAAGTATGAAGGAGAAGAAAAACGTATACAGAATTTTGGTGGGGAAATATGAAAGAAAAGGGAACTTCAAAATTCCAACCTTAGGTGGGAAAAATTTTTAAAATGGATCTCAAGAAAACGGGATGGCATGGGGTCGACTGGATTTATCTGACTCCGAGCAGAGGCACGTGGCCAGTTCCTTCGATTACGGCGCTGAACTTCGGCTTCCTTAAATGTGGGGAATTTCTTGAAGAGCTGAGAACGGTTAGGTTCTGAAGAAAGACACTGAGTCAGTTGACATGGAGAGTTTTAATAACATCTGCGGACACATACCGGTTTTGGTCAAACTCGGACAAAAATATCAGCGCCTTTCAAACAAAAAACCCTTGTGTTCCTTCCACGTGTCAAGTGTGTCTCGACACAATGTAAAGGAGCGAATGTGTGTTGTTATTAACGCAAGGCTTGCAGAAAAAAGAAGCTTGAAAAATGTTTTACACTGTTCGGTGAAAACTCGTCTTTTCAGCTTCAGAGTACCAAAGGGGTTAGCCTGAATTTTGAGGCAGAAACCCCGTCCGAAACTTGTGCACTAAAGTCCACGGCGTCTCGTCCCAGAGCACCGTAATGTTCGAATGAGTTATAACGTTCATTTGTTTCTTACTTCGCGTTCTTATCCCTGAAAAACTTTTTTATTTCGATTATTTTATAGGCTACTTTATGTTACGTGTAACTTTATTACAGATGTGAGCACGACAAATCAAGCCGCGTGCTGTTATGTACGAAGCAACTTGGTGCTGGCGACGTGACGTGACGTGTGTTCCTATTGGTGAATATTTTGTTTCTTTTCAAATTGCACAGCGTCTGCCATTTTCTTGTGCCAGCGTCCTTCAGACTGAATTCCCAGAGGAAATACACCTTCCTACCGTATTTGAGGCACGCACTGGTATCAATTTCGTCTGTAACGATCAAGACGTGGTCGTAAGCTGAACTAATCGAGCTCAGCGGCAAGGCAAAGCGTCTGCCGATCGTCCCAAATGTTGAATCTGAAGGATTATGACGACGGTGTCACAGACACACGTGGCCTGCTCGTTCAGTGGTGATATCACTTAATCACGCTCAGTCAATGCTTCTTTGCTTTTTTAGGTCACTACACCACAGACAATTAGACACGCACGCACGTACGCACGCACAATTAGACACACACACTCGGTAGAACTCCTGTGAACGGTGATCAGCTCGTCGTAGAGACCGCTACCTACACAAAACACAGCAAACAAAGAAGAACGTCAATGCCCTCAGCGGAATTCGAACCCGCGATCCCAGAATGCAGACCAACGCCTCACATCGCAAAGCCACCGGGATAGGCTCTCAATGCTCGTACTTATGTTCAAGTTGTCAGGTACAACCTGAAAGATTCTTGTCGTTGCCACGTTTTGAATTTTTCACTTGAAGTCAGTGTTTCCACCTGTGTCCGCACGACTACGGTCCGTCTGTGTACCGAAGTCCACATCCCAGCTTCCAGCTGTCATTTGTATGGCCATAAAACGGCAAGCTAAAAACATTTCTCACAGCCGGCGTTGTATTCTATGGGAAAAATTAACCTAGCAATGTTATGACAGCCGTCAGTCACCTGTCGCACTGTGCCACTTCTGGACGCTAACTTACTTCCCTTGCGCCCTTCTACAGCACTTTCTGAAAACTTGTCGCACAGTCACAGGCGTGCCGACGCTAGAGTTGTCTCATGAGTAGAGGCTACCGAGCAGAGAGTGCAAACAGCAACATGTAAGTCTGTAGGTCTGAAGGGTGCACTGTCAGTTGACATGGGAGTTTCTCCTTCACGTGTTGGCAACCAGTGCGATTTGTTCCCCCATCAATCCATACGCCAATCAGCCACCTAATTTCATGCCTGGATAGGGTTCATGGCCACCTTAATGCAACCGATTGAAGCTTGCAAGCCGCAGATTAATTTAAATAGCGAAGTTATTGAATAATCATTTTCCGCCTCACAGAAAATACGCGCCATCCCCATTACGAAGACATGTCAGTTAATGTTTTTTTTAAGAAAATGTGTTTTGTGAATTATACAGAATATGTGAAAACACTGCGGGGCAAGACGCAGAGTTGGTAAATATTAAACCATTTTGTGCCCATAGTAAACACTGTTTTAAATGGCTGGGCGCTGGCTGTAGCATGCAGGTGGCCGGTGAGGTACGTACGAAACATTTTATTTGGATGAACTCTAAAGGCGGGATTACGGCATGCAGTTTAAAGGACTACATAAAATTTGAGGCGTGGACACAGCGGGAGGGATAATATTAAAACGGCCGTTATAAAAGTACGGTGTAAGCGTTTGTACTGGATTCACGTAGTTCATGTGGGGCACAATGATGGGGTGATGTTAACTTGATAGTAAGGTATGGGGTTGTTTAAAAAGGCGCAGATTTATTGACTAGCAGATGGAAAGATAAAAGACTCCGAACCGAGTGGCGGCAGTCACTTCCAAAATTTTATCTGCATTGCTTTATTTTGTAAATGTAATTCGTAATTCTTTATATCAGTCAATATGTTTGAACTTTGCCACATTTTCCATCCTTTCTTAGCCATATTTGTGTCATGGTTTTGACGTGCAGTGTGGTGACAGAGCGCTGTGATACATTATTAATTTAGAATGGAAATGTTTGGGCGGTTCATGCAAAGAGAGTGCGCGGGTAATGGAAGTTGTCTTTCCCAAGCGTGGGGCTTGATGTTGATGAAAGCCAACATATTGCGCTCAGCAAAACTGCCGTGGGGCATTTTTATATAAATCAGAATTTTTTGGCCGTTGGTTATGTAGAAATCTCCGTAAGATTTTCGTAATAAACACAAAATTGCTTTGTTTGTTTGTTTGAGCATATTTTTAAAAACGCAGACCAAAAAAGAGATTTCGTCAGTAATAACACCATCAAAGGACCGTGTGTTTATATTAACACTTGGACTAGCGTGCAGCTGTGCCGCTCTGTGTGCTGGATGTTTCGTGTTCGTACCCCGTCTCACAGACCGGTTAACGTCATTCGGATTTCGCTTGCTTCCTTCCAGACAAATAGCTGAAAAGTATTTCGAACTAGGACTGGATCGTTTCCTTCCCTACGCTTTCCAGTCCATTAATCACTAACCAGGCTACCCACAGACACGACATACGCTGTGCTAGTGACGGCTTCACTAAACGAACCGTAAGCATCACATGTTACTGTCTTGCGGGGTGTGAGACCATGTAGTTTTGTAGACACATACGGCACCGCGTGCCAGAACACAGCAATTTTCATAGCCAGCAGACTGAGATCCTCATGTCTCATTTATATAAACAAACAAACAAACAAACAAACAAACAAACAAACAAAAACATTGTGAAAATGTCGATGTTTTAAACACGTGCAGGTGAAAAATTAAAAACTGAAACCTGTAAAGACTAAGACTAAACTAAGTTACATTTAAAGACCCAGTCCGTACCGCGCAGTAAACACACTCCCTCTCGGTTACAAAAACCAGCCAGTTAATGCTGTATAGTGAAATAATCGCTGTTTGTTCTGAGATCCACACAAAACACATAAACACACTGTGTGGGCAGAACGCAGAGTTTGTGAATGTTAAACCTGGCGGTATATAAAGTAACCACTGGGCTTTAGGTGTGTACATATAGATTCAGTCCGTACCGCGCAGTAAACACACTCCGTCTCGGTTATAAAAACCAGTCAGTTAATGCTGTATAGGGAAATAATCGCTGTTTGTTCTGAGATCCACACAAAACACACAAACACACTGTGTGGGCAGAACGTAGAATTTGTGAATGTTAAACCTGGCGGTACATACAGTAACCACTGGGATAGGTAGAGATTCAGCGCGTACCGCGCAATAAACACACTCCGTCTCGGTTATAAAAACCAGTCAGTTAATGCTGTATAGGGAAATAATCGCTGTTTGTTCTGAGATCCACACAAAACACATAAACACACTGTGTGGGCAGAACGTAGAATCTGTGAATGTTAAACCTGGCGGTATGCGAAGTGACCACCGGGCTTTAAAAGCTTTGTAACCTGCAGACGAAACAAATGAGCCATGAAGCCAGCAACGTGCAATCATTAATCTGTCAATTAACTTCAGTGTGAAACAAACAACGGACGAAGGAAGTAACACTCAATCATTTAAGTGTCAATTAATTTCAGTGTGTCAAACGTTTATCAAATCCTCACCTACGCGTTCCAGGAAATATTGCCCCCAAGTGGTTCGCTGCACGCCTTACACGTGATGCAAATCGATCGGTAGGAAAAGCAAACAACAATAACAACAAACACGTACGAGCTGGCGAGTAGGTTCGACACATCTTTGCTTGACAGAGTGTGTCACTTCTGGTAATTGGCAGGACGTTTACTGAAGCTTTAAAGCCCGAATTTCTGTTATACATAATCCATGCAAAGAGTCCAGTTCTTGCCTGTAGAACAATACGCTGTGTCTCCATTACAGTGACCCTGTAGGGGTTATAACATTACAACTGCTGTATTTAACTGTGTTTCAATTGCAAGATTGCACAGTGCCAGTGGCAGGTGCTGGCAGTACGATTGTGGGGCACGATGGACAGACGCCGAGAGGCAAGGCCGCACTGCTAGGCGACGGCCTTCCAACCGTGCCAGTTTTGCGGCCAGAAATTCCAAGAGGACTGGCGTCCCTATTAAGAGAACCCTACTCATGTTAGCTTAGAAATTTTACATACGTCACACAGTATTTTTTAATTATATTAGCCAAAACGTCAAAGCGAAAGCGAATAATTTAGAAAATTAAGGGCGTTACATTAGTTTTATTAGGGCAATGAGATTGCAATGAATGTTACGTGTATTGGGAAGTGCCAGACCCTCACATGTAGCGCCGCAAATGGCGTGTGTTTTACTGCCAGCAATAAGGCACATGTGTGTGTGTGTGTGTGTGTGTGTGTGTTTATCTTATCGACCTCCTGGCTGTCATTTCACTTTTAACGCGACTTTCCGTACTCCTCCAAACCATTACGCACTTGCGATAGTGCACTGCCCCTTCCGTTCACATGCGGACACGAAATGTCAAACTCAACACGTAAAAACAACATCGTAATTTAACTCGATTGTCATGCAAGATATAACACTGACCAGACTGTACTGTGTCCCACAGGCACCAATTAGAAGCACTCCATTTCAGTTCTGAGCCCCTGCATGAACGGTGGTGTTTTGAGTCTCGATTTCCTTCCATTGTCCTGCAGAACTACGGCAACACTTGACTGGCTCTTCCCCGCTACACTTTATTGTACTGTAACACTGGGCGGGCATAGTGCCGCGGGCCGCGGGCCGCGTGCTGCATACGTGGCGCTTTCGTAGTTTCACGTTTTACACCTGAATGTGGGAACACGGCTTCCGAAATACTGTATCTTAGCAAATCGACAGAATTAAGAAAGGCGAATATACGTAGCAGGCTCAGTGACAAAGCAGCACAGGTAACGCACCAGTCAAGTGTATCAACTGTAAGACGCGCGGTAGAAGAAAGCGAACAGGAACGTGCTAACTACTGTTCACAACATTGAAAATATGGAGAAAATACAGACAGGCGTAAATCGCAATGGACTGCACAGAAAATAAAGCTGTTAGAGCGAACTTGCAATTAAGCAAATTGCTGCATAAAGGGCCTTCAGTGATTACACAGAAGCATCAGGAGGCTTACTGATCAGATTTTGTAAAGTAAAATATCAGCAACATGCCAGCGTCCTGGACGGTGCTCACTGTGCAGAAACAATTAACAAAATGGGTTGATCCCTCTGAGGGCTACATATTTATCAAATTAATACCACGACTCACATTTGCCACAGACGTTTAGATTTAACCTGATCTGTTAAAAGCCAATGTAAATTTTATCCCCGCCGCCCCCGGTCAAGTTAAAATGTCGAGATATTGCAAAGCCTTACCTCGGGCAATACATTTAGGCACCTGCTTCAAGTTACAGGCTACTTCCGTCTTCCACCATAATGACAGGACTTTGATGTTCCTGTTTCCAAACGCGGCAAGGGATCTTCCGGTAAAGTGTCTCGGTGCAGTTTGCGAACTGTGTACGGTGCTTAAAAGCCACGGTAGGCTTGTGGGCCCTGCAGCCCGGAGTGTCTCACTCCGCCAGCAGGTGTTAGAGGAGTGCTGCGGTCACAGAAGCGTGCCGTAAATTCTGAACAATTTGGTGGACTTCAGCTAAGCTTGCAATCACTAGCATGCCGACAGCCCTACTCAATACTCCAGCACGTTAATTCAGTACTGCAAACAGACCGAAACTAAACTACTTAGAGAATGGAGAGATTTTCCTCTTTTCCGAAACGTCGGGAACGGTTGTGGGGCTCACCTAAACCTCTTACTCAGTAGGAACCGAGGGATTCTTTCCCCGGGGATAAAGCGACCGGAACGTGAAACTGACCAGATTTATATTCTTCATACTGTGCATAGTTACAAATTAAGAACAAATTCGTCCCAACAAATGCACTGCTGTTATTCAGCACGTTTCTATATTGCGATGTTTATAAGTTATTCCAACACGTTTCGATCCCTATTGGACTCATCCTAAAGGATACGTCCTAAAGTGAAAATCACCCAATCACAATGACAATATTTTGCGTATGTTACAACGTACACATTTCGTCGCACTAAAGTGACCAGCCAGTTCCACCTCGCGGTCACGTTAAGAATGAGCGGAGCTGCAGCTCTGTCCGTCTTAGCACCGTCAAGAGCTGTACAGCGACGGCCCCTCTAGGCTACAAGGGTTGCACCATCCAGCAAACACCCCTACACACCTACGGCTAGGCAATACTCAAGTCAATGTGTCAAATGCCGAACCAGATTTCTTCTGCTCGCCTATTCCCCGCACTTCCGGCGCTGTATTAGCCATACGCCGCCCCCGTGTTTCCGGTTCAACATCGCACTTCGCTGTTGCTAATTCAGATTCACAGCCTAAATGCTTCGGCAGCGGGCGAAAGTATTTAATCATCCTTTCTTAATTGCCAATCTTTGTTTTCTTTCCTGGCCGATCGCGACCAATCCCCCCCCCCCCAAACACACGTTTCATAATAACGCGATTTCAGTAGATCCGTGATTTCACGCTTGCTTGGGTAGCCGAGTAGAGGCGGCTAAGTAGAGAGAACGTATGAAACACGCCTTCTTTTGAACAGCAATCATTATTTGCTTGCTTAATGCAGAAGGCGCAAGTAAAATTTTCCTATGCCGCATTATAAAGCTAAAAAGTCACAAATCACCAGGTATTTATCAGATTCCAGCAGAATTGATTAAAGCAGGGGGTAGGATTATTCGGTCTGAAATCCATAAACTTATTATTTCTATTTGGAATAAGGAGGAATTGCCTGAGGAATGGAAGCAGTCGGTCATTGTGCCTATTTATAAGAAGGGTGATAAAACAGATTGTAGTAACTATCGAGGCATATCACTTCTGTCGACAACATACAAAATTCTATCCAACATTCTTTTGTCAAGGTTAACTCCATATGCAGAGGAAATTATTGGGGATCATCAGTGTGGATTTCGAAGTAACAGGTCAACCACTGATCATATATTCAGCATTCGTCAAATACTTGAGAAAAAATGGGAATACAATGAGGCAGTGCATCAGCTATTTATAGACTTCAAGAAAGCATATGATTCAGTTAGCAGGGAGGTCTTGTATAATATTCTCATTGAGTTCGGTATCCCCATGAAACTAGTAAGGTTAATAAAAATGTGCCTAAGTGAAACGTATAGCAGAGTTCGGGTAGGCAAACATCTGTCTGACACGTTTCCTATTAAGAATGGCTTGAAACAAGGAGATGTTCTGTCACCATTGCTTTTCAACTTTGCTTTAGAATATGCCATTAGGAGGGTTCAGGCAAACCAGGAGGGCTTGAAATTGAATGGTACACATCAGTTTCTGGTTTATGCTGATGATGTTAATATATTGGGTGGAAGCATACATAGTATAAAGAAAAATGCAGAAGATTTAATGATTGCTAGTAAGGAGATTGGTCTAGAAGTAAATGCTGAGAGAACTAAGTACATGGTCATGTCTCGAAATCAGAATGCAGGACACAATCACAACATAATTATAGGTAATAAATCCTTTGAAAGGGTGGAAGAATTCAAATATTTGGGAGCAACCCTAACGAACCGAAACTCCATTCATGAAGAAATTAAGAGCAGATTGAAGTCGGGGAATGCTTGCTATCATTCGGTGCAGAATCTTTTGTCTTCCAGGTTGCTATCCAAAAACACAAAGATTAGGGTATACAGAACTATAATTTTACCTGTTGTTCTGTATGGATGCGAAACTTGGTCTCTCACACTAAGGGAGGAACAAAGACTGAGGGTGTTCGAGAATAGGGTGCTGAGGAGGATATTTGGGCCTAAGAGGGACGAGGCGACAGGGGATTGGAGAAGACTACATAACGAGGAACTTAATGACCTGTACTCATCACCAAATATTATTCGGGTAATCAAATCGAGAAGACTGAGATGGGCGGGGCACGTGGCACGTATGGGGGAGGAGAGAGGTGCATACCGGATTTTGGTGGGGAGACCCGAGGGAAGGCGACCACTTGGGAGACCCAGGCGTAGATGGGAGGATAATATTAAGATGGATATTCGGGAAGTGGGATGTGGGGGCATGAACTGGATTGAGCTGGCTCAGGATAGGGACAGGTGGCGGGCTCTTGTGAATGCGGTAATGAACCTTCGGGTTCCATAAAATGCAGGGAATTTCTTGACTAGTTGAGAAACTGTTAGCTTCTCAAGAAGTCCTCTGCTCCATGGAGTTAGTTAGTTAGTTAGTTAGTTAGTTAGTTAGTTAGTTAGTTAGTTAGTTAGTGAGTTAGTTATGCCGCATTATACACTACGCTAAGAAAACGTGAAGATTTGCCGAGGTATAGCTCCACGTATTCTTAAACTCGGCACTACGCAGAGGTCACTACAAAGGTTTGAGTTCCGGTCGCTTTACCCCCGAGAAAAGAGTCTTAGGTAGGATGCTGTGTTAGCCCTAACCCCAGATTCTTTTCGGACGCTTTGGAGAAGCCAAAAGCATTTTACCCCCTCTCCCCAAACATTCAGCTTGTAACGTATTCACTACACCGACTGAGCTACCACTGCATATGCAATTATTATCGTGTGCATATCTTGGTGCTTCCAACGGTGCAAATGTCTCTATTTCCGTGGCTTCATATTCAGCATGTGCAATATAACGTGACTGACAGCGCCGTTCTGGTTCGACAACTTCTCTGACAGGTCAGTAATGCGGGTCACTGGATGTGATTTGTTCAGGCGCTTCTTGCTTAGTTGAACGTGGCTCAATAACACAAGTTTGTGGGGTTGTATGGCACACATGGCGTTACATTGGTGACGCCGTCTGACTGAACGTCCTCCTTTGTTAGTAATGCAAGGGCTGAGAACTAGAGTTACAGAATTATACAAACGTCATATCAATATGTATATTCAAATGAACACAAGAACGCAGTTTCTGTGCTGATTTTCCACGTTCTAGTGGCTTCTTCCTGTACTGGTAACACTAACGTTTGAAGCGATGAAGGATAAAAACAATCTCAAAACGGGGTGCGTGATGTATCATACACACACTTTCAGCAGCTCGTGAAACTTCCGAGGACAACCGGCTAAGGACGGACGAAGCAGACAGTTCTGCAACCAGCACGTCAAGATATTCGCCTCTGCTTTAACAAGTCCAGACCGGCTCTGCGGTCGATCTACCTTCCTGTGAGGTGGGTACCAGCGGCTCTTACCCCGAGGATAAACAGGCCGGAGCGTGAAGCTGACAAAACAAGTCTACTCAACAAGCTGAAAATTTCCCGTTCAATAGCAGTAAAATTCATTAGTTAGCCTGGAGATTATGCGAAAAAAATATACGGACCAACGGATATGACGTGTGGGCAGTGTGGAAAGGTCACAGGCTAGGAGCAACGACTGCTACGGGCCAGTTCCATTTGTGACGACTGACAGCGTGGCGGCCTTTTAAAGAGATATTAAAAACACCAAATAAGGCCAAAAGGGCGAATCTGCGGACAAGTAAACTTTTCACACACAACATTAGAAACATGAAAGGGGCACATACGTATGCGAAAATGTACAGTCAAATATACGGTGCAATTTTGTGCTTTGAAAAACAAAAACAATACTGCCACGTTTCGTAACATGTGCCTAAAATGGCTAGATAGGCCATGCAACGCAACAGTGGTTACGCGAACGCGCCCCAGTGTTATGTGATATGTACAGTGCCTGTCTTGTATCGTATAGCCTTGCTCTTTTGTAGGTTAATAATTTACAACAATCAGTGCAGGAAAATTGTGACTAACACAGCAACATGGTTTATTGACAGCAGCCTGCACTGCAGAGGCTATATATACAGAGCAGCAAGCACAGCACACGCAAAGGGCCTTAATAGGGCTTCCAACGAAAGGACTACGTGATATCCTAAACATTACTAATAAAAAGTGACTTATAACAAGTGTTTTATACATATTAATTAATGTTCTAATTTTACAACATTCAAATTAATACTTCACACCGGTTAAATTAACACTCCCGCAAGCGTCGTACCTGCGGCTTTGTGATTTAATTGTTAGATACAACACACTTTGTTTGCAACTAGCACTGGTCCACTGGGACCGAAACATGTGGTGGACTGATTGGACTGCCGCAGTGTGTATACCAATGTCAGTGAGGTTGCTTGAAATAAATCTCATTATTGTGGCAGTAGCCGATAATGGCTGTAATTGCGGTAGAGGTGACACTAATGTCAGTACGTACGAACAGTTTGTCAGTTGAGTCATACCAGACGCCGAAGAATGCAAAAGACATGATGCTGACTCCGCTGAGACCAGGTTCTGTGCGGTCTCTAGCCTCTCGTGTCATTACTGACTAACACTCCTACTCTAACGGGCTAAATTTAGCTCCAGACTTCAGCAACGTTCACATTCGCATTGTATCCTGCACCTTGTCTCTTATTTTCTTCGTATAACGCCCTCACCTGTACCTCACATCATAGAGAAAATTTTCCAAGACTTCTTAATTCTGTAATTTTTGTGATACAAGCAGTTTCCTCAATTTATAAGTTCTTATTTGACGTTACCCACTTTCTGTCCGAACATTATTCTCTCTGCCTCTGAATCTGCGACCTAATAAGCACGCGGCTATCGCACTGGTGGTTGCAATAACAACAACAACAACAACAATAATAATAATAATAATTATTATTATTATTATTATTATTGTTGTTGTTGTTGTTGTAACAAGCGACATGATAGAATCTGTGCTCAATTACACTTCAGCATATGTAAGGAACTGGGGGTAAAATTAGACACTGAACTCTGGTATGAACATGTACCAAAATCAGCAGAAACCAGTCAAGTGGGCAAGGTCACCATATTATGTAATCAACAAGTGCAAACCGACAGAACCATCCCCAACAGTAGACCGGACATCATAATCCGGGATAATGAAAAAGGAACCTGTATGCTAATTGACGTAGCAATCCCCGGAGACAGAAATGTGATAAAGAAAGAAGCCGAGAGGATTCTAAAGTATAAAGACTTCATAATAGAAATACAGCGCATGTGGAATGTAAAAACAAAGGTGACGCCAGTAATAATAGGGGCAACTGGAACCATTTCAAAATCCTTCAGAAAATACTTGAACAGCGTACCGGGAAAGCACGATATCAAGGAACTACAGAAAACAGCTGTATTGGGCACAGCACACACTGCGGGAAGTGCTAATGTAGAAGCACAACAGAGCTTAATATTGCAGACAGCGCTATATGCACCATTAACAGTGCGCGCAGAATAGCTGCGGCACTGTGTACCCTAGAAACGTGGTTTGTTTCAGGTACATAAGTGTGAATACCCTGCATAAAAGTGGTGGTGGTG
>BLKM01000343.1:419841-453537 GCA_013340265.1 Coptotermes formosanus | reverse complement strand
TGGGGGTGGGGGTGGTGGTGGTGGTGGTGGTGGAGGTGATGGTGGTGGTGGTGGTGGTTGTGGTGGTGGTGGTGGTGGTGGTGGTGATGATACTCAACTCAAGTTTACAATAACAATATGCAGTAACAGTCCTGACAGCGGCAGGTTAGGCTTGTGGCGTTTAACAGCGCTGGACGCACAGCACATACCTTTCGCTTTCTTAAGCTGTGAAACGATGAGCACATCTGGCAAAAAGGAAGGGTTACATAAAACGGTCGTGGCCTATTGCAAGGTAGGCTCCCGATATTCGCCTGGAGGTACTGACAAAATGCACAACAAACTTCAGTTAGGACAATCGGTAGTGCATGCCACATGTGTGACGGGAACGTCTACAACAGGGGACAGAACTCTGCCGCTGGAACCAACTTGATTGCTAGCCGTGGTTTTACAAAAGGACTTTGTGCCTGTGCCTAATTAAGTACCACGTCACGAAGACGGACGGACGGAGGCACACTGACACACATGAACGTGGGCACTAGCCAGAGGTCAGTGGTCACATTTAGGCAAACACCTCTGCACCCTAGGGACGAATGACCCCTCAGGAGGGAGGTTGGGTGGGCCACTGAACTGGTCTAGACGCTGCGCACAAAACAGACCTCTGCAGTATCGAGGCCGATTTTCTGGTCCTTCAGCCCATAGCCCATTTACTATGCCCATACCGTGTGCACTAACTCGGGGCCAGTGGCGGTGCTGTTTGTAGCAGTGTTTACGCGAACTGCCGAGAAATGAAATTCAAGCCTTTTTATTCCTGCTGTTATTTATTGTTATTTTTATTACTTTCGTTTAATTCAAAACGCCCATTGATTTTATTGGACCTCTAAATCTCTATAAATAATGTTCAATGAATTACAGTATTATAATAAATATATCGCAACCAATTTGTTTTCAATTCGGCCTAGAAATGTCAACGCGTTATTTGTTACAGCCCCAAGTTTAAACGAATGTGTCTGCTGCCAGAACGGTTAGTACATGGATAGGAATGACCTAAGCAAAATTCCGTCTTTTCTTTGACGGAAAACGGCCGCTTATGTAACGGCGTTAATGAACTCAGTCGTGTAGGTTCGTTATGTTGCAGGCTTATATCGATGAATAAATGCTGCACGAGATAAAAGCTACAAAGACGTTCTGTCCCTTCCAAAAAACGGATATGAAAGAAATATCCACATGTGAGTCTGGGACGCGCTTTTAGGCACCCTAAAGCGAAAAGGATATAAGAAATATATGGACGCCCTGTAACTCACATTAGATGTCTGCCGTCTGTTTATACAAAAACCTTCCTGTTCTCCGTTTTCTGCTGCAGAAATAATGCAGAATAACCAAACAAATAAAATTCACCCCGACCCATAACAATATGTGCGATAACCACGGCTTCTGAAGCGATGCACCAGCATTGCTGCAGAAGTTCTTGGATGCCTCTCTGTCACTCGCACCACATCTTAATTGCCGATCCTAACGCACGGTAATTTCGTAACGTGGATATTACTTGCAGTCTGCAGGTTTAGCAAACGTACAGTGCCCTGTCACAGGGACAAGGAGGGCAGGCAGGTACTGGCTTCCGCTTCTGAAGCACAAGCATTACATGTTTGCATAACAACAGAATAATCTGGAGGTTCCAAAGAACTAGTACATAAGTTATTTCAACCAAAACTGCGCGTCGCTCGACCGATGCTTAGTTACTAGCAGGGCACAAGGGCAACTGACACCGCTGCTAACACCGGTGCAGAACAAGGCAAATGGTATGGTTAGTCTGTGCAAAAAGAAATGACTTCTACAACTACATCAGTATGTGGCAACTCAGAAGAAGCGACACATAAAAACCACGCACGCAATCAAGGTAGCATTTCATCCATCCATTTTAATATTATATTTTCTGTTATTTTTTTATTGATGGAAGCCATACGTTGCTTTTACAATAGCGTTCAGATAAAAAATAAATGCGCACAGGACGATGGCAAGTTACTGCCGAAACACGTTTCTAGAAAACATGGTATAAATAACATCTATACACTGATATAAATGGTGGAAATACGCTGTATGCTGAAATGAGTCCCTACCTACACAAGGTGGTGACAGTGTAATAAACATTACAAGCCCGCAGCATTAGCGTCTGAAGCACGAGTACGCGCCTGACTGCCACCGAATTACACGAAATAAGAAAGCCGGAATACGTTGCTACAAAGAAATTGTACTGCCATCTGGGCCTGTTCTATAGAACTAGCTTCTTTTCCACCACTCGACAGCCCCCGTGGGCCAGGGCCTCGTCGTTGTCGAGGCTTCACGATCACACTCGGTAGGACTCCCCTGGACGAGTGATCAGCCCGACGCAGAGACCTCCACCTGACAACACAACACTCACAAAAGACCGACAGATATCCACGCCCCCGCCGGGACTTTTTTCCCTCGTCCTCTTTGTCCCTTTCGCCCATTTTTACCTTTGGATCCTTCCCTCCTTCTTCACGCCACTTATGTTCCTAGGTACTGTCCTCATACAACAAGCACAACAGAAACATCCATGCCCCCGGTGGGATTCGAACCCGCAATCCCAGCAAGCGAGCGGCTGCAGACCCATGCCTTAGACTGCGCGGCCAGTGGGGTCGGCAGTAGAACTAGCTTGTGGAAGATTAACGTCTTATGGGATGTGACGCCGTGTCTTTGGGTAACTTCTTCCCTACGTTTAGCAGGGTACACGTAGGGTCAAGCAGTCAAGGTCAAAGAAACAGCTGCTGGGACTGCGTGGACAGACCGGACGTAGGTGCGACGGTACTTCGGGCCGTCGGAAATTCGTGTTTTTCACTCGGCAGTGTCACTCCCCAGGACTCGAACCTTCCTTAGCGCGGCTGTGACAACCTCAGATCTCTCAAATAACTTCTGTTTTTATGATTCAGTAAAGATTTATCCATACCATCCAGGCTGCCATCTTCTGTTCCTATTTGTAACTACGTGATGAAAGTCATCCCGACAGAACAGCAATCCTCAGCCACGTGCATTAATTAAATTATATTATTCAAAAATTCGTGGCACAGAACTTAATAAACCCATTTCCCCTGCTAGTAGCCTGCACTGCCAACTAGCTTATCTTTAGTGATCTCAGTTACTTTTGAGGAACGTGTCTTAGTTTGCGATATTGGGGTTATCGAGGCGGTATCAATTAATATTAGTGAACACGTGTAGTGCCATATATGGCATCTGCCCGAACGAACCTGCTGTGTCTATCTTCAGTTCTTCTCCCCTGAAGATTGAGGCAGCCTACTCCACCGAAACGTTAGTACCTATACACTAAACTGCACGATGGCATATAATGTTTATGTTTCGCAGGTTCCTTCCTACATTCCTTAGAAGCGGTGGAGCCCTCCCCCCGCCCTTTCAACAAATTAGAGCAGCATCGAGTGGCTTAAGACTGACAGCCTCTCGTGTTTTATTACACAGTTTTATCCAGCGTATTCAGGGCACAGGTATTTGCGTGCGAGTATTTGTCACCATTAGCGGGGAGCACCCGAATAAGGGGGTGCGATATTAGCAGATCAAATAGGGCTCAGCCTTCGGGCCTGCGTCTAACGACTGTCGAATAGGGCGTCGTTTGACTTCAGGTGCATCTGCCATACATACGGACACGTACCTTCTCATGTAAATTCTCGCGATTAAATCTGAGATTTATTCAGGCTTTTAACTGATGATCCTTAGAAGAGTGGTATTCAAAGTGTGGTCCGCGAGCCTGCCTAGGCGGTCCGCGGGATTATTCTTGCGTCGCCGTCTCCCTGTTGGAAGTCAAGTCACCCAGAAAGACGTAAAGGCTACACTACATTAGAGATTTTGGCGTAATGTGGCCGAAACTTTAATATCCACAGCTGGTAATTTTAATTTTATTACAGGCCTAAGAAGCTTTGGTGCCTTTGGGGATAAAAAAAACAGGCTGTGTGTAAAGTCACGTGGCGACTGAACTATACGCGTGGGTCTGACAATCACGTAACTACCTGTTCGTTCGCAAAAGCCGCAACCAAATTTCTGAATACAGCACTACAAACGTAACGCTGACTGTACGGACTGACACGAGGGCATTTGGCAATCTGAGATTTGAGTTTCGAGACAAGGGTAGAAGGGAGCAGTGTAAGCAAGCTGTAAATATGGGGTTTGTAATGACGTTCCTGATAGCAGCAGCAACACACAAGGAATGTCATGTGAATGGACAAATAACACATCTACTGAATCTGAGAATGCAGTAAAGCAGAGAGGAAGAGTAACTAAATGTAAAGCAACGTGTAGACAGTATGCAAGAGAGTAGACTGCGGAAGGCAGTGTGGTGTAGTCTCAAAGGACAAACACAAGGAGGACGAACCAAAACTAAATGCAAAGTTAAATTTCAAAACTTCGCAAAATGAAAACGGCCTTTTCGTATTCACTTCCTTGAGATGGAAGAAGACTAAACAGGAAAAGAAGGCAAAGAAAAAGCAGCATTACTTTACGTGACAAGTGTTGTTATGCTTACCCATCATGCAACGTAAACACTTGTTGTAATATCTGTTAGAAATCTGCTTACCAGTTCTTACGGTTCTTGGAGTTTTTTTATACGGAATATAACGCAAATTTCTCGAGCTCCTTTCTGTAATTAATAAAACAAAATAACTGAAAGTCAAAATACTGTAATTCATTTATGTATTTTATACAAAACTATCATAAAATATATTAAAAGTTGCAAAGGGAATTTGTTAAAACGAACTGGGTCAGAAATAAAGAACTGAGCGAACAGAAATTTTTTCAATGACAATATTATTATTATTATTATTATTACTATTATTATTATTACTATTATTGTACTTAACACAACAACAGTACGCACTAGGCGGTACTGCTATGTACAGGAATTTCTCGACAAATGTAGAGAGCGTAACTCTTAACTACATTCGTACCATGCTCCTCTTCGTAACTACTTTGTAACATACACAACAACAGGAAGATATCCACACATTTGAACAGAAAAGAAGATGAAGAAAACGTTATAAATTTTAATGAAATTTACTTATCGTGCTTAACTAGAGAAGAGACGTTAAGAAAATTTATAAAATAATTTCCGAGGCCGAGTATGGAGCCAGCAACACTAATGCAGCTTGACTCGAGCAGTGTGATTCCTAAACGTAATATTTAAAGCGCTGTGAACACGTCAGCGGCCACCGTACAGTTTGGGCCACAAGCGACACATCCTTTGCGTAATCAGTCAAAAGACACAAAATTAAGATTTTACTCTCTACGGCAAGCAACAAACCGCCATTACAGTTGTGATGTGGACTTAAAAATATTGCAGTTATTCTCAAGTCTCGCCGTTACTTAAGTTCAGACCACAGTTTCACGAGAAGCTGCCATAAGAGTCGCAAACAGTTGATCAGTTTCTCACAATTACTTTTGTCCCCACACGAGTTATTAATGTTTTGCGGTTTACTGTACGTAATTTACTGAAATGTTCAATTTACCGCGAATATTGCTGTTTTTATTAACTTACACCTGCAGGCACAGTGCAGCCACAGTGAAGGCAAGTGGTTCTGATCATCAATCCTTGGCTAACAGTGACTTCAGAACAAAGAAAAATATTATATAAATTCCGACATGGCGCGTCACACAAATCAAACCTCCACTTGCACATTTTGTTTAAAAATTTTATTCCTTAACTTTCGAGACCAGACTCCCTGCCTTTCGCTTACATGGTCTGCGTGTTCGCACAGCTGTCGCGATACACGTCGAGTGCTGCAACGTGTATCGTTCAAATTAGTTTTGTTTTTTGAAGGGTTAAAACGTTTATTGACGATGTTTACTGGAGCAACTATGAGTTTAGTTAAGCATAGGTTTTAAAGGCTCAGTCTCTGAGTTCCGAAAGAACGGGTGCGGATAAGGTGGCTCAACAAATCAGCAAGAGTAGCTGTCTGTGCCTTACACTGTCCCCAGCTGTGTGCCAAGTGAACAGCCGCCCAGAGCAGATCACAACTGTGTGCTGAAGAAGCAGATATCAGACGTGCTACAGTAGAGGCACATGTGATGTAATCACAAGGCAGTGCAATGAAGTGTTACTTCACGCACCTCTCTCAACAAGAACAGAAGATAACAAAGGCGTGTCGCTTTCCCCCAGTGCAGTGTTTGTGACTGCCATAGCAGTGCACTTTGCTTTGGCATATCTCGTTTTTAACACAGCCCAACAAAATGCGGTTGTAGATTCGCGTGTACAGACTGGGGGACACATTTTTGCAAAATCAATGCAAATAATTGCTTTAGAACATGATTAATTCTAACAGCTAGAACATTTAATGACCTGGTAGAAGGATTTCGCACCTTAGCGAGTGCAGATGTGAGGGTTGGGCTCAAAATAAATGAGAAAAGAACAAAATATATAGCTATGAACATAAGGAGACTGATGGACACGCCTGTTTGGGAACAGAGCCACACAACCCTGAACATGTGCACACTGCGACCTGTCTGGGCCCAGCACTTCATGAGGGTAATCATGTGACAGAACAAGTTCGAAATAGAATTGCAGTAGCAAATAGATATTATTTCCGCCTCCAGAAACACTTTAAATCTAATTTTATATCTAGAATTACGAAAATTTTACTATATAAGACGCTGGTACGTCCAGTATTTATATACGGGACAGAGTGCTGGACACCACCCAGAATGAACGAGAAAATTGTGGAAGTTTTTGAACGGAAAATTCTTCGAAGAACATGCGGCCCTGTTAAGGACCGTGATCACTGGAGGTGTAGATATAACAAAGACGTGTGCGGTCTTTTCAAAGAGCCCAGACTTGCAGTTATTATCAGAATTAAAAGATTAGGATGGGCTGGACGGAAAATTCAGTGCCTAGGAGACTGATGTATATGCAATCGGAAGGAAAAAAGAAAAGTGGGAAGACCACGCGCCAGGTGGAGAAATGCTGTGGGAAAGGATGCAAGCATGTTGGGAACAAGCCGTTGGCGGGCAGCAGCCATGAATCGCGAAGAATGGAGGCAATTTCCGAAAGAGGCCGAGACTCTCTCTGAGCTGTAGCGCCGATGATGATGACGATGATGATGTTAGCAGTTGGTTTACACTTGTCACAGAGTCAGGCCTGAACCAGGCATGGGATATCATAGCGTTTTGGCGCCTACAGCATATTTGGGCAGTGCGACATGACACACACTCTTCTGAGAAGGACAAGAAACGTAACAAAATGTTACGGAAATATCAGTTAATTGCTTTGACGGTGTTAATTACTTTTGGTTTAATAAATTGACAATATTTTAGTTAATTAATAATTAAGTTTAATCCTGTTATGTGGCTGAAACACATCTGTAGCCGACAGGCACTCTTACCCACTTCAAGCGCCCGCCTTATTCCCTCAGGTGTGTCTGACTTGCAGTTCGCACCTCGCGTTTAGCACATTCTGCCATGGGCTGGACAGTTTGTTGTTGCCGGTTGAATTCGGATTTGGGACTAGGCGTTTCTGTTACGAGAAATCGCTCGAAAATCGGGACCAGAGTGAGCACACGGGTTTAGTAAGCAGGAAACCTAATTAGGATATTAATTTTTCAGTACAAGTTTCTCACTTACAAAATATTAAATTTAAATTCCACTTTTCAATTTAGTTTAATAAAAGTTAACTTTAAACTGAATGACCTTTAACGATCCAGTTCGTACCGCGCAGTAAACATCCTCTCTTGTTTATTAAAAACCAGCCAGTTAATGCTGTATAGGGAAATAACCGCTGTTTGTTCTGAGATCCACACAAAACACATAAATACACTGTGTGGGCAGAGCGTAGAATTTGTGAATGTTAAACCTGGCAGTACATACAGTAACCACTTGGCGTTAAAGGGCTACATTCCGTACCGCGCAGTAAACATCCTCTCTTGGTTATTAAAAACCAGCCAGTTAATGCTGTATAGGGAAATAATCTCTGCTTGTTTTCAGAACAGCACAAAACACACATACGCACTCTGCGGCCAGAGCGCAGAATTCTGTTTGTCAAACCTGGCGGTACATACAGTAACCATCAAGCTTGGAGGGGAGCAGCTCAGACTTCAAAATCGATTCCAAAATATTACTATAGACCTAACATGCTGACACATTTTTAAGCCCATCTCTCCTTTTTCCTCTTCCCCAAAACGTCCATATGGGCTGCGTGGGCCCAGCAGTCTCCTATTCGATGCGTACCATGAGGTCAACCTAGCTGCAATCTGCCGAGGCGTGGAACTCACCACTCACCTACACGTAGTGCTCAGGTTAAGAATGAATGGAATTAAATCGCCATGCCCTTCATATGCCGTGGTGGTATGAACAGGGCCAACCTTAGTTTAATGGCACTTAATGTAAGAAGACTGATTATTTAAACAAAACAAGGAGGCAGCGTATGGAGAGCATAACAATTGTAACGCTTTTGTTCCTCTGGTCTTGACTTTCTCACATCCTTAAGGTGAAGAGGACGGAAGTTACGCGGCACAAACTTTGTTCCAGCTTTCCCTACAACAGTGCTGGGAAGGGCTTCTCACTTACATAACTGTTCAGAGCTTTAGAATGGATAAAAGCGCACACAGGGCACACAGCCAGCCGCCTGTCACTGCTGCCTGACCTCAAACTGAACTGGAAGCTCGCAGAAACAATTATGACAGAACAAGAAAATTCTTTCTGCGGCTTTCGTGTTTTCGTGTGTGGAGGACAGAACCGAAGCAGCTAGTGCGGGCTTTGTTCTAAATGCACTTGCACAAGGTCAGAAACAAACTTCGTTTGGTGGAGTCCAGATATGCAGAACGGCAGCAACACACCACTTAAGGATACTGCACACTGCAGGCAAGTGGGAACAACAGAACTGGGGCTCAGTTTTAAATTTGGGAGGAAGTACATTTGGAAAACATTCATTACTTTCCGTTCATAGGATTTGACCCTTTACTTCCAAAAACAACGAAGAATACGGGCATCTGAGTAACCATTTTCTCAGTTGGTTTGTCCAGTTACTAAGTGTGCTCTCTTATCACGAAAAAGTATAAACTGCCGTGCATTAAGAGGACGTCGGGATGCACGGCTTCGTAAGTGACAGGAAGTAAACATGCGAGGGGGAATTTCGGGATTTTTGACGTCAAGTTGGTGAGCTGCACTGGACATGCAACTCGGAATGAAAAACACTAACTGGATATGGAATTGTGCTGGTGACAACAGTTTTAAAGGGGGGCCAAGCGAGGCTAACGCTAAGCGGATATTAAGCAACGAGTTTGTAAGGATGGCAGGTGGCTGAACTGGCTGGGACTGATTCTAGTATGAATGCCAGTGTTAGCTATGTTAGGTCTTCGCATTCCTTTAGCAGAGACGCGGTCGGTAATTTAGATGACATCTTGTGTTTACAATTACGTACTGAGCGTTCGGTCGAGCCCCGGAAATTATGCCAGGATATGGAATACCAAGGTAATGCTTGCTACCGTTTTGTTTTCCCCTGTGTTATCCAACAATAGAAAGATTCAGGTATATACAACTACAATTTTTCCTGCTTTGTTACGGGTATGAAACATGGTTTCTCACGTTGAAGTACGGACACTGGCTGAGGGTTTTCAACAACGACGCCTACAGGATTTGAAGGAAAAATCTGAGGAAACAAGATCCCGTGGAGGACTTGGACGTAGATGGTAGAATAAAATTAAAATGGATGTTAAGGATTTACAAGGAGTGGCGCGGACCATGTTGCTTTTGCGTAGGATAGAGACAAGTGGCGGTATGTTGCAGATATGGTAAATCACGTCCGGTTTCCACGATATACGGACTCTTTCTGGACTGGATAAGGAACTAACAATTCGCAAGAAAAACTCTGCTCCTTAAAGCTGTTGTACTTAGATATTAAAAGCGTATCGAAATTCTGATTGACCCACAGGCTTAGTGCTTCGTCGTAAATATGCACCCCATCTCAGCATTCAGTGGCAAAAACATTCCTCGTTCCCTTAGTTTTATTGTGTCCACTGCCCAAAATCTTATCACCTAAAAAAAATTTGCAGAGATTTGCTAAAGGCAAATACACGACTTGTTACGCACTGTCACGCATTTTCACGCATAAAGGTTGGCATTTTATGTTTTAGCAATAGCCACAAAATTCAGTCATAATTATTGAAGGCCTGCCGTTAAAAACAACCCTAAAATTTCTGGCCCCTACATTATGTAACAATCTTCTCAAAATGTATAAAAATCACGTTGAAAATTTTTAAATTCACTGATGTTCCCCTGTGCTCAGTTACGCTGAACTCTACACATCTGCTGCACGTTGCATGTAGACACAGGCACCCAAGTGTCAGTGCTTCTTGTGCATGAACCTAAATGCGAAAAATTACCAGTCGAGACAACAAACACTAGTTCGTGCTGCTAACTGAAAATTTAACCCTTCAAACACGCCGGCTTCACATTTAAAACACTGCCCAGGACGGCTAGGTTTTTATTTATAGCTGCCTTAAATACATTCACGGACTACGGTGGCCCAAGGCGGGCAGCGTGTGAATAACCAGGCGTTTCGTTTCGTCTTGAACAACTGTGTCTTAGAACGGGACACTAAAGCAAAAAGGCGTGCAGAAGGTAAAGTGCACTTCATTTCTGTCTTCACCTGCAGTTCAACACGTATCTCGTCCACTAGATATTCAGTAAGTTACATTCGAGGTGTGCGGACAGACACCTGGGGGTCTGCATGCAAAATTTCGTCTGCCTGTAAAGAACTGTAACCAACATTTTTGTTCTGGACGTGTTTTATTAAAACTACGGAACACAAAATGACACAAAAATGCTTTCAGCATTTCTCGAGTTGTTGCCTGTCTCCAGACAGACAGACAGGAAGAAAGACTAACAGATAGACAAGGCACAGCGACATATACTTTCAAACTTGTCAGAAAAGAGCTGAAGCAGTCTAGACACGTCGAGAATATGGCGTTACCGGACAGTTTAACACACGTTGTATGGAACGCACTTTACGCATGCGAATGTCTACATTTTAATGCAAACAGTGCGTGACTTCTCATAATCTCACAAAAAATAATCCGTCACAACCTGCTTTATTTACGTCTTTATTTAGAGATTTATAGCAACACGTTTCGGCCCAGTAGGCCATCATCAGGCTGTTCTAACAAACGTGACATATTAAACTCTACGCTTCAGCAGGGGCATGCCCCTGCTGAAGCGTAGAGTTGCTATAAATCTCTAAATAAAGACGTAAATAAAGCAGGTTGTGACGGATTATTTTTTGTGAGAATGAAACATGCGGCAACAGAGATGCTGAATATCAAATTTAACTTCTTATAAATTACGAACATATAAAACAGCTGAAATTTCCCCTTCTTACTTACGTTTTGCGATCGACTGATCAATCTGAACAGCGAGAATCAGGATCGTCATTAGGACAACCAGCAGTGACGGGCACCTGTGCGGGGCCATTGTCGGACAGCGGGAGCAGTGACGGTACTTTGCTGCTGGTCGAATCTGCGATCTGCTGTCGACGAAGTTTCGGTTTGCTCCTGTGTCCCTCCAGAGGTCGCAAGACGAAATGACCCTCCACCTAACTGAACCCGGCCTTTTTAAAAAGCAAACCCCTATGAAAAACATGCGAATTTGTGACGGAGGTTTGAGAACGGGAGGGGGGACGAGAGAGTCGTCTCTACAGCGGGGTACGTTGCGGAGTAGGGATACTGGGATAGGTAGTTGGAAATGAAGGGGGGATGGGGAAGGTGTTGGTGGCGGGAAATTCTCGTAGGAGGCACTATGGGTAGTTGCGGGGAGGGGAACTGGAAGGGCTGGCGTTTGACCCTACTGCCAGCGACGTAGTCATACTTGTGGTGAAAAAGGTATTGGTACTAGTGGGGATGTAAGAAAGGGGGTGACCGAAATGTGACAAATGCATCAGACGGACAGGGCCCGACAGTGATGATGCGATATCAAGCCGAATTGCGCTGTAAGACGGCGTGAAGCACGCATGGTCAGAAAACGTCACGAAAGAGACGACTTGAAAGTAGGCGTAGATGTTGCTGTGTCTGTGGGCGAATAGTTCTCGGCTCTAAAATGATCGAAGAGCCTTCGAAACGTCGGGAGTTACTTGCCCAACGGCACAGCGTCACATCCCACAAGACGTGAATCTTAAACAATGTACTTCTTTATAGCAATATGGCACAGTCCTCATTTCAAAAACATGACGCCGGGGAAGATGCCACATCTGTATTAGCATCTCCGTATATCCGTGGATATGGCGCGAGTGGAGTCGAGCTCCGTCAGACATCAGCGGAACAGCTTAATGAGATACTCTTTGTAGTAATTATTGCACAAAGCAAACCCGTTAGGAATTTAAACAGTGAAATATGTCGATTAAATTTCTAAACGATTCACCAGTCATGCAATGGAAGGTTTTAATTTAATGCAAGTGTTGCACAGTGTGCGCGCAAATTAGGAATTACGCGGCTAATTACACAGTGTCTGAAGCTTCGTTTCTGTTTTGTGTAATTGTTTCAGAAATACTAATTCTGTCTTTTTTTTCTTAGTCTGACTTCTTGTACCTACTCACTGTAGATGTAAAGGGTTTTTGTTGCACCTTGTCGCACTCAGACACGACACAACAGACTGACACCCATACTCCCGGCGGGATTCGAACCTGTAACCCCAGCAAGCGAGCGGAGGCCGACCTACGCCTTAGGCAGCGAGGGCACAGGGATCGGCGACATTAATAAATTTCTTGCCCTTCCGGAGCAAATTTCCTTACGAACATTTCGACAGACATGTAGCAGAAGAGCTCGAGTTGTGCGTACATTGTGCGTACACTGTGCGTACATTGCGCGTTGCTCTCCGTGTTAACTGTAACTGAGATGTACGGACACACTTCAGTGAAACTTCGCAGAACCCGATTTGATCCGGACGGATGGACGGACAGACGCAAACACATTCAAGGTATATTCCGCATTCCTACGTTTCGTTGCGAAAGCGCCAAGCAATGCAGTCACATGCGTGCTACACTGCTGTCATGCCACTGCCCTTTCCACACCGACACTTTTCATCGGGTTACGATAAGAATTTCCCTTTGTGCGTTTTCTTCTTTCTTACAGCTGCTGCAGTAATTCCAAAAACAGCCCAAGTACACTGCAATTTCGATACGCTCGCGCACAGTGAAAGGGCTGTAAGTTATGCGGCATTTGTCGAAAATGAAGGAAGGAAAAACAAGCTTCAAGCTGTCTGTATACATTTTTTGTTTAACTGTGATACAGAAAGGCGATCACAAAAATACCGTCCAGAGACCTCCGTGCAACAGACGGCTTACGATTAAAGCAAGAAAAATGGAGTCTTTGATCGCCAGACGCTTACATTCACTCGAATAGGCCGTCTATTTCTATTCAATCGTCCGCCCCAGTGCCAGAATGTCAGCGCAATACCCAGAGACCTTACACGTCCTTCTACGAACGATTTTATGTTGACCTGTGGGACGGACTGTCGAGCGGGTTGGCTCACGTGATGACGTTCCTATCTGAAGGAACCGCGTCCGAATCACAGAAAACCCTGAGGCTGTTCGCGGTTTTATTCAGTCTGTCCAGAAGTGTCGCACCAAAATTTGGGAGGCAATACGGTATTGGTTTGACATTCCCTGCCTTAGTCTGTCACATTGAGTGAGGAACATAGACTGAGGGTGTTCAGCAATAGTGCTGCGGGAGGTGTCTGGGCCTAAGGGAGACGAGGTCACAGGGAAGTGGAGAGGACTACGTAACTAGGAACTCAGTGAGCTGTACTCATCACCAAATATAGTCCGGACGACAAAATCGAGAATAATGAGATGGGCGGGCATGTAGCACGTGTGGGGGAAAGGAGAGGTGCATACAGGATTTTGATAGGGAGAGCTGAGGGAAGGAGACCACTTGGGAGACCCAGGCGGAGATGGGAAGATAATATTAAACTGGATCTTAAAGAAGTGGGGTGGGGGCACGGACTGGATGGAGCTGGCTCAGGGTACGGAAAGGTGGCGAGCTGTTTTAAATGCGGTAATGAACCTTTGGGTTTCATAAAGTGCGGGGAGTTTCTTGACTAGCTGACTACCTGTTAGCTTCTCAAGAAGGCCTCTGCTCCATGGAGTTACTTAGTTAATTAGTGAGTTAGTTAGTTACTTAGTTAGTTAGTTAGTTAGGTAGGTAGGTAGGTAGGTAGGTAGGTAGTTAGTTCCCTGCCTAACGAAAGTAACAGTTTTGTAAATTCAGCTGCACCGTGCTGGGGCAACGAACCCTGCACAATAGCAAACTACAATGAATGGTGCAGCTGTCTAGTGAAGTTCTGTTGATGCACAGCGGGACAAGTTTGTTGTTACGCTGGCCAAGTGCAAACTGTTGTTGCAAAGACAGGCACGGCGAGGTGCACAGTGTAACACGTTGTCAGTCAGCAAAGCAAACTGCCAGAATGATTGCCATTTGACGCAGCCCATTCGGTAATCACACCTGACATAGGCTGCCCCGGAATATTGCGACCCCGTTCTGCGTCACAAGTCGTTGTCACTCAAAACGATTACTTTGCCTTCCACACGCCACACAGTTTGAAAATTATCACATTCTTCACTCGTGTTTCCATAAACACCAGTTAGCTCCAGGGAACTGGCCATACATATATTCCATACAAAAGAATTTCAAAATTCAGAAACAGTTCAGGTTTTTGATAAGTTCCAATTAGTGAGGCTCCCCTCTTTTATAAAATCTACTATTCATTGCGTAACATGGATAGCCTTCGTCGCGGCAAAGTGGCCGGGACGTGAGGATAAACACTCACCTACAACTAGTGCCGTGTTTAAGAATGACTGGAGCTACAACTCCACTCCCCTATACGCCCTAATGTGTGTGCAGGGACAGCAGTATCTTTACTCTTAACCCCCGTTTATTTTCCGACAATGAGGCTACAATTAGGATGTGACGCCGTACATGCTGGTGGATAGGTTTGGAGTTTCTCTGGAAATGCTGCCCTAACTTGAAGATGGAGGCAGCATTTTCCTCCGAAACATCAGCAGCAATGCGGCTAAAAGGCGTCACATTTAACAGGCTACAATCCTTGTTCTAGATCAGCCTTAATTACCACTAATTTCATTGGCCTTGTGACAAACACGTCGTCATGACAAACAACGCCAGTACACCAGCCCGATGGCGACTGCTGGCTACCGTAACTCCATCAAGCACCGTCCTCCCTGAGACGCTAACAGTTCCTCAGCCAGTCAAGTAACCCCCGCATTGTGCGGAAACCAAAAGTTTATAACCGCCTTCAGAAGAACGAGTCACGAATCCATTCCATGCCCTTCCAGGCTATTTCTTTAAGATTTGTCTTAATAGTATCCTGCCATCTACGGCTAAGTCTTCCAAGTTGTCTCTTTCCTTCAGGTTTCCCCACCAACACCCTGTATGCACCCCACTATCCGTTATACGTGCCACATGCCTGGCTCCTCTCATTCCCCTTGGTTTGATTACACGAATAACATCCGGTGAGCGGTACATATCACGAAATGATTGGCGTACCAAGGGGAAGGGGGGGCTGCTGGGCTGACCCCCCCCCCCCCGAAGCGAAATTTAAAAAAACACAGATTTTGTAGACACGATGATATCAAAAGTTTTACTTGATTTCTCTCGTCTCCCGTTACCTCCCCCTCTTAGCCCCAAATAGCCCCCTGAGCACGCTGCTATCGCCCCCCTCGGCCTGTGTTCTTACCTCAAGCGAACGGGAAATATCAGCACAACATCGGCACTGCTCCATACGGGGAAAAAACTGTAAACCATCAGCAAACGATCAACAAATGACGACGCACGCCGTGTTAAAATGCCAGCGTCTCCCGTGCCTGTTTATATTCGCAATGCGTTTGTATCTGTTGTGTAGGAGTTCTACCTGAATTAAACCTCGCTTTGCTTCCACCCCCTCCAGAGACTGCAGCAGCTACAAATCCTTCCCCTTCAGCAAGAGAACCCCACCCCTTTTTGATCCAGCTGTAGGTTAGTGGAGATTGGAGCTGCCCGTAATACGAAGTCAGCAGCTGACTGAATATCGAAATGGAATTAAGCGAAGGGTCGCATTACAAAGCCAGTAGTTACAGTGCTCTTGGGTTGGTACGAGTAAGTACACTGGGCCCTCTGCCAATCGAAATTAACTTTCCGAAGTGCAAACTTCATAACAAGCGGCAAAACGCCCTGACAAATTTGTCTGTCACATTGCAGTGCCTGAAGGTGGCTACGCAAAAACAAGAAAACGCACACATGCGTCCAGCCGTCTACAAACGTAATTCACACACGTGTACGTGCAGACGTTTATTTTGTTGCGACTGTGGAGGGTCACTGTGACGCCGTGGAACGAGGCTGCGGATGGGCCTGAAGCCCAGTCCACGGATGGGAGATGAAATTTTAGGGAGAAACGGTGAAATGATAGCAGAGAGCGCTCGGAGAAAAACTTGGCACAGTGCCTCAATATTCGCTACAAATGACACATGGAACGCCCTGGAATTGAAACAGATAAAAAATTTCTTGGAAACCTGCTATAAGCTGATATCACTAGAAGCCAGCCCTACTCAACAATTTTAAATACATTTTAATGAATTATAAAAACATGGCGGATGCGCGGAATTTTGTGAGGTGCGGGCTGAACAGCGATACACAACAGATATTTGGTGCACATGCAGACACAAGCACGTCCTTCTCGTCGGATTATTTTCGCTTTGATAGGGATAACTGACAAAGCACGCTACAGTGTCGTGTGTGCAGTGCGGAAAGCAAACAGATTATAAAAGGTTTATACACTAGGCCCTACGTGCAAAGTGAAGTTTGTAAGCAGGAATAGAGGTGAAATGTGCGCTTTTGTGGGATTTTACGCTGCGTAGAATGGCAGTTCCGTACCGACGCTTCGGGACAACCTCTCGGCGGCGTAAATCTTAAATCACGTAAGAAATGGAGATGTTTCTGAAATCTGAGGTTATATTTGAAAACCGTAACGTACAAAATATGTGTGCTTACGTGAGGTGCTGCAAGACCAGTAGCGCTGTCAGTCCATGTCACCGACACGCACACTTCTAGAGTTGCACTCATGAGCTCTGTTCACTAAACACCGCGAGTTTCCCACTGCGTAACGCTAAGAGGGGCAGAAGTTAGTATGGAAGTAACTTCAAAACAGAAAGTGCTCTAATTTGAAACTCTGTGGATCCGTCTCTAATTCCTCTGCGTCCACTTGCCATTGCCACACACGTGCGTGGCATAATACCCACGTCAGTCCGGTAACTTTGCCGCCCCTTATCCCGAGGGCGCACACGGCAGTTATAAACTGCCTAACGGATTTATGTGTGTCCATAGCAGGCACAGAGGGCGGACTTACCCTTCATGCACTGCACAACACTGACAGATTATTGGGTGTATTTAGCGATGACTGGTCAGCTTTATATTTTATATGGCGTCGATTATTATGGCCTTTGTGTTAAGTGTCTGGTGCCCATTTTCGTTACGAATTTTTTCTGCCAGTCTGTCACTGTACACCGCAGACCTGCCGACACAGGGACACAAAATGTTGTGAAGTTGTGGCAGAAGCTCCCTTTTGGTGCCTGACTTGATCAAAATGAGGAAAAAGACATTTGACATTCAAGAAGTAATGTTAACCTGAATTATATTTAAAGATTCAGTCCGTACCGCGCAGTAAACACACCCCTTCTCGGTTATAAAAACCAGTCAGTTAATGCTGTATAGGGAAATAATCGCTGTTTGTTCTGAGATCCACACAGAATATGTAAACACACTGCGTGGGCAGAAGGCACAATTGTTGAACACTGAACCTGATGTTACAGAAAGTATCCACTGGGCTTTCAGGGGTTAAAACTTTGTTGTTCAATTTAAAATCCCTGGCATCCGAAGCTTTGTGTTGGTCTACAGATTAATTTTGTAGCTATGTAATAACATTCAACAAATATTGCTTCGTTTTTCAGCGTGTCGCAAAAAAAGAAGGCACAATACTGATGTAAGTAATGAAACTGCCTTTTATTAATGCACCATTTTTGTAAATTTAATTACGTCCGTGTGCGGTCTCACAGTTATTGTATTGAGGTGAAGTCACTGTTGATTCTTTTGCTCGCTTTGCGAATGACCAATTAACTTAAGGATGAATGACACAGAGGTTTAACATGTTAGCGTAACAACGGCATATCTCCCCTCTCTCTCTCAACGCTGTCTTTCACGCTGTCACTGTGTGCCTCCCGCAAATCCACCGCATCGGCGTAACTTTACAGCTATCAGTGTCCTGTGTTGCCACTCTTCGTACTGCCGACTGCATTTCGTATCTTGTTAAGGTTTCAGATATTTTCCTATCATCGATTTTCTTCTGCAGTAAAAATAATGTAAGCCCCTGTGTCTTTTACGTGACCTTTGTCTACAGTCGCGTGCGAAAAATGCGTGTAATAATTGATAAACACCCAGTAGATGTGCCGTAACTGTCAGGCATTTAAAGAGTGTGTGTGAGAACTGTTACACATTCAATCGATATGCGTCGTGGCTGCTGAACTTCATCACAACGGAAGCTTTAATAAACGTATGCCATAGTTATTCAGCTCTTAATGCATGAGAATCGTAACCGTCGAACATTCAATTAACGGTCGTAATTATTGGCACTTAATAAGTTAAACGTTCAATAGGCTAATTATACATCATATCTGTTCAATATAGCTACAATAGGTAGTACGCCTGGCATAAATATTCAACACTCAGCAAATATGGGTCATAGATTTTTAAAATTCAATAAATACACGCAGTCACTGTTGAACCTTCAATCGCTATGTACCATAGTCATTAAACATCACACAAAAGTTAAAATATATTAATATGTTTTGGAAAACACATTGTTTTGAACGTTACGTCGGCAGGAAAGTAACAACATGGCGGCGGGGCGAACCTTCCCTTCGTGAGATACATGTGCAAGAACACTGAACTTTCATTTTACCCCGTTTATATTTTCAATCTGCTCTGTCTCTCGCACGCTTCTCAGACCTCGTGGTTTCATTCTTAACTCACTTTGCTTCTGAAAAATGGCTTATGAAATCACCACGCTGCCTGTGTGTGTCTGAGTCCAGCCCTTTCAATATCTTAACCGTCCGAACGATTTTCACGGTATTTGATATGAAAGATATTGCAGTGAAGGGCAACAGGGAGAGTTTAACTTTTAACTACCTGCAGCCAGCAATAACAACACGGCGGATGGCCCAACACTTGAGGCAGGAGCGACATTACAGCCACGTAAATTAAGACCCTGAAACGCTGTAAGAATTAGATCCTCAAAAGTAAGTAAATTCTCTCGAGGTGGGATTTTGTAGCATAAATTGAAATCATTGTGGCCCGATGAAAATCGCCCTTATATTTCGATTCGAAGATGACAAGTAATGAAAAGTTTCGACCATGTGAAATGTTGTGTGGGGGTGAGTGGTGAACGTCTGTACACTAAGCATGCACTGATGTCAGCTACGCGAACTTTAGCGAATATGGCGACAGTGCAAATAGTTGATACTACGGCCGACAAATAGAAACTACACATAAACCTCTAAACGCGATAATTTACATTTAAATATCCAGTCCGTACCGCGCAGTAAACACGCTCCATCTCGGTTATAAAAACCAGCCAGTTAATGCTGTATAGGGAAATAATCGCTGTTTGTTCTGAGATCCACACAAAACATAAACACACTGTGTGGGCAGAACGTAGAATCTGTGAATGTTAAACCTGGCGGTACGTACAGTAACCACTGGGCGTTAGAGGTTAAGCAACAAATAATATTGGTAATGACAACAAATATTTGGACTAGCAATCCATCCCACAGGACAGTAAGCGTTGTGCATTCTGCTCGGAACTGCCTGTTGATTAAAGTCCAGATGTTTCGCAGTGCAACAGCGCATTGTTGAGCGACAATTCGCGACGCTTCCAAAAACCTTAATGCCTTCATTTCCAACATGAAGCATTCCAAAATGAATGGGGCTACTCTCCCATGTTAAGTGGGTCCCTGTCACCACGGCATGGCGCGTCCTCGGGTTGCGGATGGAGGAACGGCCTCCAGGTATGGAGGGTAGCTGCGAATACATTGAATAAGCAGTCGCGGACAGCCGACAAGGGGTGGTCCTCCAGCTTGGGGGTTGGGCGAGGTGCTAACAACTCCTCAGCGTAAAAAATTATGATGTTACGAAACAGCCTACAAAGCCTCGGACCTGGACCGATTCTTTGGTACGACCCCAGCTACGGAAAAAAGATATGAGTTTTGGAACATGGAATGTAAGGAGCATGTATAGGTCAGGGTCGCTTATGACAGTGGTCAGGGAATTAGGTAAGTATAAGTTAGATTTAGTGGGTGTACAGGAGGTTAGGTGGGACAAAGAAGGGACTGTAAGAGCCGGGGAGTATACTTTTTTCTATGGCAAAGGGCAGGAAAATCATCAATTGGGAACAGGTTTTTTTGTGCACCAGAGAATGGTATCAGCAATCAAGAGAGTGGAGTTTGTTAGTGCTAGGATGTCATACATAGTGCTGAGAGGCCGCTGGTGTAATATCATTGTTCTGAATGCGCATGCACCAACGGAAGAGAAGGGTGATGATTCAAAGGACAGCTTCTATGAGGAATTAGAAGGGATTTTTGATCATTTTCCTAAATACCATATGCAAATTCTGTTAGGAGATTTTAATGCAAAAGTGGGGAGAGAGGATATTTTCAAACCGACTATTGGGAATGAGAGTTTACATCAGGATAGCAACGATAATGGTGTTAGAGTAGTAAACTTTGCCACATCAAAGAATCTAGTTGTTAAGAGCACTATGTTTCCGCACCGAAATATTCATAAATACACCTGGACCTCTCCTGATGGGAAGACTCACAATCAGATCGATCACATATTGATAGATAGGAGACGGCATTCCAGTATACTCGATGTGCGATCTTTCAGGGGAGCTGACTGTGATACTGATCACTATCTGGTGGTTGCGAAAGTTAGGGAAAGACTGGCAGTAAGTAAACAAGCAGCACAGAAGTTTGATGTAGAGAGATTTAATCTCAAGAAGCTAAGTGAACTAGAGGCTAGGAAACAGTATCAGCTTAAGATCTCAAACAGGTTTGCAGCTCTGGAAAACTTAAATGTTAGTGAGGACATAAATAGGGCTTGGGAAAACATTAAAGAGAATATCAAAATCTCGGCTCAAGAGAGTCTAGGTCTACACGAACGGAAGCAGCATAAACCATGGTTTGATGCAGAATGTGCAGAATTTTTAGATAAAAGGAAGCAGGCTAAAATTCAGTGGTTACAGAATCCAAACCAAAATAATGGAGATAATCTGCACAACGTAAGACGTGAAGCTAGGAGACATTTCAGGCACAAAAAGAAGGAATATCTGAAAGCTAAAATTAATGAAATTGAAACAAACAGTAAGAAAAAGAATATAAGAGACTTGTATAGGGGTATCAATGAGTTTAAGAGGGGGTACCAGCCTAGAAGTAATGTAGTAAAGGATGAGAAGGGTGACCTGGTTGCAGACTCCCACAGTATTTTGGCTAGGTGGAGGAATCATTTCTCCCAGCTGTTGAATATACACGGGGTTAATGATGTTAGGCAGATTGAAGTACACACAGCAGAGCCACTAGTGCCTGAGCCCAGTGCCTTTGAGGTTGAGATGGCTATTGGAAAACTAAAAAGCCACAAATCACCAGGTATTGATCAGATTCCAGCAGAATTGATTAAAGCAGGGGGTAGGATTATTCGGTCTGAAATCCATAAACTTATTATTTCTATTTGGAATAAGGAGGAATTGCCTGAGGAATGGAAGCAGTCGGTCATTGTGCCTATTTATAAGAAGGGTGATAAGACAGATTGCAATAACTATCGAGGCATATCACTTTTGTCGACTACGTACAAAATTCTATCCAACATCCTTTTGTCAAGGTTAACTCAATATGCAGAGGAAATTATTGGGGATCATCAGTGTGGATTTCGACGTAACAGATCAACCACTGATCATATATTCAGCATTCGTCAAATACTTGAGAAAAAATGGGAATACAATGAGGCAGTTCATCAGCTATTTATAGACTTCAAGAAAGCCTATGATTCAGTTAGGAGGGAGGTCTTGTATAATATTCTCATTGAGTTCGGTATCCCCATGAAACTAGTAAGGTTAATAAAAATGTGCCTAAGTGAAACATATAGCAGAGTTCGGGTAGGCAAACATCTGTCTCACACGTTCCCTATTAAGAATGGCTTGAAACAAGGAGATGCTCTGTCACCATTGCTTTTCAACTTTGCTTTAGAATATGCCATTAGGAGGGTTCAGGCAAACCAGGAGGGCTTGAAATTGAATGGTACACATCAGCTTCTGGTTTATGCTGATGATGTTAACATATTGGGCGGAAGCATACATAGCATAAAGAAAAATGCAGAAGATTTAATTATTGCTAGTAAGGAGATTGGTCTAGAAGTAAATGCTGAGAAAACTAAGTACATGGTCATGTCTCGAAATCAGAATGCACGACACAATCACAACATAAATATAGATAATAAATCCTTTGAAAGGGTGGAAGAATTCAAATATTTGGGATCAACCCTAACGAATCGAAACTCCATTCATGAAGAAATTAAGAGCAGATTGAAGTCGGGGAATGCTTGCTATCATTCGGTGCAGAATCTTTTGTCTTCGAGGTTGCTATCCAAAAACACAAAGATTAGGGTATACAGAACTATAATTTTACCTGTTGTTCTGTATGGATGCGAAACTTGGTCTCTCACACTGAGGGAGGAACAAAGACTGAGGGTGTTCGAGAATAGGGTGCTGAGGAGGATATTTGGGCCTAAGAGGGACGAGGCGACAGGGGAGTGGAGAAGACTACATAACGAGGAACTTAATGACCTGTACTCATCACCAAATATTATTCGGGTAATCAAATCGAGAAGACTGAGATGGGCGGGGCATGTGGCGCGTATGGGGGAGGAGAGAGGTGCATACCGGATTTTGGTGGGGAGACCCGAGGGAAGGCGACCACTTGGGAGACCCAGGCGTAGATGGGAGGATAATATTAAGATGGACATTCGGGAAGTGGGATGGGAGGACATGAACTGGATTGATCTGGCTCAGCAGAGGGACAGGTGGCGGGCTCTTGTGAATGCGGTAATGAACCTTCGGGTTCCATAAAATGCGGGGAATTTCTTGACTAGCTGATAAACTGTTAGCTTCTCAAGAAGGCCTCTGCTCCATGGAGTTAGTTAGTTAGTTAGTTAGTTAGTTAGTTAGTTATGGGGCTACTCTCTGTGGACTATCGACATTGTCACATCCCTTAAGACTTGAATCTTCAAAAGTGTCGCTGTGAGAACCTCAAATCTTGAGCGTTAATTCTTCACGGGTGTCATCCGTCTTTCACTTCAGATTATGAAGTGTAATAAAACCGCCGTCTTTGAAATTCGTTTGTCGTCTTTGTTTCGTTTCATTTATTTTTTGTGCCACTTACTGTCTAAAGAAGCGTCTAACAACTAATATTTCTGTCGCCTGTTGAACAAGCGCCATACCGTCCACCGATACGCCAATTAAAATATTTCATTTATCTAAGTACTTCATGAAATTAACCGCTATACACAACTGGCGTGACCTACAAAAAGGGACAACCGAAA
This sequence comes from Coptotermes formosanus, assembly GCA_013340265.1. Classification (NCBI taxonomy): domain Eukaryota; kingdom Metazoa; phylum Arthropoda; class Insecta; order Blattodea; family Rhinotermitidae; genus Coptotermes; species Coptotermes formosanus. Next base: position 429,874 of record BLKM01000343.1, on the reverse strand, counting down.
TTTTTCTTCGAATAAGGAATTCACTTGCGCATATATCACTAGTGTACATATATATATATACGACACGTGCACATACATCATAAAAATCGAGATAACTGAAAGCGCTGTAATTGACGCTGATCTCAGAAGGTTTGCAGCCCCACGTCGTTCGGTCAATTTGTTGGGCAGGCCAGGGACGCCTTCCTTCCGGCAGTGCTGTTGTTTTAATGGCTGCAAATACATTTTATGCCTCCTGAATACATAACATTTCAAGGAATAAAAAATACGCACGTACGATACCTTCCTGCGCAATTACGGGCATTTAACTGAATGAACCTACCGTACATCGTGTTTGCAGCTGAGGCCCCATACCGCTGTATGCGTGTGTGCTGCCTCATCCTTCCCTACATACGCAGTCTCCAAAACACAGTACACCAGGACCCATTACGCAGCAAAAGCCTACGTTTTAACTGGCTGGCTTTTTATATCTTTTTAATACGTCTATTTATTTCTAGTTCAGTTCTGAGAAGCGTTACATTAGAGCGTCAATCATCCGCAGTTAATTGGGGCAGGGGAATTTCTGTTAATTAGATTGTTCGGATAATTATTTGTGCCCGAGAATAGCCAATTTATAGCAGATGAACAGTCGGAAACAAATGCTTTAACCGGCTTAGTACTAGTTCAGTGTAGCAACCAGTAACTGGGAAGTACAGCACACGGCATGACACATGTATTGCCACAAATTCGTACACTGTAGCAACATACGTACAATGTAACGAACTGCATAAAACTCCCAACACTCTATGTCAATGTGGTGTACCAGTTGGTAGTAACACGTGTCTCATAGTAAGTACGTACACGGTGCGCATACTTTTAAATGAGTGCACGGTAAATGTTTTACCGGCGGTGGTTCGGTTAATTGAAGTTTCGGATGATTGACGTCGGGATACTCGACGCTCTACTGCACTTTGATGTGATTCCCTGATCATGATCCCACAAGGGATCGAAATATGTTGGATTGATTAACAACACACTGTAACATAAAATATATGACAAGAATAGCGTGCGTTTTCTTCGGCTGAGCGTTGCGTGATTTGATCATCAACAATGTGCGGAACGAAGAGTATAGAAAAATACGTAACTGCTTCTCTTAAGCTACATTTTCGCCGTTACTGTTTGTTTTCACAATGGCTACCGACAGACAGACGCCTACAGAAAACACGAACTGCTTTTTCTTTTCGGTTATTTTGAACGGTGGAATGTCGAAGCCGTCGCTGTGTTGCCGTCAAAAAGCCACCCCAGAACCAAAATCCGAGGCATTGTCATAAGAAGAGCAGCAGACGCGGTGCGTAGGCGCTACAGAAACAACGCAGACGGCTGGCACACCCACTTATTGGTGGTTTTATATAGTCTAAATCTTACACCGGGCTGCTGTCTTTCGCCTTCTTGGGGTCATAGCCAGCCTATCTGCAACGGAAGTCTCTAAGGTCATCTCGCCTATTCAGTACGAATAAATCCGCTTAGACAGCCACTGAGTGCCACTGAATGGCTGTCTAAGCGGATTTATTCCTACTGAATGTCTTTTGACGTTCTGTTTTCGAACCAACAATCTCCTACTTTTACAACCAATTATTTTTATACGCGTGGTCGCTGTCTTCCACAGCTTTGTCTTTGTGATCGTACAAAATCTCTCATTATTTCGCGGTCAGCTGTACCGTACCTTGTCTCGAATTTAGTGAAGTCACCTTGCAGTTCATTGCTCTGCTCTGCCCGTCTCAGTCTCTACGTGCAGCTGCTGACGGGCCGCGATAGTGCTGTCGCTGCAGTGACAAGGGCACAGTAGAGCTGTTCGTCGGCTGAATGGTCCCAAAGCGTGCACATCGGCTCTGGCACCCACACAGTGCCACGCGTAACATTTACCGGCCGTGCTTTCCCTGACGCAAAACGGCCAGGGCGCGAAGCTGACCATTTACATCAACCTAACTAACTAACTAACTAACTAACTAACTCCATGGAGCAGAGGCCTTCTTGAGAAGCTAACAGTTTCTCAGCTAGTCAAGAAATTCCCTGCATTTTATGGAACCCGACGGTTCATTACCGCATTCACAAGAGCCCGCCACCTGTCCCTATCCTGAGCCAGCTCAATCCAGTTCATGCCCCCACATCCCACTTCCCGAATATCCATCTTAATATTATCCTCCCATCTACGCCTGGGTCTCCCAAGTGTTCGCCTTCCCTCGGGTCTCCCCACCAAAATCCGGTATGCACCTCTCTCCTCCCCCATACGTGCCACATGCCCCGCCCATCTCAGTCTTCTCGATTTGATTACCCGAATAATATCTATCAACCGCCGAAGATAAAAATGAATGGTGCTGCAACTCCACTACGCTTTGTGCGTTCAGGGCGCGGTTCTTACGTACAGGAAGGAAAAAAATTAAGAACGCGTTTTACACAAGGTTAATCTTGAGATGCTTTCAACTATATTTTTCGACATTTTGTAACTCTGTTGACACAGTAATATGACGCACGTGCATGTATTTTCTGTCTAACAATTTTGTATTTTAAATTTCGCTGGGAGTTGTAGTGGTTATCAACATTACCGACCGCACACACTCTCCCTGCTGCCTACTCAGACGGTAACCTTGACAATAAACACAATCACGTTCAGTGTAATAAAGGTGCACTTTGCCATGTCTAACCGGCAGGAAGTGTTAATTTTGTTGGCATGTTTGAACATGTCCAGTGCCGAGTCCTGACTCAATAACGCTCCTCCCGCCCCTCATCATTTGATACCTTATCTGCCCCTTCAAGAGCCAGAGCCCGTACACACTGCGTAATAGCAGGATAATGACGTTTTGACTCTGATATGCTTGCAAGTGGTTCAGATTTCGAGTGCGTATTACTGGAATTCGTGACCGTACCCTGACAGGTTCGACGAAACTAGATTTCTGTTCTAAACGTGCCCAAAAACTGCAAGACGTACAGAAATTTCATTTCCTTCACTCTTAAATGTGATGCACGCGCACAGCACGCGCCATTCTGTTGTTTCACAACTGCAGAACTCGTGTTGTTAGGGGTTCGCTGAAAGAACCTGATTGAGGACGATACTTTACTTCCGCCCGAATTGTCTTTACGCTTGAAAAGGTAACAAATATATCGAGGTAAGGAAAGCAAAGAGCACACTGGACTTTTGTAAAGAAATTCAGCTCACATCAACATATTAATATCGACGTACATATTGCAAAACAGACAATCGTTAAGTAATTTCGGCGTAGGTAAAACGGTAACGGTTAAATTGTTATCCTTGTACTTGATTAAACACTTAATTAACAATTAAACAGATGAATTTCCACGCATTCTTGCCACAAGATGGAGGCCAGTGGTCACGTGAACGACACAGCCGCGTTTCCACAGACGGAAATGACAGGCGTCACCCACAGAAAATTTGCTTTTTTGGCCTAGTGTCTCGCCGGTACGCAGTGGAGAAGGCCAGGATAACTTGCTCCGATCTGCAGTCGAAGCCAGTGCCTCCACAGTCCACACCGTGGCACACCGTCACAATGCTCAGGGCGCTGCGCGAAAAGCACAAGAAACGTTACAACGCACACAAATTGTTAGTCGTTACAGATCAGAATTTTACACCTTCAGAACCCAGTGGTTACTCTACGTACCGCCAGGTTTAACATTCACAAACTCTACCTTCTGCCCACACAGTGTGTTTATGTGTTTTGTGTGGATCTCAGAACAAACAGCGATTATGTCCCTATACAGCATTAACTGACTGGTTTTTATAACCGAGACGGAGTGTGTTTACTGCGCGGTACGGACTGGGTCTGTAACTGTAAAGCCCAGTGGTTACTAAATGCACCGCCAGGTTTAACATTCACAAATTCTACGTTCTGCCCACACAGTGTATTTATGTGTTTTGTGTGGATCTCAGAACAAACAGCGATTATTTCCCTATACAGCATTAACCGACTGGTTTTTATAACCGAGACGGAGTGTGTTTTCTGCGCGATACGAACCGGGTCTTTAACTGTAATTCAGGTTAATCTCAGACTTTAAAGGGTTAATTCTATTGCTGTAACAAGATATGTCGCAGAAATTTGCACATCCTACATAACTGACTTCAGTGACACAAAAATTTCACATGTTTTTATTGTTTCAGAGACTCACTACAAAGAGACAACAGTAAAATGGCGTATGCTCTTTGTGAAATTAATATAAGGAAAAGAGGTATGTTACGCTTGTTGTGTCAATCTTAGTGTTTTCGCGGTACTTTTTAATTATCTGGAAAGCCCTGCGAGTGAGAACAAGCTGCGTTACACACCAAATGTATTTCGCTATATTCTACATTTTTTGTCCCACAGTTTCACTTTTTTTCCCAACAAATAGACAGCCAGTGTCGCATCGGCTAAATGTGAGGTTAGAGAACTGCGTGTCATTTTTCATTATTTCTGTGCGATTTTAAAGGACACTGAAACGAGTAGATAAATCCTGGTTCAATTCTCAGACATCACATTTCATGAAAATACGTTGAAAGATGTCGGTATATTTCATGCGTACGGAAGGACGGACGGACGGAGCGACACCGATAGATTCTCCGCTGATATGCGAACGCACTTAAGTAATGACGACTGCATTAGTAATAATAATTCAATTCAATAGGTATTTGATGATGATGATGATGATGATGATGATGATGACTTGCAAGTTTTTCCCTTTCCGTGCTTACCTGATTGTGTCCTGATGCCAATTTGCTTACATCTTAGAAGGAATACTATACGTGAAGTAGGAGTAAAGTGGGATCAGCCAGTTGCGGGGGGGGGGGGAGCTGGAATTGTTGATTGATTCTTACGTATTGAGCGACGGGTATCCAGCTGCATATTGCAGGTAGGGACAGTGCCGATCCCAGTGGCCGCGCGGTATGAAGTGTGGGTCTGCGGCCGCTCGCTTGCTGGGATTGCGGGTTCGAATCCCGCTAGAGTCATGTCTGTCTGTCCCTGTGAGAGTTTCGTGTTGTCAGATAGAGGTCTCTGCGTTGGGCCGATCACCCGTCCAGAGGAGTCCTGCCTCATGTTTGGTGTGTCTGCGCGTGATCATGAAGCCTCGACAGTGAGGAGGCCCTCATCCACTGGGGGCTGTCGCGCCACTCGAGACAAAAATCATGGCAAATGACTGTGTAAATGTTAGATGGTACACTGAATGATGGAGAACAAGGCCGCAGTAACGTGTCTTAATTTTTACCAGCACTTTCCTGATTGGACTGAGGTAGCCTATAAGGAAGGCTCATTGAAAGCCTGCCGCTGGGATATTGAACGGCAGGGCGTCCTTTCGGAAGAAGAACAAGGGACACGAAAGGAGATAATCTTGAACTGAAAGTATGTGCAGATTTAGAACTAAGTCTCCCGCATTCTAGCTTACAGCAGTGATGAGACTGGGCAGCCGATAACGTGTCTTTGTTAAGCGTCGTAACTCAATACCGAAAAGAGTGGCCGGTGTAAGGATGTGCACTGTGACGGACAGTGTACCGTACGGCACTGCTTTGCAGAGCGTTCAGAACAGGAAGTGAGATTATGTTACGTCTTTTGGGGGAATCACAAAACAGCCACAATATGTCCTTTCGAAAAAATTACAAGTAATGAAGTTATCACTTGGTTGCTTTGTGTACAAAGTGTCGTGTGTCACAACGCAAACAGTCCTCTCTGCGAGCGTAGTCAGGTTATGTTTGTTCGGTCCGTGGCGCAGCGCGATTGGCTAGACGGGTGTTTGTACATATTTGGTTCCTGGCCACATGGGTTTTGACGCACTGCAGTCCGGTACGTGGTAACTAGCATGCTTTGGTTATACTTTTCTTGGTTTGATGCCATGTAATTTGATAGATGGAAAAAAGGGTTTTGGAGGCAAATGCCGCCTCCCTCTTCAGGATATAAGAAAGCAGTATTCATAGTTATAGCTATTACACCCACAAACTCAGTCACCATTTGACGTAAGTCAGACGTCAGGTACACCCGCGCAATTTAGCGACAAATTTTATTTCGTAGTACGATGTCGTAACGGACATATCAACGCAGAGACGTAAAAACCAGCTGTCAAGTCATAACTACTTCAATGAACAAGGGCACGTATGGCAACTAATTGCGTGGGTTCACTTTAAGTATATATGAGCTACTAACCAGTATTTGCGATTTTAACAGCCTGATTATTAATACTGTCCTGACAGTCACCTGTCAAGTGAAATGCGCTGCCCCGGCAGCTTCGTTTCCCACGCTCTATTGGCCACTTGTTCACTTCGTCATAAAGAACGCCTTGCCTGCCCACTGCCTGCTTTACGTCTGGTACACAAGCACCAGGTACAGCGCCGCAAAAAGCACGTGAACCAAAAGAGGTATGAAATTCACGCTTGTTTTGGTTCAAAAATATCTTCCGTTCTAGGCGCCGGGATAGCTCAGTCGGTGCAGTGACTAGGGTAGGCGCTGGTTCGATTCTGGTAGGGGCAAAAGGTTTTTCTCCGTTCCAAAAGCGTCTAGACGGACTGTGGGACTCTTCCAGCCTGCTACACAATGAGCAGCGGGGGCTCCTTCCCTGGGGATAAAAGGGCTGAGGCACGAATCTTAGCCGTCACTTCCATCTAGTGCCAAGGTTACGTATGAGTGGAGCTGCACCTCCACTCTCCAACATGCCTTCATAGGCTGCACAGGGGCAATTTTACGTTTACTTTCACTTGTACAGGTAAAGTGCTAGGTGCCATCACTGATATTTTAGCTAGGTAGGGGAGGTGCCGTCCATGCCTCGTCTTTTAATTATACCCTGGCATTTGTCTTACAACTGAGTTAAATCACGGAAAACCTCATTGAAGGCAACCGGAAAAGCCAAGGCACATTGCAGTGTGTGTGTTAGCTCTGTGACACCAGTGAGGACAAGCATATGCACAGTTACATGACGCCTATATTGCAGGAAATGCCATGTAACGACCCCCACCCCCCCCGTGCGTATCTCCCCCAAGCTGTTAAACTTCCGCTCAGGTGTAGCACCCTGTGGCCCCTTCCGGTTGCGCTAGCTATTTATTTCACATAAATCTATGTTAACCACGTGACAGTGCTCTCTGGCGATTCTGTTGACAGGGATCGGAGGTGTCTGGAATGACTGCGGACAGCAGGAGCGCCTTGAGGACCGTCGCCGTCACCAGCCGAGGGACTTGCGTCCGCAACGCGAGTATAAGCAAATTACGGAACGGAAGTGGTGAGTGAGGCGCCTGGTGGTGCGACAGTAAACTTCCCTTAGTGACACAGTAACAATAGATCGTAGCGCAACTAACCGCCGGCGCGGCCAGCAGTGCTGCTGCTGCTGCTACCTGTCCGTTCGATATCGACATCTATATCGATATCGAACCTTGCTTCTGCGCGTTAATCTCCTCTCTCCTCGCGCTGCCCACAGGCCTCCATTAGCTGCCTGCATGTTAGTGTAACCAGTTAATTACGTACCTGACTAACTCCAAGGAGCAGAGATCTTTTTAAAAAGCTACCAGTTCTTCAGCTAATCAAGAAACTTCCCACATGTTATGAAATCCGTACTTTTATCACATTGCCCGCAACAGCTCCCATCCTTTTCCTCTCCTGAATCAGAATAAGTCAGCCTACGTCGTTCCGTTCTATTTAATTAAAATAAACATTAATAGTATCCCTCCATCTGCACCTAGGTCTTTCAAGTGGTCTCCTACCTTAGAACAGACAGCAAAGAAGGCTATAAAATTAAGATTAAGGCCTTTTGAGGTCAGATAGTCTGCAGTTTTGTAAATGACTTTTAAGGTTTCGTTGCGATTTCCCGCCTCCGTCCTCATGGTATAATCCTCTGCCCACAACTACCATGCTACGTCCTGCTGTAACGAAGAAGACCAATCTGTGAGCCTCCATGACAGTATCAGTATCAAATATCATGTCTGAAATTAAAACCCCTGCCACCTCCTTCCACATCCCTTCCAATTCATTATTCACAAATCACTAATCGCCCTACGGCGCACAGAGACAACGGCAGGTCGCCGCACACATCGCCCTGTCCTGCACACGAGGCGGGCCACTCTGTTAATGACGGTACGCGCTGGGACACCTCAAGTCGCCGCACACATCGCCCTGTCCTGCACACGAGGCGGGCCACTCTGTTAATGACGGTACGCGCTGGGACACCTCAGGCTATTCTTCCGACGCCAGCCGGACGTGAGAGGCGCTCTGGCTCATCGGACACTTGCAGCGTCCCCAAGTGTCCTTCTGAAGCGACGGTAAAGCAAAACAAGACATAGTGCTCACAAGTTCACAGTTTCGGCTCAGTCACTCAAAAAACACCAAAAAACACCCGGTCTTCAATGGAACCCCAAGTTCCACTGCCATCTTCAAAGCATCCCGCCATTCTGAGATAAGTAAATCCAGTCCAGGCGTCACCGCCATATTTTAATATCGACTTTAATATTATCTCCATATCTACGCACAGGTCTTCCAAGCGGTGTCTTCTTTCAAGGCGTCTGCGACCAACACGCAATGTGTGCTTCTGATCTCACTCCCGCACGTCGCAAGCTCCATACTTTCGCCCCACCTTAACACTGCGCGCTGGAAATAAAAGCCGTACAGTTTTCTCCATTAGTCTCCCTGTTTCTTCCGCTTCGGATTAAATATTCCCCCCACCAACACGTTCCCAAACAACCTCAGTCTATGGCAACGTCTTCAAATAAAAGACAGCTTCAAACTCATGCAGAACAACAATCAAATCCTCGTTTCATATGGCTTTACCTTCACGTTTCTAGACAGCACTAAGGGACATGCAGCACACCTGTAGGGCTGTGCACCTCAGTTTTAGGACAGAAGGCTTTAAACTGTGTTAGGAAGCAGTTCTTCTGTTCCCCTTTATTTTTTTCGCCCTTCGCCTGTCTCGCATCTCACATACAGACGTTTTTACAAAAACAGTTGTAACTAAAGCTTACGGAATTATTTGTGAATACATACATTGAATAAGGGAAGAGCTGCCGAATTTGATCGCGCACAGTTACTTGCCAAACCATTTTTAAACTCACTAAACACTGAAATATAAATACGCAGTTGTTGCGAAGCAGCCATTTTCAGTCTATTGTTCTTTCTACAATCAGACTGCAGATTCCTGCCCTCGTCGCTCATTTGTCCCTCCGATATTTCATTTTCCTTATTGACAGCAGCCGTTAGGGCATTATGCTTAATGATAATTACAAACTTACGAGGCGTCTCTTAGTAGTAACTAAAACTGAAACATAAAGACAAATCAAATTTCTTTAAAACGTTGCGCTTCCATCGACATTCAATTTAAGAATGGATCCATCTTTACAATATAAAGTGTTCTTTTATATTACGGTACAATTTAGAAATCTTTTACGTTATTGTCAATTGAAGGAAGCAGAAAATTTCACAGTTACGGTAAATTAAAGGACATCGTGTCTGTGTTTGGGGCCTTATTGTGTCTCAGTTTGAGAAGTTTGGTAAAAAGGAATTTCCAATAAAACTGATAAAACTTTCTATTCCGTCGGTCAGCTTTATAGTGCTATAGAGCTATAGAGCTATAGAGCTATAGTGCTATAGTGCTATAGAGTTATTGTTGTTGTTGTTATTATTGCACTTGTGCTCTTAAGCCTGCACATTAATAAACAGGCATTGAAGTCAATTTATTATTATTATTATTATTATTATTATTATTATGTGTGTGTCTCTTGTCACAGGCCTTTTCTCCCCGGTACGTCTCTTGAACCAGCAGTGATCCCCACCGCTCAGGCTTCAAGCTTCACACTGCAGAACTTTCCGTATTATGTGTGATGTTCCAAGTATAGCTGTCTTTTGTAGTGAATCTATCGAATGTTTTCCTGGTATAGCTTCCAAGTTTTTCTTTAAGCTTCTCGTTACTATTCCAGTGGCTCCAATTATTACTGGTACAATTGTACACTTCAGGTTCCACATTCGTTGTATCTCTATACATAAACTCTTGTATTTTAACCTCTTTTCCGCTTCCTTTTGCACAACGTTTTTGTCTGCTGGTATTGCCA
>BLKM01000343.1:374066-410117 GCA_013340265.1 Coptotermes formosanus | reverse complement strand
GGTGGTGGTGGCGGTGGTGGTGGTAGTGGTGGTGGTGGTGGTGGTGGTGGTGGTGGTGGCGGTGGTGGTGGTGGCGGTGGTGGTGGTAGTGGTGCTGGCGGTGGCGGTGGTGGCGGTGGTGGTGGCGGTGGTGGTGGCGGTGGTGGCGGTGGTGGTGGTGGTGGTGGTGGTGGCGGTGGTGGTGGTGGCGGTGGCGGTGGTGGTGGTGGTGGTGGTGGCGGTGGTGGCGGTGGTGGTGGTGGCGGTGGTGGCGGTGGTGGTAGTGGCGGTGGCGGTGGCGGTGGTAGTGGTGGTGGTGGGTGGTGGTGATGATGATGATGATAAATGCGTAGGGACAGAAGTACCTACAGTGACCAAGCAGGCTCTGTAAGCTCCGCTCCCACTCGCCACGCTCCGTCGTGGCACCTGCTGCCCAGGGCAGTTCCATGTGCCCCGCAGTGTGCTTGTAAAGCCCTGGCACGCGGTGTTGCAGCCCGCAGCATCTACACTGTCACTGTGCTGACTGAATTTGTAATTCTGCCTTCTGCCATTTTCATGCGCTTCCTGCAGGCTATCGACAGGCTGACCTGACACCTGCGAACTCCGGCAGTCAGCGACCTGCTGCTAACACACGCTGTGTAACAACCCAGAAGAGCGAACACCTCGCCTACACCGTGGAGGAAGCCTGACATCTCCACATGACTGTCATTTTCGCAAAAAGCGATCTGCCCCGTGCAGCGCAGCCAATAGCCGCAGTTCAGCAGTCTACTGCGGCTGTGCCATTTAGACCTGCCGCCGGAATGGCGCAGTCAGTATACTGACTCAGCGACCGGCCGAAGAACCGGGGTTTGATTCTCGGAGAGGCAAAAATTTTTCTCTTCTCCAGATCGTCCATGCTACGTGTGAAGCCTACTCACTGTCCTATTCAAATCCTACTGCGGGCTATTTTCCTATGGATAAAGCAGCCGGAGCTCGAAGTTGAACACTCATCTTCATCTACTGCCTAGTTTCACGAACAAGTGGAGCTATAGCAGTACCCCCCCCCCCCGCAGGGTTTTGTTGGATGGACAGGGGCAGGTTCCTTTATCTTTGCATTCTGATTTTCAGAACTGTCTTCGAAAAAGAAACCATCTTCAGGAGTTGAAAAATCACAAAAACTAATAAAGCTTTCGGACGACGAATCTGCTTCCCTGTTCAGGTGAAGAGGCACCCACTCAGTTATGTCTCTGGATGGGCTGCTTCCATACCAGGTAAAAAAGGTAAAAAAAAGCAGTCCCATTACAGGCCTGGACAGGCCCACAGGGTTCCATAAGGTTGAGGCTCCCAGATTTCTAGACAATCGGCACATGGAGGTGGTAAGGTTGTCAGCCCTACGCACCGGCCGCGTTTACCCCCCAGGAAATATTCCTGGTACTCATTTCTGTTAGAGGCTGAGTCGACCCCAGGGCCATAGTGCGACCGACAGGATTATGTCAATGAAAAATCGACTGACACCATCGGGAATCGAACCCGCGACCTGCCGGTTTGTAGCGCAGTGCCTCAACCAACTGCGCCACCGCGGCTTCCATACCAGGTGCACACCTCAACTCAGTCAGGCCCTCACGACAGCAGGCCTGTCTTTCCTTTATGACTATTCAGCTTGTGAGCATTCTGCATTGCCCAGCGTTCCAAAAAGCATACTTGGTTTAAACTCAGTAGCTTCCTTCCCATCTATTTACCTGAGGAAGCACACCCATTCAGTTTCCGAAACGCCGGCTTAAATTTTGTGCTGTATGGAACACTACATGACGGACAAAGTACAGAAGTGACGTGGTCTTGTCAAGCCCCGTAACACTGAGATGCAACGTACTGACCCACAGTTCCAGACCTCTGCCACACGGCCGCCACAGGCCCCAGCGCTGTGTCAGTTCGGGTCACCAGCACCGGTCCTGCCTTGCCACATGCAACCAGCATCCCACTGCTGCCAGCAACGTGAAAGTCTTTTCGTATACCGGACTTTCCACACCACTGACACTTTCTTTTGAAACGAAGCAACTGGCTTGGTTTAGGGACAACTTCTTCCTGATTCACATCTGTCGTTTGGAATGTTAAGCTCTTCGGAGATGTTACAGTCTAGTGAAAATCTAACGACATTGCGGAATAATATTTTGAGTCCATTTTCACACTAAAAATCACATTCTTCCAAACTTTGGCACCCACCTACCAAACTACACAGCATCACAGCGCACAGGACCGTAATATGCACATCTACCGCCGTGCTAGCCTCACATATCAATCGGTAATTTGACACATTACCCTCAAGCGATTGGCTCATTACCACAAAAGCCCCGTCTTATGACGGGTTTATCATAACATTCACGCGGTGATCCACGGCGCATTTAGCTGCGATTTTGTACAGTTAACAATACAGCAACAGTCAAACCTCACGTAAGTTGAAGATGTTGACCGAGTGATTTTTTAACAAACAAATTTTTGAAGCTGATTTCAGTGAAAATTGAAATAAGTATTGGTCAGAAAATGTTAAAAAAATCTGCCTGCCATCTGAAGGCGCCGTTGAGCACTGATTTTCCGACTACTTCAGTGTTAAGCCCACACATGGTCCGCGGACCACAAGTTGGGAAGCGCCATTCTATAGCAAACATCATACGTACGAGTGACTGCATCACGTGCGATGTGAAAGACTAAACCAGCTAATAACCAGATGGGAACGGGTAAAAGAATAGAGCTGGTTAGTTTTCTGAGATAAAACGAATAATAGAAACGGTATGATTACAGCTGCCTGAAGTGGCCGTGTGTTACGGTTCTTAACCTGAATGAATAGTAGAAAGTGAAAAAAATATATATAATGGAATCCTTCAGGCGTTCACAGAGGGTGGGATAAAGAAAGGACTGCTTTCTTGAGTAACTTACACCATAACGCATAATAAAGACGTGGCGTAACCTGGCTGCGTGTACAGACGCACAAAAACGTCGCATGTTACAGCTACACTTCGCACGCCGAATTTAACCTCGATTGTATTTACAGACCCAGTAGGCACCGCGCAGTAAACACACTCCTTCTCGGTCATAAAAACCAGTCAGTTAATGCTGTATAGGGAAATAATCGCTGTTTGTTCTGAGATCCACACAAAACAAATAAACACACTGTGTGGGCAGAACGTAGAATTTGTGAATGTTAAACCTGGCGGTGCGTACAGTAACCACTGGGCTTTAAAGGACTACAGTCCGTACTGCGCAGTAAACACACGCCGTCTCGGCTATAAAAACCAGCCAGTTAATGCTGTATAGGGAAATAATCGCTGTTTGTTCTGAGATCCACACAAAACACATAAATACACTGTGTGGGCAGAACGTAGAACTTGTGAATGTTAAACCTGGCGGTACGTAGAGTAACCACTGGGCTTTAAAGGACTACAGTCCGTACCGCGCAGTAAACACACGCCGTCTCGGCTATAAAAACCAGCCAGTTAATGCTGTATGGTAAATAATCGCTGTTTGTTCTGAGATCCACACAAAACACATAAATACACTGTGTGGGCAGAACGTAGAATTTGTGAATGTTAAACCTGGCGGTACATACAGTAACCACTGGGCTTTAAAGGACTACAGTCCGTACCGCGCAGTAAACACACGCCGTCTCGGCTATAAAAACCAGTCAGTTAATGCTGTATAGGGAAATAATCGCTGTTTGTTCTGAGATCCACACAAAACACATAAACACACTGTGTGGGCAGAACGTAGAATTTGTGAATGTTAAACCTGGCGGTACGTGCAGTAACCACTGGGCTTTAGAGGGTCAAATTACGTTTCATATTACCAGACTCAGTACTTCATTCTCAATATATATCACATTCCCCAGGAAAGTGACACCACGTACTTTGGTAAATAGACCAAAGAATCGAAGGAATCTGTCGCCTCCACCTTCCAGGCGGATTCCTTATTCTCGAGGGGGAGACAGCAGGTTCTTTCGAAACGTCTGTACCGATCTACAAGCTACACACTCTTGAACTAACGAGGATCATAATCAGAATAAGAACCACCGTGAAGACCTGAAGTTACTTCAATCTTCGCACAGTAATTAAATGTTCTTAGCTGCTTAGTTTATTCAACAATGTTTCACGGACTGCATACGTCAAGCAGTGGGGAACAATATGGCGACTGTGTATGGATGAACAGTCAGGCATTAAGAAGGAAACTCAGGATTAGATCACGATAACTGGTCTACGGATCGGGAATTGGAAACAGGGTCTCCCGGACTGGCAGCTGGCGTCACAGATAAGGTCAGTAAAATAAATTTGTTGAAGATTGCATTCTTCTGGGATGTGACTCCGTGCAGTTTTGTGGGCGAACGCCAACACGCCTGCCCTCAATTTGCATATAGCAGGTTCCTGCGACAAGTTACGGGCAGTGTAAAAGTACAGTACGGGTTGCTGCTGCCGATCCTGTAACACACAGTAACACAGAGCTGACGCTAGACTGACGCGCCTTACACTGCTGTACGAGACTATCCTAACAGGCTCCGTTATGTTCTGTAAAATAACGGAAATGAGTTTGGATAGCGTCTCTTAGTTGATTTGCGTTGAAACGCAGACAACGTGGAACACATATTGCTGCCACGCAAACATAGAGTCCTTTCTCGATTATTAATTTTATATCAGTTTTGCGGGTGCATCTGCTAATCTTTCTGTAACCCTTCCAACGCAGGCCTGTTAGCTTCTGCTTCTAGTCACAACTTGCACCGTGGCTGGCAGCAGTACCGCACAGTGCCTGAGGCACGGCGTTCCCACGACTGTTGACCGACGTGCACTTCCTCTGCACGTAAACTGATACTCGCATCACAGCCGAACGCGTTCATAAACTGCAGACCTGACATCGATTCTCCGTCTACATGTCGAGCCTTAATTTGACAGGAGGCCGTAAGCATTTGCCCAGCACCAGCCATTTCTCTTTCCGTGTGGCGTACCTAGTAGCGAACACACACGGTGCGTGCCTGGGCTACGAGATCGGTGGCTTAGTGTTCCTTTCCTGGCATGGGTACCAGATCATTCCTTCTGCAGAGCGTCCAGACCGACTCTGGGACCCACCCAGCGTCCTAGTCAACGGGTGCTAGGACTTCGGTCCCCGGGGGATTATGAGGTCGGTGCGTGAAGCTGACCACTCACCTGTTTCTACTGTCGAGGTTAACAACGGCTGGAGCTACAAATGTACTCCCCCTGTACACCTGCTTGGCAAGCACAGGCACTTGACCTTTAACTGTGACGCTAGCGAATACGTACAGCAGCCATCACTGTTAAACAGACGTGCAAAAATATTGAGGCCGATTTTTTTCATGAGTCAACAGCCCCAGTGGGCCCACTCCTCCTCAGTGTCGAGGTTTCGATACCACACTCAGACACACGACACTCGGTAGGGCTCCTCTGGGCGAGTGATCGGGCCGTCGTAGGGACCTTCAAGAATCACACTCCAACGCTTCTAAAATACAGGGGGCCCCACTGTATTTTTATGCCATATTCACAGAAAGTGCATTTCGTGACACCTTTAAGCTATACGTAACTAAACTTGGCAGATTTCCGAAGAAACATGTCGGATGCATGGCCTGAGGTTCCAATGGCGATTACTTCTCGCATGTGACGCCGTGTAGTTTGTACCAACATTTCGGACACAACTGCTGCCTTTTTCCTACAAGATAAACAAACGCTCGAGGAAGCAAGACCTTCCCGTACATTTTATAGGCATCTATGAAGTCACACGGCGTCACATTCCGTTCACTGTCAGTCGTGTCATCTCGAACCCAGACGTAGCAACAAACGCAGACTGCTGCATCTTGATGGTATGGCAGCAGACTGCGTAACTCGCACAGTCTGGTGCAGAGAAATCACAGTGGCCGCACACGGCGGCACTGGCAGGCCTTTCCCACTGCTAACACGCAATGCATCGTAGCGTAGCGTTGCGTGGCCCTACGCTAGAGAGATGATCACATTACACTGCAGCATTCTGTGCCCATTTATAAGGATCTGCACGGCGGAACTCCATTAAGACTGTACTGAGACATGACAGCGGCTTGACTTTGCATTGCATAACTGCATCTCACGGCTTACAGCACAGATGGTGCTGCAGTGATAATGTAGATTACTCCGCGTACAGTACCACCTGTCTTCTTACGCGCCGCTACGCTTGCACTGTGCGAAACAGGTGGCAAAGTGCTGCAACTGGAATGGCCATACGTTGTGATCACGTGCAAGGTCCTCACAACGGAATGAAACTGCATCGTCCGAAACAAACGGGCTGTGAGACAAGCAGTGACACTCCATGGAGCAAAGGTTGTCCAGATAAGCTGACTGTCGTTTAGTCACTAATTCTGGGAACTTAATGAGGCCTGAAGTTTCATTGCCATGCACACAACAACCCGACAAATGTCCCTGTCCTGAGCCAGATTAGTCCTGTCTACTCTCTCCCACCCTCCAAATTTAAGATCGGTTTTAATATTATCCTCTTCCGTACACCTGTTTTCTCCAAACAGTCCCATCCCTCCATAATGTTTATGATCTTACCGTCGCTTTCGTGCTTGCTACATGCACAGCCCGTCTAATCCGCATTGACTTGGTCGTCTTAGTAATGCGACGTTTGAGGTTTTCACAGCGGACAGACGCCCTTTAGGGTCTTGTGGGATGTGACGTCATGAAGGCGCCACCTCCCACAAATCCGCTTTTGCGCCACGAATCACGGCAGTGCCTGTTGTGCAGTTTTCTCTAACCGCCCTCCCTTCACATCTGCCAGGTACCCCTAATTAATTTAATGATGTAGCCCCATCACACGCTCCTAACGATCGTCCTCCCCCCCCCCCCGGCGCCCCGTCCCCCGACACTGAACCTGCCGCCGCATTTATACCCCACACAACACAAACGTAATGCATCTCAACGTGTATCAGCCAAACCGAAAGTTACAGCGTCGTCACGTGCCAGTCGCGTGCTATTTCTCTTGCACAGACTGTACTGTGTGGTCACGTCCCCACACCGTGATTCAGATGTTAAAATTTTGGCGATACGCTAATCGAAGCTCTACAAAGCACTGCCCACTGAGCGGGTGCGTGCGAAGTGTCTCTGAATGCAACGCCACGCACATCCATGATTATATCACGTGGTCTCACGTCAGACTGCGTAACGGAGTCACGGACACGCATTTTGTTTGTCACCTCATGTACAAAGTCGGCCCGTCCGCCACCTCTCGTAAGTACTTCACCTACCTGACATTGCCGATCTACATGCATCAGGGTGATTCGTGCATTGAACGGGTACGAGTAACTTTATACAGCAGTCTTTATTGAGACGCTGACAGTTCCTCAGTTGGTCAAGATATCCCCTGCTTATTATTTTTTCCATGGCGCAACAGCCCCAGTGCGCCAGGGCCTTATTGTGGGGGCTTCACGGTCACACTCAGACACACACACACACACACACACTAGGTGAGACTCCTCTGGACGAGTGATCAGCCCGACGCAGAGACCTCTACCTGACAACACACAGCACTCACAAGAGACAGACATCCATGCCACCAGCGGCACTCGAACCCGGATTCCCAGGAAGCGAAAGGCCGCAGACCGACGCCTTAGACCGCGCGGCCACTGGGATCGGCGTAAAAGGAACTTAGTCGTTACAAAAACAAAAATGCCTTGTTTTTATAGCAAAGTGATTGGGTTGGGCTGCATTGCCTGTTACTCGACAATTTACGACACAAACAGATGTCTGCAGTCAGTCAGCCACACAGTGTCATACGTCAGAAGCCTCGAGTCTTCGCCAGCACCGCTGCCTCTCCCACCGACACAGTTCCAGTGGCCCGCCACTCCAGTGGCCTGCCTTCAGTTTCTGCAACAGACATCCCGTTACGGATATTCAGGCCACCACGGTGTTCGTGACGTCACGATAGTTCGCAAAATGTCGTGGGAGAGGCTTCGGCAGCCAGGTATCGCGATTACCTCACACCGACCTACACCGCCGTTAGCTTTCTGGTTGCCGACCGACCTTGACACCTCGCCTTCACGTCTCAAGACATTTACACATGTATACACGCCTACGAAATTTTGGTCGGAATGCGTCAAAGGAAAACATCATTTGGGACACACATCGATGCGTGAGAGACGCACAATGAAATGACCACCGACGAAATGTGATGTGAGGATGCGGAATGAACGCGTCTGTCTGAAGACTGGGTCAAGGGCGGGCGCTAGACAAGATGGAGAAGAAATTTTGGGTTCCATAAAAGGCAGGAGCCGATACCTGTTGCCACGCTGTCTAAGGCGTGGGTCTGCGGGCGCTAGCATGCTGGGATTGCGGGTTCGAATCCCGCCGGGGGCATGGATATCTGTCTCTTGTGAGTGTTGTGTGTTGTCAGGTAGAGGTGTCGGCGTCGGGCTGATCACTCGTCCAGAGGAGTCCTACGGAATGTGGTGTGTCTGAGTGTGATCGCGAAGCCCCAATAATGGGAAGGTCCCGGCCCACTGGGGGCTGTTGCGCCGTTGGAAAGAAGATACTTCGTTTTACGTGTTTTTATAAGCGTGGTGGCGACCTGATGCGACTGAAATATGTGGCAATTTTAAAAAACGAAGTGTTATTCTGTTTACAACAAGACAGCCGTGACACTGTGTTCTGTGCCATTTTGGCACAGGAGCTGTGACTTTGAACCTGTAGTTCCCGACGTTTCGAAAGAGCTCAGTGCCTTCCAGCTGACCGTGAAGACGAAGGTAGTTAGATTCGTCGAAACGTCGGGAGCTACACGCTCGACGTCACATTCCAAACGACTTTAGTGTTCTGTACCGACAGCATTTTGTCCGCTTTCTGCTTTATGCTTGCTACTTGCTTCCCTCGCAGGTACAAACGTTTCCGATTCTAAGATCTATATTTAGCTCTGTTCACCGTTAATGAACAATCCAAACGTGTTTCGGCAACAATTCTAGAGGTCTCTGGCTTCGTGTTCAGCACTGAATTGGTTTTCGTATTTCGTAGGCGTTTTTTTTAAAGTTCAACACAGATTCTGTATCAACGGGTCCATGTCAATACAAAACTGCATTTCATACGTATATAGTATATTTGAAATATATAGTATATTTGAAATATATAGTATATTTGAAATATATAGTATATTTGAAATGCAAAACGAAGGTTTTTCATTAAGAAACTTGCTCCAGTGACCCGAATTGAATTTAATTCTCAAAGGTAATTAAATACTACGCGCAGAAAAAAGCACCATGAGCAGACAGGCACTATTTGCACTGAAGTTGCTTATTTCGCGTTTATACAAGCAACTGTGTACATCAGTCAGTGTAGACGGTGTATTCGGAGGCCACACAAAGAAGTCCCACGTACGCTTTCCGTTCTGTGCCTCCTGCAACTTTGCCCCCCCCCCCCCGGGGCCCTCTGTGACTTACGTCAGAACAGCCATAGTGCTGTTGAAAGGTACACGTGATTGGAAGTGTTAAATATTCTGAAGACTGGAACAGTATATAACGGGGGAGGGGGTAGGGAACTACACAGAGCTGTGGAAGAAGTCGGTCGGCAGGCCTCACTACACCAGCGTAACTCCTACTGGCGTACTGGTTGATTCTTGCCGCTGGCCGCTTCAGAGCTGCACAGCAAACATCACCTCACCTAATTACTGAATTCAAAATCCTAACGACACGACATTTAGTGGAACAATATTGTATATTTGTTACAGCTGTACTTCAACATGTTGAACCCAATTTAACATTATCCTTCTCATTTGCGTTCTTCAGATGTCCAATTTCGGATCGCGAACATGAGGCCGAATATTCTGGTTCACGCTTTTCGTGATCTTCTTCAGTTCCGTCAGGCAAATTGCGCGACAGTATGTCAAGTAACCCTAAGACGACTCCACTCCACGCTTTATTCTCTAACAGTTGCAGCGTCTCTAAATAAACTATAAGTGTATAACTATACAGGGTGATTCAGGAGGAAAGGCCAATATTTTGGGAGGGGAAGGTGTGGGTCATTTTGTGAAAATGAAGTTCGTACGCGCATGTATCTGATTCTGAGTGATTAACAAGACACAGCTGTCTGAATCTCGAGACCTAAATCCGCTAGAGTTTTGCTTGTGAGGTTGGATGAAGAGCGAAGTGTGCAAAAGAAAATTGCATACATGAGGATTGCTGGCTGTCATTTTGGATGCTGCTGCCCGCATAAAGAAACGTGAAGATCAAATCAGACGAACAACACGGGATCTTCCCACACGAGTTGCGAAGTACGTTGCAGTTGAAGATGGGGTTTTCGTACATTTATTACGAACTGTAACAAATTCGCCATTTAAACATTAAACTGAAATTAAGTTTCAATTGGCAGTAAGTAATTTCCCTTTCTTTGTTACCATTCACAATGCTTTTGTATTTGCAGAGTCAAACAGCTCTATGTCGGTAATCATTCAGAATTACACACAGGTTCATATGAACTTTTCTTCTCGCAATGACCGATACTGTCACCTCCCAACATATTGCTCTTTCCTTTTGAATCACCCTGTATAAATAAAACAAAGAAGCGTTTTTAAAGACGAGAGACATTCGAGTAGATTGCCTTGCGCTTCTGTAACTGCCTCGGCGCCTACTCACAAATTACACGCCACGTTACTCTACTTTCATAATTGGCCATCTGCGGGTTGAGGCTCGTAGCTTTCATTCTGCAGGTCACGTGATTCACTCTTACTTTCAAGAACGACTATGTGCTCCCAAGGCTAATGTCAGCCGTGTTGCATAAGTACTTGGAACAGGCCTTTTAAATTAACAACGACATTAATGGCTACTATCTTGTGACCAATCGAACAATAGCGCACAGCTTGTCATGTGCGTAAGAACCGTGCCTTCAGCGCCATTCTTAGCGACCCCTCAAAGGGACTCAGAAAACAGTTGTGGGATACGATCTATCTGCTTTAAGCACAGTGGTAACTATATGTACCAGCTCCTTTAATATTAAAATATCCGAAGTGTGTCCACAGATGTTACCTGTCGTGTGCGATATTTAAAATATGGCTGTCACTGCCCTAAACAATACAGGGCTACACCACGCTGTCATTAAAATGAAGGCACAGTGACTTCAGTGAATGAGATTAATTCCTGGCTTCAGCAGAATTTCGAGTGTGCCGACAAAACACACAATTTTAAAGGGTGCGTAAAAGAAAGTAACTTGAAACTTAAAGATTTAGTACGTCTGCGGCGGCTCGCCTGCTGGGATTGCGGGTTCGTATCCGGCCGTGGGCACGGGTGTGAATTTTGTGTGTTGCCAGGTAGATGTCTCCGCGACGGGCCGATCACTCGTCCAGAGGCCTACCTGAGTGTGGTGTGTCTGTGTGTGTGTTCTCGAAACCTCAGCAATGAGGCGGCCTAGGCTCGAGTGGGGTTGTCGGACAGCAGGAAAAAATCCGTACTGGGTTCAATGCTACCAGCAGCACAGTGGCAGAAGCAAGCATTTCCTTGGCGCAAACTGCTTTGAAATTTGTCTGAATGCGATTTAAAATGAAATTTGCAGGGAAGTTAAAATTAAATTTATTAGAGACAGTTTGCCTTTATTAGATTGTGGTCCCAAATTTCGTATTTTCTGTGGAGAATATGATGAAACCACAATTCAGTAAGTTTGTACACGATTTTAACCCTCTGAACTGAGTGGAAGTGTTACAGTGACTATGCAGAACGGCAGTTATTCATTTACCCAGTGTATCAGCTTGTTCGTACGAGGAGGCGCGTTACACCGTGCATTAGTGTAACCCAGTCCTACTGTTTGTAATTTAGATAAACTGTGTGCTTACTGTTAAAGAATATTTGCAAAAGCTAACGGACTGCACACCGCAACACCGCCCACTGCAGCTGCAGAAGTTATTCTCCCTGTAGCCGAAGTGAAAGTTCCATCTTTGCATGCTAATTACGGAACGCCATATTTACGGTTGCGCCGGAAATGGAATGGAACCAGAACGAAAAGCCTGGGAATATGAATAACTTAACAGACTTAACAAAAATCTTGAGGCTGTCGGATATAAGTGAAACGGGAGTGCGAGTGCACAGACACAGTGAAACGTAAGGACGGGACGCGGGTGGGACGCGGGCGGGATGGCGGGATACAGTGAAAGCTGCTTAGTGTGGCACGAACTGTGCCTCCCACATGCACAATTCATCGCATTTTCAGAGTCTCTAGCCTGTTGTTTATTTACGAACCCCCCAAACATACGTCGCCTACATTTTAGTCCCGCACTTTACGCCCACATATTGTTGAAAATTCGACCGTCTGTTTTCTTTAACCTTCTGGCTTGGGCGCCTAGAAGCAGGCATCTCACCGCGGAGGCCCGACGTCAGTCTCAGGCCACTCTGTGTGCGTTTTGAGGCGGACAGAAGCGGCACTGGGACAGTTTTCCCTCCCAGCACTTCAGTTTTTCCCTGTCAGTGCCAGTGAACCAATGATCCATACTCATCCATCCACCTACCCCCAGCGCTGTACAATCTTAGCAACTGACAGCCTCATTAAACAGCACGTTTTGAATTGCCATACGACAACGTTCCAGGGTTACGACGCGTCTTATTCCACGATGTGAATCCTTAACAATACATGGGTCACGATTGGCAGTTTGCTGCCTCAGCTGGAGAACCTTCCTTCTTCACAACGACCGCTTCAACTCTGGGTCCACCCAGCGTAGCAGCAGCAGCAGCAGCAACAGCAACAACAGTAGCAGCAGCAGCAGCAGCAGCAGCAGTAGTAGTAGTAGTAGTAGTAGTAGTAGTAGTAGTAGTAGTAGTAGTAGTAGTAGTAGTAGTAGTAGTAGTAGTAGTAGTAGTAGTAGTAGTAGTAGTAGTGTTCAAACCTGCGACACGTAGCCTGGCCGTACTGAACCTTGTAAGCCACCGACAGCTGCTGCCCTGTGCTGCCAACGCATGGGTTAACCTCTGCACGCACAGTGTGCACTGTACGCACCACCTGCCTTAACATTTAACAATTTTGTCCCACAAAGTGTACTCACGTGCTTCGTATTAGCCGGTGCCTTTGTAGTGGAGACGCGTTGTGTTTTCTGTGAGGCTGTAACTAAAGTTTTAAATCTTATATCTATCACTTTCAGGCTTAAAATATTCAGACAGAAGTTTATGCCTGTGGCGATATGAAAACCTTTTCTCCGTAACCTTCCCAGCACCGTTTGTTCCAAACCTGACTGTCTGAGGGGGTATAAACCTTTCTTTTCTGAACAGGGAGGTCAAAATCTTCCAGGACTCCCTGCGGTCGCCTTCTTAGTACGCAGACGTTTGGTGTTCATTAAACACGCAGTCAGTGGCAACTGTGTCGTTTGGTGTGACCCTCTCCTTCCTGCTAAACTCTTAAATATTTAAAGTACACGGACAACGCTTCACATTTATACGCAACGTTAATTTGCGCTATTGCCATGACTGGATTCGGCTAGGCCGGCATTATTTCCCTATACAGCATTCCCCTGATTGTTTTTACAACCGGGACGGAGTGTGTTTACTGCGCGGTACGGACTGAATATTTACATACAATTCAATACACATACAATACACGTCGCTCGTCTTTCAACGCGGAGGCCCCGATTCCGTCCAAGGTCAGTCCACGTCAGTTTTGTGGTGGACAAATCGGCACTGAGGCAGGGTTCTTCTCCAGTCACTTCGGTTTTCCCCCGTCAATCTCATGCCATCAGTGCTCCATGCTCCGTCTTATGCACGTGCTGCCCTTACAAGGAAGACAAACGGCGAAGCCTGGGACCTTCCCAAAAAGCAAAACTCTTTCGGAAATCGGGGAGCATGGGCTAGAAGAGCACTCACATTCCCTTAGCTTTAAAATACCGGGAAGACGATCAGGCACAGCCCACGAATTGCCAGTTTTCTTTTCCGTGCCCTATAATAATAATTACAACAATAATAAAAATGTAGTAACTGGCTCCATCCGCTACACATCTCTCTCTCTCTCTCTCTCGCTCTCTGAACGTCTGAAGAGCTAAGCATGCACGAGACCGCGCTGCTTCCGAAATGTAACCATGTAGAGTTTTCACTTTTTATAACTAAATCTCTTCCTATTGATTGGCGCCTCTTTTTGTTACGTGATGCTGTCTGCGTCTTGGCTGTTTAAAGTGTAGAACCGAAAGGAGAGCTCCACACGCCATGGATCACTGCATCTTCACTGTACCGTCACACAATAACACTGCAACGCACGCGGCAACTCTGACGCAGATGCGCGCGCGCGCACAGTAAGCCGCGGCACGTGAAGAAACCAATACTGCCCGTTTGTTGTCCTGGGCAATGAACAGTTAACTGCGTATATAATTGAGAAGCCAAAACAAGAGTAACAATTACCTCACTTGCGGACCGATAACTGGCGAAGTGGAACTGAAATCAAGTTCTACGCTAGGCCTTATCTGTCACGACCGAAAGTCTGCTGCTGGGACGTCAGTTTCTATTCAAACACTGACGGTACATGGCCTGCCTTCTTCACAGTATGTACTCTGTGATCTCAAACGTCGTCGAGATCAGCCACAATGGGAGACATACTGCGTGGTTTTCCTCATGCCTTCCGTATCATTCGACTCTGTATAACCTAAGCTACTGGAGGTGCCGTTAGACAAGCCAGCCTTGTGGATGCAAGGTCACACCTGACATTGTGTCATATCGCTCATGGAACAGCAGTTTGCCGTAACCCACACAAACCGTCAGACTGAGATTCCCGCATTACCAGACAGCTGGGTTACGAACACACGTCCTGTCAACACGTTGCGTCCACAAAGTATTGCTTGTCCTTGTACTGTCATCAAAACATAGCACGCTTAAGTGTTGGTCTGCTAAGGGTCGGTTGCGTTTTTTCTGTCTCCTGTAACACTGTGTATCGGTGGGCTGCAACAAATCGCAATACGTCCTTTCAGGTGCCTATGAACAGGAGCATACAATGGCAGCAACAAGCGGCAGTGTTAAGATGTGCTTCAGCTGTTACTGTGTATTCCAGTTTCGTCGTAACCATTCACGATAAAACCTCCACGCCTATTTCGCCAACGCAATTCGAACCTACTTACCTTATAAGCCAAACACTGCTCGTGACCGTTTTGTGCACCTTTTAACAGGTGGGGTTAGTGCCAAAAAATGCCCTGTTTAAATCCTAACAGTTTCTACACTTCTGCGTTAAGAAGTACAGAAGTTGTAGATGACCAGGTTTTTAGGCCTTGAATTTCACGTTTCTAATTGTTACCTGTCCCAGTTACACTTGGAATGCATAACAATAAGTAATAAGTTACATTTGAATTTTTCTTCTCTATTTTCTTCTGCTCGCAGAAGTTAAACATCACAATTGCATTTTCGTAGCAACACATTCCGATGTCACAACTCTCACTAGTAACACCTCCATGGAGCTGCCTACTTCTTGGGCAGACAGTAGTCGCTCAGTGAGTCGGTCAGCCGCCGACTTTCCAAATTTTATGAAACACGAAGGTTTGTTACCGCGTTTACAAGCGCCCTGCCGTCTGTTCTAAACCAAAGGAACCCACTCTGCCTTCTCCCACCACATTTCTTCGAGACTGTTTAAAGCGACTTCTTATTGTTGCATCGATTTTTGGAAGTCTGCGACGTTGTGGGATATCCCGGTGAATGCAGGCTTCCTAGGCGTTATAGCTGTCGTGTTCGGTGCTGCGATACCATGAAGACCCTGTTGTTATGCCGTCATTTACCCTAACATCCGTCGTCTGTAAGGTTTTCTATCAAAGACTTCGTGTTTTCCTGCCTCCCAATGACAGCTGTCTGTCCTGTCATCTCATATTCTTCCTCAGTCATCCTCAAAAGATTTTGAGAGAAGTACGAAGTGTGAAGCTCACCGCTATGTAAGTATCCGCTCTCTCTATTCTTATCCTCTTTCAGCAGGTCCTCCTGTAACCGGAGTATCGCGTTTGTTTTGGTATTTGCCATTTAAATTGCGCCCTCAACACTCAGCAACCTGAGATTGCTCATCTGGCGCGTGCGAACCGGGCTGCAGTCCGTCAGTGAGACGCAGGGCAAGATTCAACTTTTGTTTCTAGTTTTCTGCTCGAAAGAAATGTCCATAAATACATTACTGCGGAGGGAGACAAGTGGGCAGTGAAGGGAGAACATGCCTGCAGAAACAAGTGGAAAAGGTGACGCTGCCCGCATCCACGCCGTGGAGGCATAAGGGAAATAAACGTACAACGCCACTCATTCTTAGCTTCGGCTCTAGATGGAGATGACTGGTCAGTTTCGCGCCCCGGCCTCTTTGCCCCCGAGGAAATAAGCCCGAGACTCAGTGAATAGGAGGCTGGAAGTGGGCCCCAGATTGTGTCTGCACGATGTGGTCAAGTCAAAAGTTCTAGTACCCACGAGGTTCAAACCCCGAACCCTCCGACTCGTAGCGATTCTCGGTACGTGCCGACTGCGCTGTCGCGGCCCCTGGCTTACAATATGCACCTCTAGTTTTAAAGGGTTGGAAGCTTTTCATGTAGACTTTAGCGGTTAGTAACGTTGGTGACAGCTGGGGTCGAAAGTAGAACCCTCTGAATACTAGACTGGTAGGTCTGTGGGTCTGTAACTGCTAACAGACCGCCGACACTGCGTATTAAACACGGCGTCAATACGCTGCTATTTCACAGACCGTTATAATCACTGTGCCTTCGAAACCGCAAATACGGCACAAACCGACTTAGGACTGCTGTGTTAATACGGTAAACACAGTTATCGCTCTACTGGTGAATCGCAACGACTGGCGGGGGGGGGGGGGGGGAGAAAGTGCATTACTGTTCACTGTTCACACAGACGATGGTGGGAGGGAGGGAAACATGTGGAGGGGGGTCCAGCGGTTTTAAAAAACAGATTTCGTTTTCGCTTTCTGTGACGGTGGAATTTTCACATTGGTAGGAACCCGTTCACTTTCAACTGTTTTTTTTGCACGTGCCATAACGCTCCATCTTCAATATGTGCAGTTGCATCGTGTCTGTCGGTCCGCAAGTACAGTGCCTCGTGTCTTACGTAAGTTCGCGGCATCAGTTTTGACGCTAGTACTGACGTTTCGATGAACGCTGTTCTTGACTGTGGTGTTTACGTGCAGGAACCTAGTGCTGTAATTTGACTTCGTTGGCCAAGAAATGAACGGCGTTCCACGTGTAATTTTGTCGTACCTGCTGCGACGTATTAGCGAGTCGACTTGTTTTTGCCGAACAGACAGACAAGTTGCGCTGAGCGACTGTGTTACTAGCCGTGCCGTCTGATAGCCGTGCCGTCTGATATCCTAGCATTCATGTGCAGACATCTTGAGGGTCTGTGCGCGTCTACTTTCGAGTCAGTAGCATATTGCATGAACCTCCAATTTATCCTTCTTAGGTCACATTGAAAAAGTGTCATATTATTTTAAAATATTACTTGCCTGCACTGCGTGATCGCTTTGTTCAGAGTCTGTTCTTATCGTGTAATTACATGGCGCCAAGCAGCAAGTTCTTCCACAGGCCAACCGTACGAATACGTAAACAGGAACACAAAACCTTCTGCTTCCATTAAACGTTTACAAAATTTTGCAGTTCGTCTTCAATATTCCCCGTACTTTATTATTCTCAATGGCAAACACGCTGTGAAACGGATTTATGTAATTAACAAGTCAGTGACTAGCTCAGCAAATCGTCGTTACTGTTCACTGGTTTGTACAGGTTTGCTACAGAAGCCCTAATTAATTACGCAAAGCGCTATACACAAACAGCGTGTTAATTACAGATATTTCTCGCACTTGTAAATCGTGAATATTAAGACTGGCCTATCGGTGGAAGGCTTACTGTATTTGTTGCGATAACCTCAGCACGTCTACTCGCGTTTAGGCCTAGCGGGCGGGACCTTTTCTGCAGCCTGTACATCTCGTGTGAGGAATGAGCTGTCTACGGCCGACAGATAAATCCGGACATTTTGCATCGCTGTTGCGGGTCCGTGGCGAGGAAGCCATCGAATTAATTAAAGACAGCGCAGTCGTTTTATGACGCGCTGCCAGGTGAGTAACGACGGAAGTCATCACATTAGTTTTTGACGATGCGACCTTGGGATAGCGTCCGAAGAAGACATTTCTATCATCTTGCAAATAACAGAACTCGTACTGCCGCCACCGCACAGCTAGGATCATCACCAGAGAGTTCGGGGGCGCATCTGTTTGGACGTTCGTAACTGGATCGAACTGTGCATGACGTGATGGTGCAATCAAGTTGACGTCATGATGCATTGGCCCCAGGAAGGAAGACGTCACAGGAAGGACTTGCCGAGGAAGAATCGCCTAATGATCACGTGTTGGGTTGCATACCTGTTCAGCGGTCAAGGTAAAGTATATTCCTGGCTTTTGTGAACACGGTAATGAACGACACTTGAGGTTCTCACCGCGTGACCATGAAGAGTGCCCTACTTTAAGGCGTGACGCCGTGTAGTCTGGTAGATATGTTTCCGAAAGAAGCGACATGGACTTCTCTTATAGGTTCTTTGACCCGATGATGACTCAAGCTGAGCCGAAACATGTAGCCATTTTATAAAACACGGATATCGGATATTGTTTTGTATAGTCGTGTATGCTGCTAACGATTGTCAGATTATTAAGTGCACTGCTCAATATAGCAACGACGCTGCTACAAAAGGACGCCACTTGTACAGCCTGTGGCAACAGCAGATGCACGGGAGACGCAAGACGCCCGTACCACCTCACGTACAGAGTCGGCCTGTCCGCCAGTTCTGCTGGGTTCTGCCCCGGCCAAAATCTAACCAATGGCATAATGACGTTTAGTGTACCCACTGAATGCACTAACAGTGTAATGACTCTAGTGACTATGATGTCATATATATTGTACGTAACCCTTT
The DNA here is from genome assembly GCA_013340265.1 of Coptotermes formosanus. Taxonomy (NCBI): domain Eukaryota; kingdom Metazoa; phylum Arthropoda; class Insecta; order Blattodea; family Rhinotermitidae; genus Coptotermes; species Coptotermes formosanus. The sequence goes on along the minus strand of BLKM01000343.1, from coordinate 391,282 downwards.
AAAGACGAAGCGTATCTGTTTTATATAAGGACTCAGTGCATACCGCACTGTAAACACTCTCCACTTCGATTATACAAAACCAATCTCTTAATGTTTTATAAGGCAAAAGTTGCTGTTTGTTCTGAGATCCGTACAAAACACATAAACGCAATGTGGGCACCACGTAGAATTTTTTAATGTTAAACCTGGTGGTACGTGAAGTTACCGCTAGGCTTTAAAAGGTTAAGCGGCACTTTTTTTCCTGTGGCTCTTCGGCGCGTTTTCGGGCCAGGGCCTCCTCATTATCGAGGCTTCACGGTCACACTCGGTAGGACTCCTCTGGACGAGTGATCAGCCCGACTCATAGGCCTCCACCTGACAACACACTACACTCACAAACAGACAGACATCCATGATTTCGGCGGGATTCGAACCCGCAATCCCAGCAAGCGAGCGGCCGCAGGCCCACGCTTTAGACCGCGCGGCCACTGGGATCGGCACTGAAGGGAAATATTGATCCAAAATGCGCGGAGCAAATAATTTTAAAATTAACAAATGACCCTAACTTCTTGGTTCAAATTTGTAAGGTTGCGCACATTAACTTCATGTCCGTCTGTCTCTCTGTCCATCATATTCTTCTTCTAGAAAGCTTCGGCCCGTTGTGGGACCGTTGCCTGCCCCTTGCCAGCCTTCGGCCCGTTGTGGGACCGTTGCCTGCCCCTTGCCAGCCTTCAGACCCTTTTGGGACCGTTGCCTGCCCCTTTCCAGCCTTCGGCCCGTTGTGGGACCGTTTTGGGACCGTTGCCTGCCCCTTGCCAGCCTTCGGACCGTGTTGGGACCGTCGCCTGCCCCTTGCCAGCCTTCGGCCCGTTGTGGGACCGTCGCCTGCCCCTTGCCAGCCTTCGGCCCGTTTTGGGACCGTTGCCTGCCCCTTGCCAGCCTTCGGACCGTTTTGGGACCGTTGCCTGCCCCTTTCCAGCCTTCGGACCCTTTTGGGACCGTTTGGGACCGCTGCCTGCCCCTTGCCAGCCCCTCGAGGCGCTGCAGTTTTTACGAGTTCAAAATCTGAACCCCACCCCAAACCCCAACCGGCAGTTCCCAGGCACCTCCCTCCGTCCGGCATCCGGTGGCGCTACAAGCAGCCACCGGACGCCGACGTCTATGCAGTTAACTCGAGACCGCGGAAGTACCGTCGTGGAAATTTATTGTGGGACAGATTCGTTAAAATTTGTCGACACGTGAAAACAATAACAAAAGCTGTATGCGTTTGTACGCACGTATCGCAAGAGTAACTGCTAAATATGCGTAGCGAGTCAAACCTTCCGCACTAACAGCGTAGCCAAAATGTAAATACACATTTTGTACTCTACAACGTTTCGTAAGCCGTGTTTTTTTTTCAAAATAAATAAACAAAAGTGTGTAAACTCGAAAGAATTATTGTGTTACAGCCTGCGTGCATTTCGTAACTTGTGACCGCTTTATCCTGCACGTGCTGGCGGTAGTTTCGGCAACACCCGCATATTGCCCACAGTCACCGCAGGACTGCTGTCACATTAGCGTGACCGTGTTAAGAGTGTGTCTGCACTAGGTTGAGCAAGTGAACAGTTAACAAATACAAATCTCTGACTGTTTACTTTCGCGTCTGGTCCATTGCATGCCGCTCGCAAATGAACTGCGTCTACAGCCGTCAAAGGCGCCTGCCAGCGAGCTGCTTACACAGAAGGTGTTTGTCACAAATATACAGTCGAACCCGGTTATAACGTCATGAAAGGAACACAATAGTTTGTGTCGTTATAAAAGAGTGTCGTTATAACCGAACAGTATAATGTTAGGGCTAACAGTGACGAATTAATTGGTACCGCAGAATGTCTGACGTTATAGACGAGGTGTCGTATAAACCGATGTCGTTATAACCGGGTTCGACTGTATTTCATATTCCTTCTACGTCTGTCGGCCTATAAAGCCATCTTGAAGCATTATATGAGGTACCCAAGGTTAACATACATAAATAAATTAAAGTTGTCCCTCTCCACGCCATGAAGGCATATGGGGGGGGGGTACAAAACTAGCTGCGCTTATTCTTAATCTCGACAGTAGACGGAGGCAAGCGATCAGTATCGCGCCCCAGCCTGAAACCCCAAGTATCCACCGCATAGGGGGCTGGGTGGGGCCGACAGCCGGTCTGGACGCTCTGGAGGAAAGAACAATCTCTTGCACCTGCCAGGATTCGAACCGCGGACCGTCCAGCCCGTAGCCTGGTCAGTGTACGGACTGAGCTATCCTGGCTACTACAGGGTTCAATATTACTGTTAAACACTCAATTATGAACAGGCCGAAACATGTTGCAGGAGAATACACTGTAGCTGTGATTTACAGGTCCCGTGTGCGTAGGCAGTTCGACTTACTGACGTGGTGGTGTGCAGACGGTCAGCTGGCCAACATATGCCATTACAGCTACTAACATTGCACTGCATTACTGAACACCACGGTTTGCACGCCAGTTACAAAAAAAACAGATACAACTTGTGAAGATTCATCTAACCCACAACTGTCACGTGCCCTCACTAATAATCTCCCTGTCTTACCGCAGTTGCTGAAAATAACTGATGCATGTTCCTAAGTATTTATCTTGAAAAGAATTGGAACCATTTTATTGTGACTGTAAAGTTCGCAGGCAGCAAGTGAAAGACAACAGCAAACAGAATAACTGAGTCTAACTTAGAGGAAACAAAGGTAATGAGACCAGGCGCAACAAATGAGCGCCATTCTCTTGTCATAATTCGTATTAACGTGAGTATGAATTACTCGTGCGTGAACCTATGTACAGGCATTTTGTGTCTGTTCAAAGGGTGTTCAGTGTCAATAGCTGTGCAGTGCAGCAAAACGTGCAGATATATAGCTCTTTAAAACCAAGTGGTTACTGTATGCACCACCTGCTGCGACATTAACAGGTTCTGCGTGTTGCCCCAGAGTGTTCGTGTGTTTCGTCTGACCCTCACAGCATTCTGCGTGTTGCCCCAGAGTGTTCGTGCGTTTCGTCTGGCCCTCACAGCATTGTTCCCGTCTACACCAATCACCGATGGTTCTTTCAAAGGGAAAAAATAGTACGTCCTCTGTGGAGTGTAAATTTAGTCTCTACATGTCATATGGATTGATTTTAGTCCTCAATGACTTAAGACTGTCCTCAGTCTCAGACAGTTACTGCTGTATCCATATCTACCAAATTACACGGCGTCATATTCTATCAGCCGGTAATCCTGGCGTTTACATTAGTGAGAACCTTACAGCTTACAAGCAAATACCCGCAGAAAGACGGTAGTCATTCTTATCACAGTCATCAACTGTGGCTTAAACCGAGGGCGCTGCTGGAATTGTAACAAGCAAAAGGATGAGTATGGATCGCTTTGCAGTTAACTGTTTAAAGGCTACGTAATCTCTTTCATATAAGGACCCAGTCCGTACCGCGCAGTAAACACTATACACTTCGGTTATAAAAACCAGTCAGTTAATGCTGTATAGGGAAATAATCGCTGTTTGTTCTGAGATCCACACAAAACACATAAATACACTGTGTGGGCAGAACGTAGAATTGTTGAATGTTAAACCTGGCGGTACGTACAGTAACCACTGGGCTTTACTGGGTTAATATCAAGTGTTCAGGTAACAGTCTTAAATAATGTTCAGGTTATCATCTCGAGGAAGACGAGCTGCAGGGGGCATGCGTCGTACATGGGGAAGAAGGGAAATGCTTGCAGCGTTTTGGTAGGAAACCTGAAATAAAGAGGCAAATTAAAATGCCTAGACGTACATTGCAGGAGAATATTAAAATGGACCTAACTAAATTTAGTGAGGGGACATGAACTGGACTGATCCGGCTCAGAACAGCAACCAGTGGCGGGCTCTTATGAACATGGTGCTGGACTGTCGGTTAGTTATTTAGTTAACAAAGTGTGGCACTCTACCCTACCGAGACCTGGTAACAGGATACAGTTGCTGCGTCGCACGGTTCCTTGTGTTGGTCCCTTTGCTTTCACTCCCAGCATTTGCCTTGACACTAAAATCGGCCGGCAAACACGGCACAAGGGCAAACAGCTTCACTGTCACTTTAGAAAGACAAAACATTCACTGTTCGTAACAAGACTGTTGTTATTAACACCTGATTCTTGTGGCAACCGTGGCAGCGCGGCGGCTTACATCCACGATTCTGCGGAACTGCGAGACAGGCCACTACTCTAGTCGCATTCTGTATTATTTCTGACGATAAAATCAAGCGACGCTGAAACTGTTGTGTCAGATTGCACGGGCAACATAGGTAACAGAAAGAAACAGCTTGAAACTGTAATACATAAATATTATTAAATACAACAGTGACAATACGAAAAAATAAAATTTGGGCATAAATTTTTCTTCCGTGCAATCACTCCGGTAGCTTTACGTCTCATTTAAGCAAACAGTTCACTTTCAACGTAAATACTACAAGATTTACTATCGGAAGGACAGAAACTTCAAGCTTCGGGCAAATTCATTGTCTTAGTTCCTTTCAGCAAAATGCAAACGTATAACTGCCCCTACACTTTGTTAAAAACATGCCATGAGGACGTAGGGGGATGTAGGTGTAGCTCCATGCATTCTTAACCGGTACTAGATGGGGATGGGTGGTCAGCTGTACATACTTGCCGCTAAATCTCCGGAGAAAGTACCCCTCGCCAGTGGCTTTTCTATTCTCCACAGCGTCCGGACACATTTTGGGGCCCGTTACACTTCTCGTTAACGGTACTGGGGGCGCTTTATTTGGGTGTAAGGAGACGACGCATGAAGCTGCCCAGTCACGTGCATCTAGCATTCAGTCCCAATGTGCGTAGAGCTGTATCTTCAGTGGTGCTCAATGCAGGACGGGCAATTCTGCATCCATCTTTAATTTTAAAATACAGTTCGTTCTTATAGCATTGGGGCGACAGTGAGTCCCACTGTGTGGCATCCCACATGGGCCCAGTGCTTAAGCCCGTGTTAACACATAATAATGGAGCACCGGTGGAATGACTGTCAGGAGAAAAGATGAGAGCCCGCAGAGAAGTGTGCCACAGTTCCATTTCGTTCACCAAAAATCCCACGATTACCGTGGAGATGAACCTGGGTTTCCGCCATAAGGACCCGGTAAGTGACCTCACAAACCGCGGCACGACCCTAAGCGTACTGTCACAGCTGTGACTGTGTTTACTAGTGACGTCAGAAAGTCACGCTGAATGCCGTCTGATGTTCTGATGAACGTGGAGTGAATCTGTAGGGACCATCCTTAGCACAACTTAACACATCGTTCTGGAATTTGCCTGAAGGCACTCAGAAAAAAGCCATACAAAATTATTCGCACGAAGTGGAAGTATCCACACGTGCGTTTTGTTTGCCAAACATACCAGTCGTGGGAACGCGGCTTTAGACCGTTACTGGTACACCAGCCTGTCGGTGAAACACAGTCGCAGTCAAATTACGGCAAAGTATGAAATTAACTACAGTTCCTTACGTAAAGTTCTCTTGAAGTTAAGTCAATGAAAACCACGTCTGACGACAGGACCGTAAAGAAAGTACTTCTGGGGAAACCAGATGGAAGAAGAAAAGCAAGAAGACCAAAATTAAGGTGGTTAGACTGTACTGAGAATGATCTGCAACCGGTGGGTGTCAAGAGATGGCGGAAGAAAGCAGAAGACAGTGCCGTATGGGCTACCGTTCTGAAGGAGGCACTGGTTAAACTGTGAGGGCCGTCTGCCACAGAGAAGAAAGAAAACCGTGTTCCGCGGTCTGAACGGTCACAGTACCCACCATTTGCTGCTACTCAGAGCCCATCGGGAGTTAGAAAGTGCGTGTTGTCGGCCCTTTCACTATAGCAGCCCGCAACTTCTTGACCTTGCCGCGTGAGGCCGGGGACAAGTGTCCTGACCCCAAGATCTGCTGTGCTTTGAAGCGCTCGGGCAAGAAGAGCTGATTTCGCTGCACGTCTGGTCACGTAACGCACGTGCAGCCATCGCGAGGCGTCTTCCTCATTCCTCATTCGTAATCGGAGAGTTCCGGGCTCAAACATCGGCTCTGAAACATTCGTAACGACGCTCGTCGTCGCAGTCCTCAGTCCCTCCGTGCAAATTGTGGGATGTTGTCTCAAAGTGGACTGTAGGTGCTTCCTTGGGCATTATTCGCTCACCTTCCGTAAGCACTAAGCAACAGTCTCCACTACGGACAGCGACGGTGAGTAATCCGACGAAAGCCCGCGATCGATGTGCCCCAGCAGCCTTTCTGCACACCTGTTGATACACTACGTTGTAGGGTTTCACTCACTGTATTTCATTATACCAAAACCTTAATACGAAAGAACCGAAATCGTTGATATCTACCGCATATATTCACGAGCTCTGCTCCTGACCTAACCGAGGCGAACACAAAAACCAACGGCCACTCTTTTCTGTTCCTGCTACATCGCAAGAATTCTTATACTTCGATTTGCAGCAGCTAATATTAACCTAAATTACAGTTAAAGACCCAGTCCGTACCGCGCAGTAAACACACTCCGTCTCGGTTATAAAAACCAGTAACCTAATGCTGTATAGGGAAATAATCGCTGTTTGTTCTGAGATCCACACAAAACACATAAACACACTGTGTGGGCAGAACGTAGAATTTGTGAATGTTAAACCTGGTGGCACATATAGTAACCACTGGGCTTTAGTTGTGTACATATAGATTCAGTCTGTACCGCGCAGTAAACACACTCCGTCTCGGTTATAAAAACCAGTCAGTTAATGCTGTATAGGGAAATAATCGCTGTTTGCTCTGAGATCCACACAAAACACATAAATACACTGTGTGGGCAGAACGTAGAATTTGTGAACGTTAAACCTGGCATTACATACAGTAACCACTGGGCTTTAAACGGTTAAGGCATTTTTTGCTTCTTCGCAATAAAATTAATCTATGACAGTGTTTCCGGTCAGGAAATGTAAAACCCGTCGACCTGAATTCAACTGGGCCGACATCAGGAAACGCTTTCAACCTTTTGAACTGCTGACATCACAAGATGTGGAAATATTCGCTAGGTGAGAACAAAGCGCTAACAGTGTGCCTGCTTACCATGACACGCTTAGATCAAATCACTATCCACCTCGTTCGAGGTTTCGTTTAACACGATGATCATACGTAACACACACAGTTGCACAGCCAAACACAGATCGAATGGACCGAAAACCATCTTGACATATTCCGGTTTCTAAGCGTTTTCTGTGCACGCAGTACGTTAATCTGGTTTACAAAGCAAATATATGTGTGTGCTGACGTGATTTTAATGGAGCATTACACACTGTCTGATACAAAACTGTAGTCACTCTCAGAAATTTATTTACCTGCAGTTTCGGCAACAGGCACACCGAAGAAATCTGTTTTAGGATATTAATTTCTTGCAATGTAAGACTGCAGTTGCATGAAAACAGTTACCTGAAACAAGTTTCTTCGGCATGCGTGCTTTTCTTCAAGATAAGAGGTGCGCACATTCAAGAAGGTTCAGAACAAATGCAGTAACATGCCGACTTGTGGCCGATCCCAGTGGCCGCGCGGTCTAAGGCGTAGGTCTGCGGCCGAGCGCTTGCTGGGATCGTGGGTTCGAATCCCACCGGGGGGATGGACGTTTGTCTCTTGTACAGTGTTTGTGTTGTTGTCAGGTAGAGGTCTCTGCGACAGGCCGATCCCTCGTCCAGAGGAGTCTTGCCGACTGTGGTGTGTGTCTGAGTGTGATCAAGTGAAAATAAACAACCTTGACACCTGCTGTGAGTAGGTAGAAGAGGGAAGGACTACGAAATGAAACATACCGACTTGTGACATAAAGCAAATTAGCAATAATTTAATTAAGAAAGAATATGCATTTGTGGCCAAGCACGGTAAACAGGGTGTCTTGCGTTCAAGTTATACTGCCACTTGAAAAGGACAGGCCACTGGGGATATGTTTGCGCACATGGAATAAACAACAAAGCTGTTGAAAAAAGCAACCAACAAATGCACTGTACTTACTTATTCAACTTTTTACTCTGCTTTTCCCCGACATGTTTCGGCACCTCCTGCACAAGATTAGTTAACTCGTGATGGTGCCTTATTATTCTCATTGTGTACCATACTTTTAACATTTTATAGTTTTGTGACAATGTGCTGTGTTACATTTTAATAATCTTATAGACATTCTTATTATTTAATGGGGTGCCACTGCACTCACAGTTAATAATGTGCTATTCACATCGGACCATATAGTTATGTGTTGTAATCCAAGAACTGTCATCAAATTAATATTGGAAAACAGTGTGTTATGTGTGTAAATGCTATATTTTAACAATTTCACGTGTGTGGAAAACATCGCCTGAGGAAAATAATGTCTTAATTATATACGACCCCCTGAGGATGGCGTCTTGCTACGCCGAAACATGTCGGGGAAAAGCGGAGTAAAAAGTTGAATAAGTAAGTACAGTGCATTTGTTGGTTGCTTTTTTCATCTGATAAAAAATGCACGGTGAGTTAAAAGTGAAAACAAATCTGTTATTAAACGTTAAAACCTGGGAATAAACTGGACACCTTAGAATGTATTTATTTTGCAAATTTAACAACGCACAAATAAGTGTTTAACTGAACTACCTTGGAAGCGTTCACATAACAATGTAGAAGGCAGGCCAGGTCGGCCAGTCAGCGTAGCTCCTAGCGCTAAAGTCGGGGTGGCAGAAGAACAGTGGTTCGTTGCCTGGCGGCGGAATATGCAGACTCTGGGCCCCCTTTCCGAAGGATCGAGCTGACGGAACGTGACGCTAACTGCTCACTGCCATCAAGTGTCCAGGTGCGGGTGCATTGCCGGTTCCTACAACTTTATGGCATGGTAACTTTGGTTCAAATGTCGGCCTTGGAAGAAATGGCGTTTGTAAACAGCTATTGGAAACTTTTGTGCAGTAAATCGAGAGATGGCACAGCCTAAACATTACGCGCTACACAGCGAGGGGTTGTGGGTCGATTCCGGGCAGGAGGAAGAAATTTATCTTTTTCCGAAAGCGTCCAGACCAGTTCTAGGGCACAACCAGCCCCACGATTAGTGGGAACTGGGGACTCTGTCCGGTAGGGCGAAGTGGCCGCAGGGTGTGGCTGTCAGGTCACCCTCATCTAGTTCTAAGGTTGAGAATGATTAGAGCCACACCTCTACTCCCAAATCTGTCTTCATGGAAGGTGTAGGGACAGCTTTACCTTAGAGTAAATGACGCAGACATGCGCATGTAACACTGAAGCACATATGCACCGAACTGCACAAGTACGTAGCTTCTGGCTGGTTACAAACATATGTACATCTGAATTAGATAAAACAAATCACGCGAAGACAGATTTTAACACCCTCTTAAGGCAATAACGTGAATCAGAGTTATGACTTAGATACCGGTTAGTGTTATCGTTAGGTTAATTAATTTTGGTGGAGAAACCTGCTGGGAAATGTCCACATGCAAGAAGAAAGGCGGATCTTAGGGACATACGTAACAGCTTATGACGCTGAGAGCGTGAAGTCAACAGCAGTGGAGCGTGCTCAGTGTCCGAAAGAAATCAGCTTCCTCTGCTTTGCTGATGCTTTCCTCAGCATTCAGCATAAAGGCACATGCAATGCCTCGGACGGGGAAGGCGAGGAGCCCTCAGGCTCCATAAAGGCACATGCAATGCCTCGGACGGGGAAGGCGAGGAGCCCTCAGGCTCCATAAAGGCACATGCAATGCCTCGGACGGGGAAGGCGAGGAGCCCTCAGGCTCCATAAAGGCACATGCAATGCCTCGGACGGGGAAGGCGAGGAGCCCTCAGGCTCCATAAAGGCACATGCAATGCCTCGGACGGGGAAGGCGAGGAGCCCTCAGGCTCCATAAAGGCACATGCAATGCCTCGGACGGGGAAGGCGAGGAGCCCTCAGGCTCCATAAAGGCACATGCAATGCCTCGGACGGGGAAGGCGAGGAGCCCTCAGGCTCCATAAAGGCACATGCAATGCCTCGGACGGGGAAGGCGAGGAGCCCTCAGGCTCCATAAAGGCACATGCAATGCCTCGGACGGGGAAGGCGAGGAGCCCTCAGGCTCCATAAAGGCACATGCAATGCCTCGGACGGGGAAGGCGAGGAGCCCTCAGGCTCCATAAAGGCACATGCAATGCCTCGGACGGGGAAGGCGAGGAGCCCTCAGGCTCCATAAAGGCACATGCAATGCCTCGGACGGGGAAGGCGAGGAGCCCTCAGGCTCCATAAAGGCACATGCAATGCCTCGGACGGGGAAGGCGAGGAGCCCTCAGGCTCCATAAAGGCACATGCAATGCCTCGGACGGGGAAGGCGAGGAGCCCTCAGGCTCCATAAAGGCACATGCAATGCCTCGGACGGGGAAGGCGAGGAGCCCTCAGGCTCCATAAAGGCACATGCAATGCCTCGGACGGGGAAGGCGAGGAGCCCTCAGGCTCCATAAAGGCACATGCAATGCCTCGGACGGGGAAGGCGAGGAGCCCTCAGGCTCCATAAAGGCACATGCAATGCCTCGGACGGGGAAGGCGAGGAGCCCTCAGGCTCCATAAAGGCACATGCAATGCCTCGGACGGGGAAGGCGAGGAGCCCTCAGGCTCCATAAAGGCACATGCAATGCCTCGGACGGGGAAGGCGAGGAGCCCTCAGGCTCCATAAAGGCACATGCAATGCCTCGGACGGGGAAGGCGAGGAGCCCTCAGGCTCCATAAAGGCACATGCAATGCCTCGGACGGGGAAGGCGAGGAGCCCTCAGGCTCCATAAAGGCACATGCAATGCCTCGGACGGGGAAGGCGAGGAGCCCTCAGGCTCCATAAAGGCACATGCAATGCCTCGGACGGGGAAGGCGAGGAGCCCTCAGGCTCCATAAAGGCACATGCAATGCCTCGGACGGGGAAGGCGAGGAGCCCTCAGGCTCCATAAAGGCACATGCAATGCCTCGGACGGGGAAGGCGAGGAGCCCTCAGGCTCCATAAAGGCACATGCAATGCCTCGGACGGGGAAGGCGAGGAGCCCTCAGGCTCCATAAAGGCACATGCAATGCCTCGGACGGGGAAGGCGAGGAGCCCTCAGGCTCCATAAAGGCACATGCAATGCCTCGGACGGGGAAGGCGAGGAGCCCTCAGGCTCCATAAAGGCACATGCAATGCCTCGGACGGGGAAGGCGAGGAGCCCTCAGGCTCCATCAAGGCACATGCAATGTCTCGGACGGGGAAGGCGAGGAGCCCTCAGGCTCCATCAAGGCACATGCAATGTGTCGGACGGGGAAGGCGAGGAGCCCTCAGGCTCCATAAAGGGCAGAGATTTTAACCTATCTTTATGGATTTCTCAGGGAAAGGTGAACTGCAACGCACATCCTAACAGAGAGGTCTTCCAAATCTGCAGTAAGCGTATTCTGTTTCATTTGACTTTGGGTGTGCCGTTGTGCTGTCTGTGTTAAAATGTAATACTTACATACCGCCGGTAAATGTTTTATTGCGCTTAGTAAAAAATGTGGAAAGTTATTAATAATAATAATAATAATAATGAAAGTTCTGTTGGCGGTGTATAACATTGCCCCGCATTTTAAAAAAAATCCGATGTTTTAAATATAAGTGTTATTTCTGTATAATTTGTGGGCGCTGGTTCCAGAAATGACAACGGGTCTTCGCTATCACGTCACGTTTTTATGGAAATGTAAGGAATAACTCTGGGCCTTTCACTGCAATCAGTGGTGGTCACTGGACAAGATATACCCCACACGCTGTTTATTGAAAATTCTGATATGAACATATGTTAATAATGGTCACTGGCTGCAAAACCCCATTTCAAACGCCAAAACCAATATTATTCACCTGTACAATATCCTCGTATTCTGGCTTCCTTGTATTTCCCAGAAAGTTTTCCACAATGTTTTTAAGCTCTGGCGTGCTTGTTGTCGACATGATTCATGGAATTTTCAAAGAATGGATCCCTCATGAGTTTAAGACTCTGAGGGTCAGCAAAACACCTGCTTTGGGCTTATCGTGGGTCACAGGGCAACACCTCAGACATATGTATTTAAAACAGTCTCCATCCGTGTCCAGGGCCCTACCAACTGCCGTACTTGCCCCAGAAATATAAATAATCTGATACACACGCACGGCAGCAGCAATTCAAAGCCTCGATACACACGCACGGCAGCAGCAATTCAAAGCCGCGATCTCAGCACTTTCTCGGTGGAACTGCGCCCTGCGGAGTAAAAACAGTGATGGTTTGGCGGACTGCAGGGGACGTGACGTGCAACGCTGTTGCTAGACGAACTGTATTAAGAACAGCTTCCCAGGAAGACGGAGTTACATATTGCGTTATTTCGCTCGAACTCACATATTTACTCCAATTATCTCAAAAACCTGACATGATAAGGAAAATTGGGTTGCACTTTTGAAACCAACGTCAAAAATCCGTTCAGAAGCGACTCTTAATTTTCAAACATGAAAATCCATGCAGAGCGGTGTAATTAAAATCTGTTTAGCCAAGGAAAGATGCATCCCCAAAACCGCTCATTTTGAAACACGCACTTGGACAACTGCGTTCTAAAAGGAAGGAAACATTTGTTTACCATTTATTCGAAATGAGGAACTTCAATTTTTCTTCTTTTGAACATTCTGCAGCCAGATGTCAAATTTAGTCCTGTGCAGGCCTACTCACGAAGAACTGCCTCACTGCGTGCTGCAACAAACCCCACGTGATGTCCATCGTTCAGCTGTCCTGCTGCTTAAATTTGGAGAGCCGGTTTCTTTTGTGAACATGCCGCTCGAAACATCACTAAAACTGTAGAAATGCTCTTCTTATCATAATTCTTATCTCCAAATCACGGTTTGAAATCCAGTGTCACTTTGCCCTGTGGAGACGGAAGTTAACCTGCCTTACATAAGACGACTTATTTCGTACCGCACAGAGAACACGGTGCGTCTCCATTATGAATACCAGTTGCTTAGTTTTGGAGAGGGGAATAATGGCTTTTTTTGTAAGAATCCTTAGAAGTGCATAAGTAGGCTGCGTAAGCAAATGCAGTTTTTATGGTTGCACCTAGCAGCACATATGCTAACCACTGTGCTTTAAATGGTCAATTTAAACACGCTGTGATTAAGCCTTTAAAGGCGGAACGTAATGTGTTTTATATAAGGACTCAGTGCGTACCGCGCAGTAAACATACTCCACTTCGGTTATAAAAAACAGTCTCTTAATGTTTTATAAGGCAAAAGTTGCTGTTCGTTTTGAGGTCCACACAGAACACATAAATGCAATGTGAGCACCATGAATAATTTTTGAATGTGAAGCCTGGTGGTACGTAAAGTTACCGCTAGGCTTTAAAAGGTCAAGCGGTACAGCCCGACAGGTATTTTACCACATGATGCTGCAAAATGTTGCTTGTCTTCCACCTTTCTTACCAACTAAATTTTTAGAGTTGTTTAAATGGCGGGAGGTGGCTCAGGCATTCTAAATGCTGTTGTACCATAATTTTCGGTGGGGTGGGGCGGGGGCTGGGAGGTGGTAGCAGTCACAGAGTTTCAAGTCCTACTTCCAGCTGGTTATTTTTTTCTAAACAGTCGATTGGGCAAGGCTGAAGACCAAAAAAATAACAAATATTCAGTGTTCGCACGTAGGATTATCACAGAACCTAAGAATGAAACGTGAGTGCAATGTCCCACATTCCGCTGTGCTTTTCTGTACAGACGTACGCGTGTTTCATACAAGGAAGCAGTGGCTACCAACTGCAGGAAAGCAAACTTAAATACAACAATTCGTTTAATCCCAGAGCTTCTGTCCCACGTACTGCAGTCATCTCGATGCTTATTTGTTCATCTACTTGCGTGACTTTTATTGCTACCTAACAAGTTACAAATAAAAGTTTAGTAATTCATTATTGTCTGCGTTCCCTGCAGCAAGACAGGTCACAGTGTGTATATATACATACGTACATATATATTGTAATTGTAGTGCGCTTGTTGGGATATGCACTGTGAAAAGTTCAACAAGCCTACAAGGAAAGTCGCGAATGTCCGAACAGAATTATTCTAAGCTGTTACTTGTGGGTCATATTTGAACTGACGTTCTGGGCGTAAAATATTCTCAAAATTCATTCTCGAGAATTGTCCAGTATTACGTCATGGACATAACTAGCCCTAATTATGCTATGTTAAACTGTCGTGTTTGCGTGACACCCGGTACCACGAGAAGAACAGAACAGGGGGAGTACAAACTGCGTAAAAAACGCGACAAACATCAATACCTAGTGGCTGCAGCGTTCCTGATATTTCGCTCATAAATATCAGGAAAATACAGAAATTTGCGTAGGCTGCTAGTGGAAACAGTCCGTGATATTGAATTGGAGTTAAAACTGAAATTTTGCGAATTTTTGTAACGGCTGTGAATGTTAAATTTAACGAAAACGCGTTCATACGCATCCCAATTATTACACGTGGATGCACACGTGTTGCGGAAAAGGTCAGCCAAATAAAATATCCGACGCTGGAATGATACCTACCGGGCAGTGCACCCGAAACACCACAGAGGGCGTCGTCACATAAGTATGGCAGTGTTCTGGGGACGCACCCTTCTTTGTTCCACCCGCTCGCCACGGTGAGGCACAAGATGTGAGCGGGACCTGAAAAGAGACAAAAAAATACAAACCAAAAAACAAACTGTATACGCAGAGTGTCCAGTAGAATTGTACGGTACATTGACAGCAATCACAGTCTAGAAACAAGCAGCCTGTGGCTACATCAGGCACGTACCTGCGCTGTTTGCATTCTTGTGCTTCGTGGCGATTTGTCTTCTTGCACAACGAGGAATTTAAATGCCAAATTCTTGCTTCAGAGCGCCACACACTTTAACATCGCTGGTCTTGCAAATTCTACACGTACATCTTGTGCTGTTTGTTATTTGTGCCTTACAGCTACAATCCTTTTTTTTTTTTTAAAAAAAAGGACAATTGTAATGAACACGCGAAACAAATTTTAAGCCGTCGGTTATTCCGGGTAAACACACCAGGTAAAACGAAGTAGAAATTGTCGTTTACATATCCTACTCAGGTGCGTTCAGTCGGCAAAACAACCCAGAAGGCCTGTACCTTCTAGCGTTGAAAGCGAAACGTGAAGTTATGACGTCCCAGAATAACGTTTCTTGCAGCACGGAAATCAAACAAGAGCATAGAGGCACGGTCCCTCTGCCTGCCATGTGGATGGAATGTTTTGTTTGCGTGAAACCTGCGGCGACACACAGTGTCATAAATGTTTCCTTCTCTCGCTGCGCCACGCGCTGCAAAATCGTATCGACAACTCTGTATTTAAATTGTTGTGTTTCAAGAATTGTTTTCCTTCGATCAGGACTCACGGAGTTTCAGCAATATTTGTACAACTGGAGAATGGAGGCGCAGAGGAAACTGAAGTACGCACAAAATAAACAAAGAACAGGTACAGTCTTCATCGCAGTTATAACTCTGATGTCACGCAGCCTGGCGGCCAGTGACAGACCTATCTATCCACTGCCAGACGTACAGTTCAGCTCTTGCTGTAGTGTTTTATCGTCTGGTTTCCGAACGGCACAAAAGCTCGGCAAATCTTTTGTACGGTGGGTTCGGCAGTGTATGTGGCACTGTCTGTGCATGCCGAATCATATTCTGTTCATTTTGTATGAGCCCCCTGCATTTTGATTAGCTGCAGTTCAATTTGCAGTTATTTGGACCCGTATTCAAGCCATTTCTCGTTTGCCCCTCATATGCAAGTCCAATTACGGACAAATCATGAATAATATCCTGTCCAAACGGTCCCTGCTGTGCGAGCTATCTGGGAGATACAACAAAACACTTGCTGTCGCTCGCTCTAACATTATTTCATTGGTCGTGGTGCCGACCGAACCTGTCAAGTTGTCACCCTGTGATATAAATAAGCGCAGACAGAAATAATTACCAAACCCCACCCCACCCCCCCCCCCCCCCGGATAGGCCTGCGGTCCGCCCGGGGGGAAAAGGGGGGACAAACACAAAAGTCACACAACATTCAAGTCCTATCTTTTGGGGCCCAACTTGCGGGGGGGGGGGGGGGAGACTAACAAGTTAAACAATAATAAGCCCACAGGGGTGTCAACTCGACCTTAACCTAGGCCCTGAGTCACGGCGGCTACCGCATCAAATGCAGAGTTGCCTGGCACGGCTGGTATTATCACGCGCAGCCTGGGGCCGGACTGACATCATGATAAGCTCGTGTCGGTGCTGTGGCGTACCCGATCTGCTGCGAGTACCCAGCCCATCCTCCTGCGGATGGGTCCTCAACTGGTAAACTGCGTGTTGCTCCTGCTGTCAGTTTTGTGGTTCCTCAAGTGCCTCGGATGAAGGAAAGGAACTGAAACACCCAGCTATAAGGCCTGTAGTGCAGGGAATGAAAACGGGCCTAACGAATTCAAAATTGTCATTTTTAATCCAGTCCTGGAATATGTCGGAAAGAAGGAACCGTAAACAACAAACCCCACGACACCCCGCTGCTTGCCGTCAGACTCGTGGCAATACTGCGCTGCTGTAATGAGGCGCCTGTCTAGTGCAACACAGCCTAGCGCCTAGTGACACAGATGTCCGTCTAGTGCAACACAGCCTAGCGCCTAGTCACACAAATGTCCGTCTAGTGCAACACAGCCTAGCGCCAAGTCACACAAGTGTCCGTCTAGTGCGACACAGCCTGGCGCCTAGTCACACAGATGTCCGTCTAGTGCAACACAGCCTAGCGCCTAGTGACACAGATGTCCGTCTGGTGCAACACAGCCTGGCGCCTAGTGACACAGATGTCCGTCTAGTGCAACACAGCCTGGCGCCTAGTCACACAGATGTCCGTCTGGTGCAACAGCCTGGCGCCAAGTCACACAAGTGTCCGTCTAGTGCGACACAGCCTGGCGCCAAGTCACACAAGTGTCCGTCTAGTGCGACACAGCCTGGCGCCTAGTCACACAGATGTCCGTCTAGTGCAACACAGCCTGGCGCCTAGTCACACAGATGTCCGTCTAGTGCAACACAGCCTGGCGCCTAGTCACACAAATGTCCGTCTAGTGCAACACAGCCTGGCGTCTAGTCACACAAATGACCGTCTAGTGCAACACAGCCTGGCGCCTAGTCACACAAGTGTCCGTCTAGTGCAACACAGCCTGGCGCCTAGTGACACAGATGTCCGTCTAGTGCAACA
>BLKM01000343.1:223256-371079 GCA_013340265.1 Coptotermes formosanus | reverse complement strand
CCCCCCCCCCCCCCGCGGGGGGGGGGGGGGGGGGGGGGGGGGGGGTGTTATTTGAAACAGAGGTCACTTTATTTTTTTTGGTGGTGGTGGGAGGGGGCATGGAGTGATCCGGCTAAGGATAGCTACAGGCGGCGGGCTGGCTTTTGTGTACACGGTAATGAACCTTCGGGGTTCCATAAGATGCGGAGAATTTCGTGACTAGCTAAGGAACGGTCAGCTTTTCAAGTGGGACTCTGCTACATGAAGTTGGTGGTAATTTATTCTAACAAACAGTTCCACAGAATGAAACGAAGACCTTATCGTATTGCAAGGCTGCAAGGCCCAGGCTTAGAACAAACACTTAACGTTACAAGCGGCCTGTTTCCACCGTATTTGTACCTACACCCACCCCAGTCGCGCTTTGTTCCTGTTTAACCCGCAGCCATAAGAAGGCTGTGAATGGTGCACTCCGTGATGCAGAACACAGACACCTGAAAGGCGTTCTTTACTTTCAAATGTACAGTTTCGCGGTACACACGTAAATGTAAACGCACCTGCGACCATCACAAAGGCGAGGCCTTCCTTGTGTCAGTATTTAGGAAACGCACAAATGTGCGACAGCAGGACGTGCGTGTCTTACATCCAGTTTCGTCGAAATGTGGCGATAAATGTAGGAAGCACGGACAGGACTTCAGTCACTGCCCTCAGTAAAGTACGGCTTTCCAGGCGTCGACTGCCACAATAATCAAAAGAACTCAGTAAACTTCAGTGGACATTTCCTGTGCCGAATTGTATACAAATCGAAAGATAATGAAGACGACAGGAAAATTCCTTTTACGCCCTTAAGTAAAGTACGGCTTTCATTGCATCTATTTTCATGAAAGCCATTATTACTGAAGGCGTTATGTTGACATTTTCCATACCCAGCGCCACCCACATCTATCAAGAGACGTGGAAACGTGCCGCAATTCATTCGCAGCCTTAAGTAGAGTACAGCTGTCACTGGGCCGATTTTCACAAAATTAATACTTGCTAGAAAACGTCTGTAAATAACGCCTATATTAAAATTCATAAAAATCTGACGCAGGTTTAGCCGCTGGTACTACGTTCGTAAAGAACGCCTAATTTTTTCCAATTCACGTACGAAGAGCGATGCATTCGGATTAATGTTATCATATTTTTCAAACACGAAGCCACGAACATTGTAACTGTTCGGTGCGTACCGCGTCTCGGTACAAATTGCGTGACGTCACATCACATAGCGTCGGCATACCAATCTCGCGTCACGCACAGCCGCGTCATAAATGGCCGTCACCCGACTTGACCAGGACGAATTTCTGGCCAAATACTCTGCAACTCGAACTGTGTGTTCATTGGTTAGTACCGGTAATTAACGTCAAATCAAATGCATCGGTTATGTACCCAACTAATATACGTCCAGCTCTTTGTCGTAGCGAACCAGTCGGAAATAAACAGGATTTAGTAGCAAAGGTAACGGTTTGGTGGACCGAATGCTTCAACTGCGTACAAGTGTTCACAATGTCACCGGTCTAACAACGTGTTAGCATCCCAATGTGTTAAGCAGACACGCACGGCAGCAACGAACAAACCGCAGTAAACATGGGGCGAAGCGTGTTTCATTAGCCCAACTTCACACGTCCGCGCAAACGAAGAAACACTGCCAGTGTCCCAGCTGTGGCCGAACGAACTCACTGCCAATGGGGCGGGGGGGGGGGGTTGGGGGCGCAAGCAGTAATGTTCTGCTGTGTCAAGTCAGCAAGCGGCCACCTGGGCCTATACTTTGTGCAAGATCAGTAACTGGCCACATTGGCTTGCGGGAGGCAAGAGGGGGGAGGGGCAGAGGTGTAAGTGGAGTTACAAGCAGAAGGGAGGGAAAAGGCTGCAGTGAATTATTTTGTCCTTGTATCGTGATATTCGCGTGGCATAACCGAGCTAAAGTGCACCAAACATCAGTTAGATGAGTCCTAACTTTAACAAGTGGGTATTCCTAGCAGCACATGTCTTTGTTGATTGAAAAACGCAAGCTGCTAAACATGTATTATAGTACCGATATGAATTTCAAGTGTTGGTAACCATGGCAGTCACCGTGCTCCCTGTCGGGACGAAACACAATATCTAGCTAGCATGTCGCGGCACCAGCTTAATAATTAGCTACCTACAGTATCGCTAATAGCGAAAGTTGTCCCATACATGCCATGAAGGCACGGGGGGAATGTAGAGGTATAGATCCACTCATTCTCGACCTCAGCCATGCATGGAGATGAAGAGCAATACTAATGCGAACAGTTCCGTATTTATTACAGCGTAACAGCAAATCCAGTCCAATTAAGCCTGCATTGGATGGGTCAAATTGTAGAGACGGCTGTATTCGCTAACACCATTTTCTTATTATGGAGGGTTATGCCTGTCTCTAATACACAGCACTATCTGAGGGTCAGTTCCGCAGTCTGCCACTCGTATTTGCAAAGATCGAAACAACCTTCCGACTCCTATAAACCAGATATAACTTTCATTTGTTTAAGCATAATCACTTCCTCTCTTACCTACTCCGCTGTGTTTGTTGCCTTGTGTTCTGTTGTATAAACACTCTGAAGAACATTTCTTATCACTCTAGCTCATGCAATGGCTCATGTGTGTCGTTTTTAAAATTCAACAAATTTATCCATCATAATTCTTTGTCTAATCAATCAGGGTCACATTATTAGCTCCCGCTTCTACATTTCGCACCCTCCTGTTGCCCACACACAACCACATATGCAGTTAGCCTTTCCACCCTGCCTGTAGTTGTAACTGCACACGACGCTGTGTTCTTAGCCTGCCCACACACAGCAACAAGCACATTACGGCAGCGGTGCAACAGTGCGGCCCACATTGCCCGGCACATGCAACTGAATCAGTTACTTACAAAAGCAGCCATGCAGCCCTTCCACTTCTTGTTCTTCTTGACCTGCTTCTAACCACGTCATAATACTCTCCTCGTACTGCTGCCCACATCAGAGCCAAGTTATATTCAAAACTTCCCCGTATTATTATATGCCGTTATTAACACACCCACATTATATCACCTTCCACTTCAGTCACACCCACCTTATTTCTTTCGTACCACTTGGAATCTCTATAACCTATCTAGCGATTCCTTCACTAACACATATTACTGGAGCTCCTAGGTTTCTTCATCTCACTGTTTATGTATGTCTTTCCAATAAATTACATAACCTACCGCACTTTTCTAGCTACGGATTGGCCAGACATACATGTTCTTCCCACTTCCTCCCTTCTGCACTTTCCTCTACTAACCCTCAGGTCGCACGTCTTCACGGCTCGCCTGCTCAGAGAATTATGCTGGACTCCTCCTTCCTTCAAAACAACAGGCAAAGCCACAATCTGGTTCGCCGTGTCAGCAATGACCACCTCGTTCTGTGACGCGACGCGGCGCAACCCCCAGTTCGCCTCATCCTCCCTGCTCTGTCATTGATATCACCGTTACAGCCCGACGCACTCCGCATATATCCAACGCACACGTACGCACTGCTTCTGACAAACAATACTGTCCGCCCTACCGCTCCAGCTGCTGTGAATGTTAACTTACTTTTGGTAGTTTTTAAGTCTGCGTAGACTCACCTGTATAAATTAAAACTGTCACACAATTGGCAGCTTAGGGCAGTCATTACGGTTGGCATTAATGTTTCATAAAATCCTGTCACAAAGTTTTAAAACAGAAGATGTTGCTTTAATATTCGATTACGTAATACGTATGTTTTGTCAGCTTCGAGGTTTGTGTAGTGTCGGAAAGAGAAATAATGTATATAGAAGCAATCGTTATGTAGATAAAATGTTATCCCAGAGGAACTGAATGAATTATTTAATTTAAGGTAACCTTAACGCAAGTTCACAGTCTATCACTGTCAGCCGCGGCCGAAGAAAGCAACGAAAAGTCTGGGTAACGGTAACGCCAGCAGTATCACTATCAGCACTCGAACTACTTGCCTACCGAACGCAAGTCAGCAACACGGTAACTCTCGTACCTGACAAGTTCCGGCCACCAAATCTGTAAATATCGGTGTAAATCTCCTTACTGCGTCTTGCTTTGCTTCGTCAAGATGGCCGTCGTAACAGAAACTGTTGCTGGCGTATGAATACATTAGGCACGTTACAAGTGCGCAGTTCCAGTAAAATAAAACGTAAATGACGTTTTTCACCTAACATTTCGCGTGCACTTGTATCGACCACAATTAAGAATTAAAACACGACTGACGAAACGTTTTAATGTAAATATATAATTGCAAAACTGCAGATAAATTGCCGTGACCTTCACAAGGTAGTGGCTCCTTTTTAAGTTACAAACTTCGAAAAGCACCAGAATAATGTTTAATATCAAGAGGCGAAAAGGTTTCCGTTGATTTCGAAGTGCTTTGGTGTACGTTGATTAATAAAATTACGTGTACCTGGTAATTAATTAGCGAATGCAGCACACTGTATCTTCCCGAGAACTACCCGTCTGCACCAAGCAGCGATGCAACTTGCCAGCCGGCCGCCAACTAGCACACGGCCATCCCCTGCGAGGGTCAACGAACCTATGCACGGGGTTTGAGGATAAACCGTATCAAGTTCACATGCACTCGTCAGAGATATGGCACGTGTCAACGTCAGACAAACCTGACTGCAGGTGGCGGAATGTTAAAAATAGTTCACAGCGGGTCGTTACAAATCGAATTAAATAAATATATAAAACGTAGAAATATCGAACATTTGTCAGGACAGTCTACGCAATGAGAAAAGTGTTTTTCCTTCCATAGATGTACCAAAGTACGAATTTTACGTCACGCGCCAAAGTCAAACTGTAATGCAGTGGGCGGGATGTGAAAAACAGTTAACAACGGGGGGCAGTTACAGATCGAAATAAATAAATATGTCATATGCAGAGATACCAACAACCTTCCACGATAGTCCACGTAATGAGAGCTTTTTTCTTTCAGAGATGCGCCAGATGTACCAATTTTGCTGTCGCGATTAAAATGTTACGGTAACCTACACTTTGCCGGGAGTGTAGCGATCTACGTTACCGACCGAATCTCGGGGTGCAGTGCAAAGAGGAATGTTAAATTTTGGAAAGAAGCAAAATTGGAAGTACCTATTTTCTATCAAATGCCTCCCAATTTCGGGGCTCCAGCAGCGTGGTGCAAGTTAGTGCTTTTGCCCGGTTTTGGGGTACGACAATATATTAAATGAAAGAACAAAAAAAACTACAAAACCAAAACTAAATTTCGTACATTTCCTACAGTTTTCGTGCAAACATTAGTCCAGGGCTTTGATCAAATAGCAGCAATGTCACTGTCTTGTTCAGCACTTGTCAGCCAGCGTGCGGCCACTTCACATCCAGGCAATGAGCACCGCCTGCACAACACCCTGCTGGCTCTGCGGTTGCCTCATTTGCACGTTCCCAGACTTCGTCCTCTTGGACAGTTCGTCTACACAGTGTACAAAAATCTGGATTACACCTCACAATAAACACACATCTGTATAACAAAGACCAACTGGCCAGTTTCATTTAGGGACATGATGGCTGCTTGCTGTGATAATCACAAGAAACTCACAAATACGTCGTCTAGACAAAATACATAGCTTTTTAAATATTGGAGCAGGTGGTACAAATAGTTACCACTGCGTTTTAAACCCTAACATATTTTATATAACACATGTGTGAAACAGGTTTTTAACATTCCTCGCTATAGTGGAATGATATAAGGGTCGTGTTCAGCTGTCTGTAAGCATGTGCATAACGGACAGATGTAACGGCTTGTAACGACATAAGCGACAGATCTAGCGGTCAGTAACGACGTAACATGCAGAGGTCCTGAAATACTGCCCAATCATTTCAAAATGTGCCTGAACCAAATTCGGTGGCCCTGAAGATAGATGCACCACATTCCTCCGAAATGTCGGTGCCTAGAGCGTCGCATGTCACAAAGCAACAGCTTTTAATCAGTTTTCTTTATAAAAGGAAGGACGATAATAGTAGATCCACCGACAACAGGAAAATCCATCTCCTTAAATTATGTTCCCATATGTGGCTTATTTTTGCCTTTGTACGTGCCATCATGTGCTGTGTGTGGCCCCAAGCCAGCAAATGTAATTACGTTTTGCAGCTGCTAGTACATTGCCTTCTGGCATTGTCTCTTCATGTAAAAAGATTGCAAATCGTGTAGGCCTTGAAGCAGTACACAGGCTTTGCCATGGCGTTCTTTACTGTCAAAGTGTCATACGGTTTCACGGCGCACGTGTAAATGTAATTCCATTTACACGCATAACAAAAATACGGCCTTCCCTGTGCCGATTTGCGCAAAACCCACACATACTCAGCAGCATTATGTGCAGATCTCTTGTACAGAATTTCACCCTGTTCGAAAAACATATGGGTGGACTGCTTTTCTTTACAATTTAAGAAACGCTCCGAAAATAATAGCCAAAAGAGAAAATGTATGTAATAAATGATATTCTGAAGACTGTTCTCTTTAATATGTGTCGTCCTGTAGTCTGGTGGATGGGCAGTTACCTGCTAAACTACCCGCGATGACAACCGCCGTGAAAATGTCCGAGTTCACAAGCTTTCTCTTTTCTGTGACTTTCAGTTTTGGCAAGTTCCAACGACACAGGTCTGAGCGTCAACCTGGTGGACACAACCATGCAATCTGTCGATGATGCGTCAACTTTCTTCTTGGGCTACAGTAGCGACCCTTGGGGCACATCGTCCAAGTTGCTGGAGGCCGAGAGTCAGTTCTTACAGGACGCCGACGTCGGGCAAACAGCAAAACGGAGTAAGAGAGGCGTGCTCCATCTGTACAACATGGTTCTGTGTGCCACAGGGTGTGACCCTCTAGCCTTCAAGGGTTACGGTTGTTACTGCGGGTTCCTGGGTTCGGGTTACACTGTGGACGGTATTGACAGGTGAGAGGTGCCCCGTTGCTGCAACATTCTATCCGAACAAAACTGCTTCTCACCGAATTTCACCGACTGGGTGCTTAGTTCTTCTGTCGATATCGCATTCAGGAGAACACTCTTTCAAATCCTGACCCGGAAACCTACTATTGCGAGTGACTTCTTCGTGGTTGTCTTCAGCCACTCAGCGTTAATGGCGGGATAGTGCCACGAATGAAGCACCGTCCTTTCCTTCCACTAACTAACCAACCAACAAATGAACTAAATAGGTCAGAGCCCTTCTTTTAAAGCTGATGATTCCTCAGGTGGTCAAGAAATTCCCCGCATGTTATGCAACCGGAAGGTTCATCACCGCATCCACTTGTCCCTGTCCTCAGCCAGAACAATCCAGTCCATGCCTATCTGCCCCAATTCTTCCAGATCCATTTTAATAGTGTCCACCCATCTATGTCTAGGTTTCCCAAGTTGCCGACATCATTTCCCTCAGGTTTCCCCACCACAACCCTGTATGCACCTCTTATCTCCCCCATACATGCTAAATACCCCACCCATCCCATACTCCTTGACTTGGTCACCCGTTGTAATATTCGGTGAGCGGTACAAATTGTGAAGCTCCTCGTCATGCAGTCTTCTCCAGTCTGCAGTTATCTCCTCCCTCTTAGGTCCAAATATCTTCCTTAACACCCTGTTCTCGAACACCCCCAGCCTATGTTAGAGACCAAGTTTGACACCCATATAAAACAACATACACATTTTTTTGTATGGCGCAGTAGCCCCACTTGGGCCTATGCTGCCTCACTGTTGGGGTCTCTATACCACACACACACACACACACACACACACTCAGCAGGACTCTGGACGAGTGATCAGCTCGGCGCAGAGGTCGCTACCTACACAACACACAACAAACAGAACAGACGACCATCACTACCTGCAGTGGGATTCGAACCCGCAATCCCAGTAATCGAGTGATTGGAGACCTACGCCTTATAAGGCACGGCCACTGGGATCGGCCATGCACAGTTATAGGTCTGCACATTTTGATGTTTATGCTTTCAAATAGCAAACCGAAAGACACACTGGCTTCACTCCAAGCCGTTTCCCCATTATGCACCACTAGACAGCGACCTTTTGAAATACGGAGAGAACTGTTGCATAAATCATGGAGTGTGTTAATAAATGAATAACTAAATGGATGGATATACGAATAATAATGCTGGTTACAGGCTACTGGGGTACGCCGAGGCGTTGACTGGTTATTTATGATCGATGATTCGGACGAGTTTGCTGCTTCCATCTTCAGGATAGTCGAAGAAGGACAAGTGCAGCAATCTCCTCCGAAACGTCGGTGACAAATTATCAATAAACGCGCTGTCATAGTCCATAAGACTCTAAAGTTCATCCAGAAGGCAGTGGGCATCTCGCGTCACAGGATCAGAATGCCTCTGGGAGGTGAAGCATTTGGCGGCCAGACGTGATATTGAGTGTTTTATTCGCTGGAATTCATGGCGAACTCTTCTGTTCCCCCCCCCCCTCCAGATATATAGAAACACTGAGATAACTTGTTAGCTGATGCTATAGTGTGTGCTGATCATACTGGTGCCGCGCGCAGCCATTTCTGGTACTTGCTGTGTTTTGGTGTTCTTACAGGTGCTGCAAAATGCACGACTGGTGCTACAACACTGCCAACTGCCCCATGTACCTGGAGTACTTCGTTCCCTACGTCTGGAAGTGTTACCGACGGCGACCTCTCTGTGGTCAGTCCGATTTACATACCTACAGTTTTTTCTTAGTTCATTTCAATAAAATGGCTGCGACAGGCGATAAGAATGTAACAGTACGTTGTGAATTAGACCAGTACTCAGATTTGTGCTTGGTTACCACCGATTTTTGGAAACATACTGCCTCCATATTCATGGCAGTAAGTATGTTAAGGATTGCATCCCATACAAATTCTTACGAAATGAATTTATAACATTAAAACCTCCTAGCCATTGGCCCGCATAAAGTGGCATGGCGCTAACAGGTCAGTTTTTAGGTGCGTTCGCAAAAGCTGCGAAAAGCTACTATTAGTTTCGTCACGTCCGTCTGTCTGTCTGCATGGGACAACTCGGCTCGCAGTGGAAGGATTTTCATGAAATTTTATATTTGAGTATCATTCGAAAATCTGTCCAGAAAATTCAGGTTTCATTAAAATCTGACAAACATAACGGGTGCTGTACATGAAGACCTGTGTACATTTATGGTAATGTCTCGGTGAATTCTTCTTAGAATGAGAGATTTTTTAGACAAATTTTGTAGAGGGAATTCCGTGTAGAGTGTATAAATTGATGGCACTGCGAATGTGGGATGTCTTTTAAGAAACAGAGAAGCGCTGCACAACAGTTAACACATCGACCAACAAACGAACTTAATGAAGTACAATTAATGACCAGTATTAAACTCCTACACTTTAAACCACACCGCCCGACACGACACCCTTCAAACGCTCCATCAGGACGCGATTTCTTCGAATCACGTAAGATCGAGACATGTTTGTACGCGCACTCCATACAGAATACAAACAGACACGAACTTACGCCTGGAACGGCTCGCTTTTAACATCACAACATGGCAATTTTACTCTTATCGACTTCGTGTAGTTCAGAATTTTAATGTTCTAATCGTTCCCATTAGGGCGACACAATACCCAGACTAGCGTGTTGGGCTTGTACGCCTTTGTTCTGAATAACTCCCTGATGATGGCACCCCGATGTCGAAACATGTAGGGGTTTAATGCCTGTGACGAACTGCATTTTATTATTAAGTGCATATTTTGGTTGATGTATTAATTGTAAGAATCTGCACGGTATGAGTAACATAAAAATCCATAACAGTTTAAAAGCTCGGGGGGGGGGGGGTGGATACCACTACTGGGTCCCTGCGAATGTCTAAACACTCGCTCAGTTTTGTGGCGCTTGTGAAATCCTGCCAGTCGCACATTCTAGGATCAAACAAGGTGATACTGGAACGTGAGCCAGTAATGGGGGATGGCTGTTGTGATAAAAGGTAGTACCTCCACCAAAAGTTGCAATTGACGTTCTTGCACCATGTGATACGACCTTTCGTCCGAATATTTTTCCTTTACAAAAATCACTGTTGTTCCTGTAACAAAGAGGCCCACGTGAAAGCATGTGACAAAACCGACCGGATGGATTGGCACTTCTAAACATTCGTAGCGACATGTAAGTCCGGTCTTAAATGAACTTTAAGAACCACAATAAAAGTTGATTTTGTAATTTAATTGCGACAGGACTTGAATTATATCACGTTTTTCGTTTATTTTTTTCATCTTGTTATAATGCTGCAGCCACTGACATCAAAATTCTGTGACGGTTAACAAAATGTTCGTACGCCTCCCCAGAACATTTCTTGTTCTAATTCAACCCCAAAGAAACAAATCTTGGCTGCAAACCTGTCTGCAGGCAGTGCTCGTATGCATTCCTTGACGCCTCCATTTACGAACAGTAAACCATTTTAATTGCTTTTCGTCAAGCAAACTAATCAGGGAACGTACCAAAATGTCATGCATTTACCAGCTTTCATATGAGGTCATTAGAATCACAGAAGAGAGATATGTCGATGTGGGGCAAGTGGTGTCTGAATTCTGGTATTAAGCATGCCGTTTTTGGAAGAGTTTGTGAGCTAGAAGTGCTTCAGACACTGCCGTTTCCATGGAAACGTTGTCACAGCGTAGCTTTGGAGTAGGGTTGGGAGCACTGACAGCGACACTAGCACAGCCCGTGAGACGAGTGCAGAAATCGGTCGAACTATTGCGCCCATCTAGCGCGAGGTGGCAGCACGAGCTAATACAGACATTTCCATTTTGCCTTAAAATTTCCTTGATCGAAAATGCTTTGAACGATGGCTGTACCTTTGCTTTCAGAGGCTAGAGCAATAACCGTTACTCTGCCACTCCCTTACGAAAATGTGTTGTTCTTCCCGGTATTGTATCGATGTCATGTGGCATAGGTGACGTCACAGTAACAGGTGGGACGTGTGACGGTACTGGCATGAAAAAAATCAATACTTTTCCTGCGCAAAGTAGCAACCCACGCTCAAATGTAACAGAGGATGATGATGAATATAGATGCTACAGTAGTGGTGCCACGTGGTTAATACCGCGGGACTGCTAAAGCATGGGCCATGTAGGACATTTTAGTGAAGACATTTTTAAGGAACCCACTGAGCCCGCCGCTGAAGTTTGTAGTATGGTCTAAAATTTTCCCCTTCTCGAAAAGTAGACAAGCGAAAAGGTCAGTTGTCTGCAGAACTAAATGCTTATGGGTGGCTGTAAGCAAATTGCAGAGTTGAAATAACAGACTCAGTACCTGTCTTTGTTTCCCAGCCAGTTGATGCTATAAAGGCTGTGTGAAGGTTGGCCACAGCTGTATTGTCAGTGCTAAACATCAGTATGTCCAAATGAAACAATGAAAACATCAGCAGTTTGCTGGATATTTACGAATAATGTGACCTGTTGTGGTTCACGAGACTGTAGGAGTTTGTGAACTAAAGTAAAAGAAGAGTCTGCTTTCCAAAAATTACTATTCGTGGTTTCAAAACATGGACTCAGGCAGTTCACTTCTGATGTGTTAAGTAGGGGGTTGAGAAGTCACTGGTCAGCTTCATGCACTGGCCACTATGTCCCCAGGAAAAAGACCCCAGTGCCCATTGAGTAGGAGGCCAGGTAGACTGCCAGAGCCATTTGCCACATTTTTTAGAAACGAAAAAATCTCTTGTCTCTGCTGAGTGATGAACCACAACCTTCTGGTTGTGCAGCCCATAAATTGTGAGTCAAATTATGACTTCAGTACGTCACCATGCAGTCTGGGACGCAGGAACCAGCAACTGACTTTCAGTACAGGTGTAATGTATGTAGATGTGTCACTAACGTACAACTTGATAGCTTATGTAACAAAAGACAATGCCCATGAAGATGATCTGAGAGGTTGAAATTTATTGGACAAATAAATGTATGAATTTAATTGTTATGTGGTAGTGTATAAATTAACACTTTGTAGATTTCTGTACTCCAAGATGAACACATAGATTTATTTTTGTTAACAGCAATTGAGCAGGATACATGGAGTGAATGGGGTGTATGTGCACAGAGGTTATGCGAATGTGATCGTCTATTGGCTGAGTGCCTGCGTAGGTACCCATGCCCCAGGACCAAAGCTGTGTGTATGTCTTCACCCTGGAGACTGCTGCAGAATGTGTTCATGCTGTGAGTGATAACATATAGCAGAAACTGAAGTCTGCCAGCAGAGGTGCAACTGTGTGAGAATGTGATTTAGAAAATATGTGAAGGGAATGCCATGTGTTTACATTGGATTTTTGGTTTACAATCAACATATTTTGCTACGAATTGAAATAAAAGTGTAAATAAAATATAAGTACAAGCTTTTCCTTGAGGCATTGTGTAAGAGTATCTTTTTAAATACGAGTTATTTTATGTATGTGACTGTGTAAATTAGGTTAGAAACTCATATCATTTTAAGGCAAATTATGAGAATGTAAAAATCTGCTGATTCAGGTCAGAATTGATCAGCCAAGGACACCAACCCTGCAACTCCCTGCATCTTCAGAACTCTCTCATTGGTGTGTTATTCAATACAAACAAACAATATGATTAGAAGAAAACATGAGATAATACTGTACTTTAGCTGCAACATTCTTGTATCACATTTGTGCCGTTTATACAAATATTATGTTTCATGTGAATGTGCATGATACTTGATAAATCATTTCTACCTTCAAATAAGAATGATATGTTAGGAGTTCACTATAGCTACTTGCCGTTAATATACTTCCACCTTGTATGACAATTTTATTACCTTCAACATGATTTCCAGACATGGGGTTCTCGCTGACAGCCAAACTTCCCCAGTTGAACTGCTGGTTCCAGAAATGCATGTGTTAATTGTTATATGAACACTTGCAAAAAATATGAGCATATGATTATATTCCGTTTGTTGTTGTAACTCCACGACACTGACACAGAATTTGAGGCAACTCAGAGCACAGTAGACACTGGACCAACACTGACAATGAACGGGTGGATACATTTGCAAGACATTTTGTCATGCACGACGGTGCGCATGTCTCGAAGGCACACAGAAGAAGTATAACCTCCACTCATCCTTAACCTCAACAGCAGGCGGAGGTGAGTGGTCAACTTCACATTCCAGCTACTTTATCCCTAGTGCCCACTGAATAGGAGGCTAGGTGGGCCACAGAGCAGATCAGGATGTTTTGGAGAAGAGAAAAATCTCTTTCTCCTGCCTGGAATCGAATCCTGGATCATCCAGCCTGTAGCACAGTCACTATACTGACTGAGCTGTTCCAGCTGTATCCACCAGGTTGTGGAACTACAATTGGTAGCCCACAATCATTTCTTGTACCAGTACATTTCAGGCACAATAATCAGGCGAGTTGAACTACAGAAGGAATTTAAAATATGGTCATGTACTTACCTGTGGCCAGTTGCATTTATTTGCTTACAAGCAGGACTCCATGGCAGTAACAAACCATTCAGTCTCTCTGTACTTCCTCAGCACTGCTGCTCAGTTTCCTGCTATGTTCGTCGCTTCTCCTGTGTGACACCTTTCTTTACCTGTTGGTACTACCAACCTGATGTCAGCCTTCCATTTTGGCATTTTAATTTCAGTTTCATGTTCAGAATCTTGCAACGTTACATACCGTAATGCACAACGGCAACTTTTTTCTGTAGGATGTGTGACTGTGTATAATAAACAAAAATCCCCTAATAGCAAAAGGTATGCATCCATGTATGCACACTGCAGATTCCTCCCCACCTTCTTTTCTCCCCATATTATAGTTCACAAAATTCTGTGCAAACTCTACAACACTGTGTCAGTTTTGTGAGAAAGATAGACAACTCTCCTCCAGGCATTCCAGTTTTGTCTATTTTTTGTATTGATTAAATATATTTCAGGTTCTTAGTAACTGCCACCTTATTTTATGAACATTCACTAGAGAAGTAGGTCTTACATTCAAAAGCTGGCAAATCCAAAATTAAAAAAAAAAATAAGTACATCTCCAAGTATCCCTTCACCTTTCCAAAGTCAAATATCATTATTATACATTAATACAACTGGTATAAATTAATTTTGAAAATGAGGGGTTAAACCTCTATCAAGAGCCACAAATATGACATTCTTTTGAAAGAATCTGGGCTCTGTATCAATCTCTAATTCGGCAAATAGCCTTAATAATATAAATAACAGAATCATCCAATAAAGTGAACTTAAATACACCAGTTTATAGAACTAAATGCAGTCCAAGCAAGCCAAGTGCAGTTTATCTGTTATTCACTGGAATGCAACTTTCCAAGCTTTTGCTTGTGTGACACTGCTCACAGCTGCTGGGAGTTTAGTTTTTTTTAAAGTGTAAGTTAATACTAACGAAAATGTTACGGACTGTCACATTTATATACGGACGGTGTGAGCTAGTGAATATGCCTGGAAGTAAAATATGGTAAGGGCGCACGATAGTAGGGCACATACTGTATTTACCTGAACATAAGGGAAGACATTTTTCCTAATTTGTCTGGGGGAAAAAAAAAAGTTTGCCTAATAATCATGCACAAATTTAAACACGTTCAGTATAGGTATCTTCCTGAAAAATGAAAACTCTGAACAGGAGTTATCTTATATGTACAGTGAACTTACATTCAGGTAAACACAGCAAATATGAAGTCATAAATAAGTAAATGCAATTGTACTTTACCATTTTGTATATAAAACATTGTAGCCAGAGATTTAATGGCAGTGTTAATTTTGCCAAGTTATAAAACATCATTTATAAATATTTCTTGCAACTGGTGACTCCAAACCATGGTTTTAACATCTGAAAGGATAACAGGTCACCTGACTGGGGTGACACACAGAAAGGTGAAGTTGTCCCTGTGCATGCCATGAAGACATGCAGGTAGTGGTCAGCTTCGTTCCCCAGCCACATTACCCCAGACAGAAGAGCTGTGGGTATGTATCAAGTAGGAGGCTGGATGGGCCCCACAACCAGTCTGGATGCTTTAGAGAGTAGATAAATCTCTTGCCCCTAGCAGGATTGAAACCCCAGATCATCCAGCCCATATACTAGTCACCATACTGACAGAGTTATGCACCCCCCCCCCCCACGCCTGATGTTCTCATGGTTTCCTCATACCCCCCAAGCCAAAGCCCAGTTGGTTAGTTATCACAGTTCCTAATTCCTTTCACATCATCTCTCACAGCCACAATTTTGTCATCACCTACAAACCAGCACATAAAAAAGAATACACAAAGCTTGGTAAAGGATGTTAAGGCAATAAAATTATTACTGTCATCATTGTCATTATTATCCAGTGGTTTTGATGAGTGAGCACTGAGCACACACACTTGATGTTGCAGAACTGGCCAGGAAAGGAGGTGTTTTGTCCTCCTAGGATATCATCTTTCTAACCCGCATGTGTATATTTTATTACATAAGCAAAGCCGCACCCCCCCAACCCTGAGGCCACAGTGATGTAACTTACGGAAAAATTATTGACACAAATAGATACTATATTTTTACTATGTACAAATATGACTGCAATTTTGAAACAGTTATTCTGTATTAATCAGTATACACCCACACCTCACTGTAAATGTATTAACCCAAACACACGCATACTTACTACTGATCATGTGTTGTGGCCCTAACAGCAAATGATACTGATTGTGCATGTAAAACATGAACAAATCAGTAAAGAAAGCACTTTTTAAAAGGCTTCTATACAAGTAATTAACATTTGACCAGAACAGAACACATGTCCATGACCCATAATATCCGTAGTTTGAAATAAATAAAAGGCAGTTCTGACATTTGCAGCCGTGATTCATTAAGACAGGTCCTCTGCACATGTTTACAGCCCTGAAAAAACACACTCATTTACTGCAGTGGGTTATAACACATTGACACCACCCATTATGTTGACCGGTCGATTTTTGTAGCGCTTAGAAATGTCACGTTCAATCTGTAAAGAACAGACACCAATGTGATGAATAAACTCTGACTTCTGATTGTGTACCTATCTTATATAATCATACATTGTTGTAGTTTATACAGACAGCACACAACAAACCAGACGCACTGTACAGCTGAGCTTCCCAACAACAAAACAATTCATAAGAGTCTGCCAGTTAATACACCTTCCTTTTCTACTAATTTAATTTAAACACACTTCCCAAATTTTCTTCTTTTTAAATATGCCATTTCTAATTCTTAACTGTTTTATACTTGGATAATAAGCACACTGTGCATCCCCATATTTTCCATGATTCTGAAAAAATATTTTTCATTATGAAAATATCCCTACTCTTACATAACCCATCAGTATAATATGCAGTGCCTAGTCAACTTCTGTTTCACATTAAGCTGCAACCATCTAATGCAAACAGAGATATTTTGATCAAATTGTCTACACTAATGTTCAAAAAAGCAGCCTACAAACATAATACATTGCAAAACCACGTTGACTACCTTATCAAATTAAATTGGTCTTTCTGATTAGCGCCGTCACTACTTCAGGCTCAAAAATGTGAAATTTCAAGGCTCAAATGAATGTAACTTCATTGCAATTAAATTCAATTACAAATCTTTGGCATGTACAAGAATTACTTCTTCTATTCCACATGAGCCTGAAAGCAGGGGAAGACACTCTGCAGTCTTGCTAGTTGTTATGAAGTTTTAAAGGAATCGCCCTCCTGCAACCTCAGGGTAAGTGTATAGATAGGATGTGAGTAAGGAGTCAAATGTTCTGGAACATTACACTGTGTTGCTCCATAAACAGTTGCCACCATTTCGAAGGATCGTAGTGCAACAAGAGCACAAAATGGAGGCACCATAATCCTTCGTAACATCAGGAACTACATACCCAGCGACAGTATAACATCCCAGATGACATGGAAGTCCAGCAACACTGCTGTCAGTACCTCAAATATTGCAGGATGTAAATGGGTTATACAGAACTACAGCGGTATAAGTCGGTAATCACACACAAGATCATATGGTGTCACAACCCACATGACCATAATCTGAATGTATCACCATATAGTCACACCTCACCTCTCCTTGTAATTCCTTTGTCTTTGCAATTATCAGTTTCAGTTTTGGCTGTAAATTCTTTGCCTCTTCTCCTGCCTCTATGCTGCGCTGCCTAACTGCTTCCTGGGATGCCACCATTTTGTCAGCTACATCCATCTTCTGCTTCAGGCAGTTTGCCAAGTAATCAACATACCTGGAATATACGTGGCATTTTTATTACCTACGTATTTTAGGGATGGAATGGGATCTGAGTCCCTTGGTACTGTGGCATCACATGGGCCTACTTCACCTTCCCCCATGACAGATGTGTATGGAGCAGTGGTGTAATGACTGACAAGGAAAAAGCATACTTCTCAGACAAAATGCCTGCCCCATTACCACTCTCTCCACCAAAAATCCAGAACAAAGTATCATGCAATTGAACCCAGGCCTTTGCAGTGACTAAGCCATGGCACAGCTTTCACATGTAGCTCCACAATCCAATCTAGATTTTCCATACACTTACCACTGTGTATTAAAAACCAGGAAAAGAAATTCTGGCAACAACATCTGATGCTTACTGCCCACTAAATATGACAATGTATACAGCGGAGCTATGAAAAACAATAAATTAATAAATGTGTTATGATGATGCTACATTCCTTGTAAAATAAGGGATGTGGGCTGACATATACAGTACCTAGGGGAGTTCTTAATGTTATGCAGGTGATTTGTTCTGGAATCTGTGACCTCACATAACACAGCTTGGACTTGGTTCAGCATAGCTGAGATGCTCTGTGTCGTCTGAAGCTGGAGAACAGGAGGCCCACCCTGCAGCTGACTCAGTGTGAGCAGGTTGCTTGGTCCATTCATCTCAAACAGACGAACCCTTAAGAATGACTCCAACTGCAATA
Source organism: Coptotermes formosanus (assembly GCA_013340265.1). Lineage (NCBI taxonomy): Eukaryota > Metazoa > Arthropoda > Insecta > Blattodea > Rhinotermitidae > Coptotermes > Coptotermes formosanus. Next base: position 353,122 of record BLKM01000343.1, on the reverse strand, counting down.
TACAGCATTATTAAAAAAGTGCTTCAGATTTCTACATAAAGTGTAAACTGCAACTATAGTCTACAACTTTCTGTGTATCCAAAATTGTTTTATGTTGCTATGGGCAGCAGCGGTTTTGAAAAGTAAACTGAAAAAATCTTACATCCAGGAAATTTAGCATTCAGGTTAATGACCTGGGATTATTGAAATTTAATGTTAAATGGTAGAAAATGTTAAACTGAAGAACAGTGGAGGTTTTACCGTACCTTGAGCATACATTCACCTTCCAAGCTATGCATATATGCTCAAAATTAGCCACAACATCTTCAATGATCAATTAACATGACAAAGCAATGAAACCAAAAATATTTTACATTAAACATTAAAAAAAAAAGACTGTGTCACAATACACACTGCCTTGGCAACGCAGCACTCAAAATTATAAAACAAGGACTACATTAACAGTGGGTGTAGAATCACAACAAACTTATGACAATCTGTGACGTGGAATTAGGAACAACAACTACAGCCATACAGTCACAGGATCACACACTATAATCACAATTTTAATCCCGCCATGGATATGTATGTATGGCTCGGTCACGAACTGATGGCACTACACAAACGACTGATTTTAGTCTCTCCACTCGGTATCGTCCGCATGCGGTACTAGAGCGGTCTCGGCTTAGTTGGTTACAAGCAGTTGGAGAGTGGAGAGCGTTCCGTGCTGCCAGCTATTAGCCGAACAAAAACACTGGCCTTCTTAGAATACTGGTACTGCACTGTGGCCCTGTCTAAAATAGGAAACCACACAGACGGTTGTGGAATACTTGCGTTATCATCAGACTCCGACTGAAGAAATGATATGACAGCGTAAAGACACAAATGTATGTTCTTAGAAAGAGGGGTGACATGCTGCACTGACATGCCTCCGACTGAAGAAATGATATGACAGCGTAAAGACACAAATGTATGTTCTTAGAAAGAGGGGTGACATGCTGCACTGACATGCTCTTCCCACCTTCTGACCGCCCTACGACTCCCACTACTCTTGTAAGACAGGCCACTCGCACGTCAGAGTGCCATAACTTGGCATACGTCCTATATATCCATACTGTTTGTGCTTCTGTCTCCTGCCTTGTGATGGGCCTAGCCCATCCACAGCTTCATAAGTCAACTCCAAATCTGAAAGGGCTGGAAAGCCTAATGCAGAAAGGCAGAGAGAGAACTACAGAAAGGAGGCAAATAATGAGCTTCACACAAAAGCAAAATATTACATCACTATACAGAAAGATAAACAAATTTTAAAAGAATATTAATTCAAAAGCAACTTAATAATGACTACAGATAATAATGCTGTATATTTCCACAATACTATAAATACACAGAAGAGTGTACATGGGGTTAACGAACTTAAGCTGATGGACTACATTAAGCACTAGCATTATTCAGGATGCCCCACAGCCTGTGTTATCACCCAGCAGTATTCTTCCCCCACCTATATCTTATCATGCTTTGTTTCCCCCAAGGACAAATTTGACATGCATTTCAAGAATGTTATTATTACTTGTTTTACCTGTGTAAGTCTGAAATTGCATAACTTGAAACTGCGTAAGTTGGGGATTGTCTGTATAATGTACTACCATAGAAGCTGAAGTGCTTAAACTGTTTACATAAAAAAATGTGCACATGTATCAGTATAACTCCAGGGATCTACTGTACCCATGAGGGAAATGTCCACCCAATTCATTCATATGACATTTTACTGTGGCCTCAGTATATCACTGTTTCTGCCAGCATTACCACGGATAGTAGTGCAAAGCATGCAGCTCCTTTGTGGGACAGGAAGCTCAAACATACAATCAGGAGGAAGTGACAGCAAGATGGCAAGGCACAGGTAGCAAAAACTCACTGGACTGCATACGTACCTCATTCAGCTCATCAATGAATGTGTTCCTTGTACTGGGATTGTCCAGAAGTGTGAGAGCTTCCATGTCTTTAGCAACACCACCCTCGGTCCCTGAAGATTCCACCACAATTCCAGACTCCTCTAGAGAAATGTTGATATCAATCTGCAGAAAACAGCTACATTAGAATATAATTCAGAATGTCTATTTTGTCATGTTCCTGCACGTGACAGCTGTCACAGGGGCTTTACCCCATTCAAAGCCTGCATGAACCCCCAATTCAGAGTCTGCTTTTCACACACACAGCTCGACTCACTTTACACATAGAAAAGCCTTCAAGTGCTCTACATTTCTGGTGCATGCAGGCTTCATACGTGATAAAGCTCCCGTGCTGAGGGACATCAAGTGTCATACGTATACACTACTTATAAAATTCAACTGTACTCTTCAGTGGTGAAACTATTCCTTGTAAAATTTTCAGAATGGTCTACTGAGCACTATTCAAGACTCCAGACAGCCAACACCAGTTTGTTTCTCAGGGTTCACAGCAATGAGCATTCAGGCTGTGATTCCAGTTATGGCGCCATACAGTCTGGTACACAAATATCAACATTTTGGAGATACGTGCATGCTGAATTCATCTTCAGGATTTTCCATTTCTTCCTCGCAAATATTGATGCTTATCTACCATACTACACAGAGAACTGTAATTTAACACACCTGTTCACTGTAACCTACCATGGCATATGTATACAGAAAATATGGATAATTATAGATGGAGCATAACAGCAGTATATAAAGGCAGCCGCCTTGCAGTCTGCGCACAACACAGGACACCATCAACATTTTATACTGTATACAACACAAAGCAGTACCTGTTCCTCACCTAGGCTATGGCTACTTTCCAGCTCAAAATCAAAATACAGTGAAACCCTGTTAACAGGTTTCTGAAAATTCCAAGAAAATCCTACTTCTTAAGCAGGAAATTTCTTAAAAGGGTAGGACCAAAAAGTTCTATTTTTTAAATTTTTTGTGAACTTATGACATATGTATGCTGAATTTGTACAATTTGCAGCTGTCTTAACACATTCTCACTTGTATCTGACCATTTAACCAAACTAGCTGTAACCTTTCATTCACAGTTTTATTTACACCTTTACCTATACTGTTACTGACTTTTCATTCACAACTTCACATATCATTCCAGATGTTTACTTTTCCTTGAAATATTTTTCAAGCATGGGCTGTTGCTCTCTTTTCAAAAACAGCAACAGTATACATCTTCAGATTCCATAGGTTCGCTCTTAGGTAGACCACAAGAGGTGGTCAGTAGTTCCAGTTACTTGCACTAACTCTGCAGTGTCTTGAATTTATTTTCTGGAATTGCTGATGTAACTTATCTGCACACAGTCACCACAAATGTTCCACAATCACACAACACAACGACACGTTTATATTACTGCCGATAAATTACGTTTAAACAAGTTGTCGCAATCAATCACCCACTTATCTCGCATCAAACTGCTGTCCCCCAGCAACACGTGACTCCCGCCAGCACACACCTAAACGTCTTCAAATGTTATTGGCTGCCTTAGTTTCCCACCAAGTCCCAGGCTGTTGAAGCGGCAAAACGCTGCCAAACGCAGGCTCATGCAGGTCATGAAACAGCTAGGATCGGCTTCTGGCCACCTGATACACTTTTCAGCTGTCGTGACAAGAGAACAAGTAGTGGGGAGTGACTCACTGCAGTCTCTGCATCGTGGAAGAAATATGACACCTCTGCAATGGCTGTGAGGTTGCGTCATTCTGCTGTGTGAAACGTGGCGGAAGTGACCTTGACCGCGCGCCATTTGAACGCTGCATTTTGGAAACTGAGCGAATGGAAACTCTGGGAAATTCCTTAAGATTTTGAAACAGAAAATGTATTAAATGGGTAAAAAAACTGTTTCGTTGTGAAATTTGTTGCTTCTTAGGTGGGAAATTTTCTTATGTGGGGATGTATTAAAACAGTAACCTGTAATGTTAATCAAATGGGAGAATTTTGGTGCTTTTTTATCCTGACTTCTTAGGCAGGAAATTTTCTTAACAGGGGACGTATTAAGCGAGTTTCACTGTACGTCATTCATTTCACAGAAAAAGTTGCTACCTACATTCTAGAAAACTCTTGAGGAAATGAATTTTATTATTGATTCTAAAGTTTTTTCATATTTCAATGAATAAGCAAACTCAAACATTTCTCTGTGGCACTTACACTCTTTAGCAGTTCAACAAATTGGTACTTAAAACACTTCTAACTTTCATCGGTCAAAAGGGAATATATAGAGTCCTACAACAGAAATTTATTAATGGCTGAATGGGTTCAGACTAGCCCACTACACCATGATGCCATTAATATCTTTTGTAACAAGGAACTGAACTGCAGGTCACCATGTTTGTCTAAAACACTTCTTCGCAATTTAAAGGTTGTTTGAGGTTTTTCAAGCTGACAGCATGCATATTTGGTGAAACTGTTATAACACAGTGTCCCTCGTAAGCTATAATGTATAGTAGTGGATCACAACAAAGTATATGCAGTGTGACCAACAACAACAATATCCGACTGAAACCCCAGCAGGTACTGTGCCAGTGGGCAGTAAACATGTACCGTACTTTGAACTGCTTAATAAAATGTACAAGAGCACAACAAGAAACAATCATCTGTGAATGAAGCAATATACCTCACTTCCAGTCTCTCCATGCAATTCAACAGTACTGATTCCCCAGTCAATATCACCTTCTTCTGTAGTAATTCCATCACATTCAATTCCAGTAGTGCTTCCATTGTCAAGACTTCCAAAGTCAATGCCACTTCCATTGCCATCTCCAAAATCAATCTGAAAGAAACAATCACAACACAAAAGCTTACAACTGTAAATTACAAATGCAGAGTATTCACAATTAACAAGGTATTTTTACATTTGTGCTGTACGCTACTAATTGAAAGTTGTTCCTGTCTGCATCATGAAGGTACAGAAAGGGTGTTGAGTTATAGCTCCATTTATTCTAAACCTGGGCACTAGATGGGAACAAGTAGTCAAATTCATGCCCCTGCCACTATACGCCAAGTGACAGAACCCCCAATTACCCATTGAATTGGAGGCTGGGTGGGCCCCAAACTGGTCTGAATATTTTGAAGAAAGGGAAAAATCCCTTGTCCCTGCTAGAAACTGCGGATCATCTGGGCTGTAGTCTAGTTGCTGTACTGACTGAGCTAGCATGGCTCCTTGTATGCAACTAATATGGTATGTAAATGCAGCATATACGCAGAGCACTTTCACATGCATACAGACCAAAATGTCAAAAGACATGAGGCATGATTTGGTATGCCCTGAAATTCTGTTAGAATGAAGTGCAGCCGATCTCATCTCATTTAAAATTATGAGCTCCTGGAATATGACGCCAAGTAATACAGTATGTACATACTGACATTCCAGAAAATGTGCTGCCTCCACCTTTAGAATCAATCCTCCAAAACAAATAAACCTACCAATGAAACCACACACTGTCACATCCCATAAGACAGCAATCACACTATTCACAGCTCTAAGAACATGGAACAATTCACTCGTGAAAAATAAAGTTACTGTAACACTGACAAAAATGTTAGGAACCCTTCAAAACTATGTATCACGTATAAACAACATAATGTAAATATGAGATGTTAACCAAAATAATAAACCGTCAAGGTAGCAGAATTCAACCTTTCTTTACTGTTCCATCTCCAAATCTATCTCGTACACATTCTCATCCTTAATGAATCATCTTCACGGACGAAGAGCTGATGAATACAAAAGTCACTGTCAGGCATCATATGGAGAGTCTGTAGGCTATCACAGCAGTGCAGTTGAGTTGTCTTTTCTTCTGGGATGTTGCACCACGTCACTATGTGATTGATGCCCAATGTTCACAGACAGTGCTCCATCTTGGAACATCAACATCCAACAGCTTTTCAGTATGGGAATACCACAACATCCCAAAATGTCACGCACCCATCACTCAGCGACATGGCACAACATCCCAGAATGGTGAACTCCAGCCGTACATTATTTGTTACACTTTCTATTCTAAAATGTTTGTATAACGAATTTGTTAAAATCATCAGTTCTGTTTAAGTCTGAAGTATGCGGTTTGAAGTGAATCAAATTACAATGCACTGTAATGTTTTCATGGCAGTATATATTCATACTGTGGTCTTCTGGATGATGACACCAGAACACACCAAATTCTACCCTGCCAATGAAGGCAGGATGTTCCTTGGACACATCCACAACCAGTTACTGCACTACACACTGTCATAAACCAAAGGACCACAATATGGAAATACTGCAAAAATTATCTTAAGAGAACAATTTGCCACTTCAGAAACTACATTCTTATACTCACAGTATTATCATCTGCTTGTGTGGTGTCAGTTTCATTGTCAAACTTAATATTTATGGGTGATTCTACAATCTTCAAGGGTGTTTCTCCATATTTCCATTCATATATTGTCGTATTGCCATGTTCTGTGGGTCAAAATTAGCAGCAGTGATTATGAACCTGCATAATTAATTAAAAATGTTTCATACGAAAGGCAATTTTACATGTAACTCACTCTTCATAATTATCATCTGAGGCCACAGAAGTAAGTCCTTTGGACTGACCCCCTTCATATCTCCACCTCCCCTTCCACCCAACTAACCTACATGTCCTTTCAGTTGTCCATCCATTCTGTTCACACAGATATTGGTAGTAACAATATACAACAAGCACTCTGGGCTGGTTGATATATGGGACAGGTGCAGGAGCAGAATATAAAAGTAGATAGGAAAGGGAAGCATCAAGTGAGGTCACTCCCACCATCCATGGGACTCCTACTGACTTCCTCATATTCAAATACAGATAAATTACATGGAGTACTATACCAGCAAAACACTCATTAATTTGAAAATAAAATTACCAATCAGGTACTTAAGAAGCGGGACACAGCCACCTGGATGTTCCTTCCCAAAAATAAACTTCACAAATTCTGTGTAGAATTCCACAGCCTGATTCAAAGTCTTGACACTTTCAGCAAGTTTGCTGTAAATGTTCGGTAGTTCAGTTACCAGGTCTACAAGTTCACGCTTAATTTGCATGCCCTGGATTCCGAGCTGCTTGCACAAAGTCTGGAACTCCCCTCGGGCAATGCTACATGCCTTCGAGTACTCTGCCTCCTTCTTGTCACATTCCTTATCAACAGAAAAGAAAATAATTTATTTTTTCAAACACTGATCCATTTATAAACAGTCATGTATAGAACATTTTATCACGTGATGCTTTCAAAATTCTATACCTTTTTATTTATAAATCACTCACACCAGGGCAGAGAGTTCAGAATTAAGGTTCATTCTGTACAATATTTATTGCCAAATATTACTAACTATGGGCTTATATACCACTTATATGTGGAAACAGAGCTCACAGCTTGCGCTTCACTTACTTAACCTTTTAAAGCCTAGCGGTAACTTTACATACGACCAGGTTTAACATTAAAAAATTCTACATGGTGCCCACATAGCATTTATGTGTTTTGTACGGATCTCAGAACAAACAGCAACTTTTGCCTTATAAAACATTAAGAGACTGGTTTTTATAACCGAAGTGGAGAGTGTTTACAGCGCGGTACGCACTGAGTCCTTATATAAAACAGATACGCTTCGTCCTTAAAGGGTTAAACATCATCATTTCAACTTTGAAAAGACTGTAAAATCAAACTCAAACTTCAAACGCATACCAGGTACATTTTACATCAATGCATCCTCAAAATATATGAACGTATGACTGTCACATTTACAAACATCTATAATTTGCAAATAAATACTTTGTTTTTTGTTGTGCAAGAAACTGAACACAGGCATCAGGGACAAACTATGTAGTACAATTTTAATTATTTTATAAATATTTAAAATTAAACTTACCACTTGAATTTGCTCACATTTAGCAATTTGTTTTTTCAAACTTGGAACTTCATAATTGACATTTCGTATCAACATCTGAGCTGCCTCTGCAAGATATACATTGTCCTTTTCATAAAGATGTACTATTTCTTGCCAGTCTTTCATTCTCTGTGATCGGTATGACCCAAAAATGTTTTTACTATTTGCTTCTGTTTCCTTAAGGATTTCAATAATATTCAGGCAACGAAAATAGTTTATATCTGCAAAAAGAAAATCCAAAAGCAATTAATCCCTCACACTCAACTGAGTGTATGTGATAGTACTTATTGAATCTCAGGAACTTACATGATCCAGACAAGAGTTTTGTTATGCCCACATGAACAGGCATATCTTGAATGGCATTATTAATTTTCTCCCTGATGCTTAAAATTTGCGTCTGCCACTCTCGTTTACAATGCCTGCGACTGAGTAACCAGTCAGACAGTTTATTGGTATGAATATCAATCGGTATGAACTGTTCCTAAAAAAAATACATGCAGTATAATATACGAAGTTCATTAATTTTTCAGTCACAATAGCCGTCAATTTTATTAACGTTTTTTTTTTCTGCATAACACATCAACCTGTCAACCATATGGTCAGAGAAAGTGGTAATTTATTGCAAACACAAACATAATTTTAAAAAATGTAATTATGACACTTATACACCTGCATTCCGTTTTCAAAATAATTAAACTGCTAATCATAAAACACAAATTTGTCAAATCATTTGGTACACAGCAGCATCCACACACGTGTCACACATTTCACGGATGTGTATGGGCGTCGAAGTAATCCGTGATACCCTGGCGCCAGCGGGGGAGTTCAGACATCCGTGGTGAGGCTGGATAGTACATGTAGCAAAACTGTGCAAAATTGGATTGTCACAAGCCCGGTGGTGCGAGGCGGGGGCCTGCGGCGGCTTATAGCGACATCTTTTGAGGTGTTGCAATTTTCATTTCGTGTTTTTCACTAGAGATGGCAAAAGCGCAGTCAACCAATTTCGGCGCCGAACGTATTTGTAATGATGGTGGGTGGCGGCCTGTAAAGTGGTATTGGAAGTGATTTCAGTTCTCATCCTTGTGTCGTCTGTTGTATATTCAGTCTTTTTATATCTACAAGGTAAGAGAATGTTATCGTTATATGATACGTATGAAGACTGTGTTCGGTAATAATTTGTGTTGTACAATAATACGATAATAGAAGTTTCAAGAGTTCATTGCCTCTGAACAATTTAAAATATTTTGCTGACAGTGTTGAATAAATAGTGACTTTTGTGAAGGTCAAATATGAGTCGTAATAAGTACCGCTGCGTAAAGATTGGAAAGGACGCAGCAATGAAAACCTGAGATTCTTCAGGTTTCCAAGGGATACTGTACAATAAGTGTGATGATTTACATTAATGCTATGCAAAGAATGCAGCTCTGTGTTCATAGAGTAAGCAGTATCATATAGTGGGTCTTATGGACGAAAACATCTGTATTGTATATTTAGAGTTAAATGAAAATGTACTGTTATTTGATATTGTTTTTTTAGTTCCATCAATACCATATGACTTACTAATCTACATTTCTTTATATAATTTCTTTCTGCAAACTGACAAAAGAATGTGTATAATTGACTACATGCACTGCATTCAACATAGTTCATTACCAGTAATTTGGATCACAAGTCAACTAGCATGGTAAATACAAGGAAGGACATGAGCCCATGAATGACACTAATTATATTTTGTGCGTTACATAGATATACATAGAGCGCTTAGCTGTGGGCAGATAGTCTGGGTGTGCCATACAGTGCTCAGACTCTAACTATGCTGAGCCAAAATGTTGTGTGCAGCCAGCACTTTTAAGAGATTGATTTTACATCTGCTGACTGTATATGCCTGAACAGAATGATAATTCCTTCTTTCTGTGCATCAACCTCACAAACACATTCAGCATCACATCCTGTAGAACCTTACTTTCTTGCTTAGGAGTCAGTTGAACACTGTGTGACAGGCGCTATAAAGAAGGGCGTTGACTTTGACTGGATTAGGTCAGCTGATTGGTCTCTTCACAGCCAAGGAATATAGGATGGAATTGTGAGAGGGGTCACAAGGATTTCAATTCCTTGGTGGTGCAAATGAAAGAATCAGTCAGTGAATGAAGCTAGTAGTTAGAAGGCCATAAAGAGGAAGTTCCAGATTTTATCACACCAGTAGGTCAGCATTAAAGTAATGACTTACTGTGATGTATTTCTAGTGTACTTTTTTCTGTGTATTATGCATTGACATGAACAGTGGTGCAGTGCTGGGATGTAAATCTGTAACCATTCTGTGTCCTGAAGGAAAAAGCACTCCTATAAATTGGGTAATGTTTGATGTATTTATGGTTATTACACTTGTAGACTTGTAGCAATGTAAATATTTTGTGGCATGTGTGTGTGTGTGTGTGTGTGTGCGCGCGCGTGTTTTTTAAACATAATATCATTTAAGTAAAACTTATATTCAACACATATTGTGTTCACAAATAAATTTAAGAACATTGTGTATGCTGTGAAAAACAACAGCTGTCAGAATTTGTCATGTTTGATGGTAATTGTAGTTGTTATATTTCTTTCATTTATGTGTTGAGCTTTGTATATAACATGGACAGTTGTGATGACTGTAAATCCGTATGCCTATTTAGAACTTCCAGCATGTTGTTGTATATTTTCAGTTTCTTGTTTCATTTGAGGAACTACAAGGAACTGTAACACAGAAGTAGTGCAGAACACCATGGTATTAACTACTGTGTTGGTAAAGGACATTATGTGTTACTTGCAATTCGGTTTTCCCAACATGAACCATCCACATTTTTGTCATTTATATTTCTAGGTTCTTTACTTCAGGTTTTCACAGTGGTGAAGAAACATAATGTGGTCTAGGTTAGGATACCATATGGTCTGGGTAGCAGTGTTTGAGAGGAATATACTGCTTTTGTCTTCAGGAGGCTGTCTGAAGATGGAGGTAGTATGTTACTTTCGGAACAGTGTGCATTCCAGATTATTTTGTTTCAGTGCACAAGGACACAATTTCAGTGCTTTTTGGATTCAAAATGAGGTCATGAAATTGGGGGGGGGGGGGGAGGGGGTTTGGTATGGAATAGTACTTTTGGGAGTATGATATCCCATAACACATTATACTGAAATAAAATTTCTTGTAGTCTTTAACACACTGCACTTTCTGACGACATTGATGGTCATCTTCAGGTCAGTAAATTATTAAGGATATGTAGAGTAATTAAAGTTATAATGCCAGTGTACATCTGCATTTCATGTTGGCTGAGGGTTTGAGATCTCACTCCCTTTGCAACTCTGATCTATACGTATTGTCTGCTATAAATTGCATGTATGCTACATGAATTGTTGTGGGATGTTATACTGTTTATGTAGAGGACTTGTGGAATTAAATGTAATTGTACAAGCCCAACACATAAACAATAAGAAATATAATAATTCCTCTACAAGTAAGTGACAAATGTATACTCCTTATGAAGACAATTGTCTGTATAGACTAATGCAGTGTAAAGGAAACAAGAGCACAATTCCTCATGTGAAGTGATGTGCAGATTTATATTTAATATTGTAATGCAAATTCCTCTACTTGGTATAAAGTGTGTAGTGTACAGAGAATTGAAGTTGTGTTGAACGACTAGAAGAAATTTTCAATACAGTAGAATTACAGGAATTGTAGTGGACTGTATTACTGAATGTGATGGATGTCTTATACACATAGTTGGTACCGGTAGAAGCGCGGTGTGACAACGTCCCAACTACATAGTATCAATGGATGGCAGCATGGGTGACCTCTGATCCATGGAGATTCCACTCTGTGAAAAGTATTAATCTGTGCAACGGGACGAGCTCTTGTTAGTTGCATCAAGGAAATGAGAACGTGGAGGGTGCATATGATATGGTGGTTTAATATCCAAAGAGGAAATCACAAGAATAATAGCAGGTGTAAAAGATCTGCTTGTAGAAAATTTATTTCTGAATTTTACCATAGTTCTGTTTACGTAGTTTGAACGCAAGATCATGTGCCAAATTGTAACCCACTAAATTTAAAGAGGGAGTATACCACTCAGGTGTCAAGTTATTCATTAATGTTCCAGCTACAATTAAAAGGCGTGATATAAGACCATTCAACTCAGCGTTAAAAGAGGGTGTTGTATCTCACTTCTCCACAATGAATTTACCCGAATTGAAAATTCTTAAGCATCGTAACAGCATGTATGGGATAAAACAGAATTTGTTTACATTCCATAGATCTTTCTCTGGGTTAAGCCAAAGGATGTGAACCATGTCATAATACAAACGCAAAACTTATTTCGCTTATAAACTGAAGTAACGACTAGACACTTATATCAGCATAAAACATAATTTCTGGGTTTCTATTTTGTGTTTGGTTATTCATGGATGGCTTGTTAGTGTTGCATGGTGATTCTACTGCTTTTGCTAATATGCGACGATTCTCTTACATTTGTTGTGTATTCTGTAATTGATCCTGGTTCATTTCTTGTTGTGTTTTTGGTGTTACTATTTTTATTATGTTTTATCTTGGTGGTTGAAATTTCTTGTTTTGAGGTGTAATTGTGGGTCATTTTTTAAATTTTGTTTCATCCATAACCATAGTCACGTCATTATTGTTGGGGGCGTTTATTTTTTGGTACTTGAATTTTGGTTGTTTTGTAGAGTGTTGCTGATTGTAGATGTTCGTAGGTTTCCTGATTAATCCCAGAGATTTGTAAGTAGAGTGTTTGTCTTCTCTTTCTTGCTGAAACGAATCAAGACAAAAAAGAAAGGGGTGACTAGAAACTGGGAAGTATTTGTATCCAGTTTATTTGCCGACACTGTCAGTAAGTCAGACAAAGGGAAGACTGTGAGACGATAGAGAATATATGTGCACAGTATAGGACAGACCTAGAATCAGGAGTTAATGAGGGTGCTGAAGTGGCTGCATGACCTTAACAAAGCGCTGAGTTCAGACATCATAGTAGCCATCACTACAGTCTTCTGCCACACTGAACTGTTCATGTAACAAGCATACCAACTGCCAAGATGAATTCAGTGCAGGCAGAACAATGTCTAAAAACATATCTTAATTTCCTCCTCCTTCACATGTATAAACATACATGTATGTGTGTGTTCTGTTTGTACACACGTGTCTGCATGCAACCTTCTATATGAAGAATGGCAAACAATCACACCAGTACCAAACACCAGTGATTATGAGTTTTGTCTGCATTTTTAACAGCCAATGACACTTGTTAAATGTGAAATACATATGATCAAATGTACAAAGTCATGTCACCACACAAAATGAATGCAGTTTGTGTCACTGAATACATATGTAACAAATGTGGAGCGGCAGCACCAGAGCAGCAAGGACAGTTGGTACCACTTCTGATTGGTAATGAACTGGCACTAGGCAGCAAAACAGTTTGGTATCCCTCTGTGTATTCTTTTAGTTGATCAGGTATTTTACACTTGCTATTGATTCTAGTCTATTGTAGTCATGTAAAACATTTACAGTCAAAAAACAATCTTATAGTGTTCAGTAACTTTATTATGTAAAATGGTATGGCAATATTTACACTATTTTCCACCTCAGCCTTATGAATTAAAATGAACAAATAAATGATCCCACTCTATTACAAATCACATCAAAGTTTTCTAAACATGAACATTAATGCACACTTTTGATGGACAAGATCACAGTAGAAAAATTGTTTTGTGCCCTTCAAAACCAAATTCCTAAAGACACACAATACTGAAGATGATATATGTTAGAATCATTTTATTCTACATATCTATAAACACATCACTGATTAATGTGTACTGCATAATAACTTAATTACTGTCACAACTCAAGATTAAATCAATTTGTAGTTAGAGATATATGCCACACTTGTAAGAATCCAGAATTTACATTTACTGAGGTTCATATTCCAAACCACAAATTCTACATCTGCACTGAACTTTAAGTTAAACAGGCGTAACATTACAGATATCTCAGTGTGCTGCATACACTGACACATTGGACTTTTCCATTGCTTTTTAGAGAAACACAACACTTTGGGAACTGTGTTTTGAAAGTTGTGTGTTACTTTTACATAATTATGTGATGAGAAACATCCAACATGTGCAAGTTTGACAAAGATGTTTCTTCTACACCAAAGGCATGCAATACAACAGATACACTGGCACAACCTAACTGCAACACATTCCAGCCTGCTGCATGCCACTTGCAACATTGCAGTGATGACAGCCAGTGACACAGAAGGGACTAGTGTGAAACTGGTGTGGAGGTAAAAGCTTGATTTGTTTGTATAATTATATACATGAATATCATGCAAATGATATGGACCCAGCACGTCACAAATTATTGATGTGCCTGGCATAATGTAACAGTTTTACATAAGGTACCATATAATGTAAGTGGATTACTTCAGTAGCAATATGTGCGTTAACACGCATGTTGAAAGAGGCAAAGATCAGGGTCACTTAATTACAAGTTACTGAATTGCCACGATACTGCACGCTGGGGGCTGTCAGAAAATGACTGCATTAACTTTTCATGCAATTCTGTGGTGTTGGTGCCAGTCTTCTTGTGGTGGCCAGCAGCTATGTCCAGTAATGCAATGGTAAAGAAATGGTTCATTGCCAGATGACGAGCACTGACCTACCTATGTTCTCAAGAAATGGTGGAGCACACAAGCCACTTTGATGATAGCAGTATCAGCTTTGCAGCATATAGGCCATTCAGATATACAGAATTTTGGCGTTAACATACCAAAGGCACTTTGAATGTACCTCCTTCTTCTAGATATCCTGAAATTGAATGCTCATTTGTTCAATACCTGTGTCAGATATAGCCTCATGACACTGCTGTGGACAGGGAACACCTTATCAGCAATAGAATAATGGATAAAGGCAAGTTATTCTTCAAAATGGGTAAAACTTTGAGGCCCATGGATATTCAACAAAAAAGTAATGTCCTTGCATACACCAGGAAGGCATATACAGGAGCAGAGGCATAGCTCCAGTCATTCTTACCCTTGGCACTAGATGGAGGTGAGTGGTCAAATTTAGAGACTGGGCGCTTTTTTAAATGCTCTGCTATCATAGTTTGTCACAGTGTTTCCAACATCACAGAAGCATCTATCAAGAAATACACTAACTAAACCTTTAAATTTGTTTGCAGTTCAAGATGTCTGTAAAAAATGTACATCACACAAGTGACTTGTCTTATTAAGTCATTATTTACAACAAATTACAGTAAAGGAAGCTGAACATAAAATCAAGCTGTCTGCATTATCTAAAGAACATTCCTTCCAGTGGATCAGATGTTATGCTCAAAACACCCTTCTACCTTGCAGAATATTTCCATTCTCTGCAACCATTCATAAAATAGGGAAGGGGCATGAGATGCATATCTTTAAATTTATTATGATACTGACCTACATTGCATGATGCTGCATATGTGCCACAACACAAAACTCTTCCTGCAATGTAAAGATGCACCCTGTGCTCTCTTTTGCATTTCCCATTACAACCATAATTGCTTTCTCCAACGAATCTTGACACTTTAATATCCTCATCTGACGAACTCATAGTGCAGTGTTGTTAACAAAGAAAATTGTGTGTCACTTTGTGGCTTTATTTTCACGCATGTCATGCTGCATGTTGCATGTTTTATAGAGGCCCAGACCCACCTAAGACTTGTACTGCTGTATACAGCACCATTTGGGGAACATATAATTCTTCAGTTACGATAAAGGGCGTATAAAACAAAGCTCTGCATTTGCTTGTACAAATTCACCATTTGCTAATTCATCATTAATAGAGATCCCATTTTTTTTATTTTTTTTAACAAACCATAAACCAAACACTTAACAAATTGGGTGGGGGTAAGGAGTGAAAAGACAACATTTTGAACATATCATATGATGAAAAAAGCAGAGTAATTCATTAATGTTACTATGAGATGACTCAGACAAAAGCATTATGACATACAGATACATTGTAATTAAATATATCAATAAGAACACTTAAATTCAGTTAGCAAACTGATTTTTCTTCGTATATCTCTTCCTTTTCGTTCCCATTGTCTCATCACTTCAGACTCTACAGTCACTAATCTACACATCTTCGTCTCTCTCTCTCTCCCCGGCTCCTTCCTGTTAGTGGCTGGCTGGTGATGTCCTTTCGACAAAAGCTTTCTCCCACAGTCGGAAAGTCAAAATGTCTATATTCATTGTCAGAAATGTTGTGCCTTTATAACTTGGAAAACCCTTCCATCTGAATTTTGCAGGATACTGATAAAAGACTCTTTAAAACTGATAAAACCATGACTGTCCCAGGAAAACTGGGGCAAATGGGATCCCTAATCACTATGCAAGATACCAGTGACAGAACTGGCAAAACTGGATTCATACAAAGTATGGATACAGAGAAAAATTAATAGATTTCCAGAAAGGCAGAAATTCAAAATCTGTTACTAAAGAAATCAATTCCACAGACAACCAACGATCAACAATGTGCACAACAAAAGAAGACGTAAGCTGTACTGTTGCCTTCAGAACAAAGATCTCAAATATCCAATCCACTTTTCTGAGCTCATCTCATGCAGCTGTGCTTTGACATGTCCTGTTATCATGCCCCATTTCCACAACAGCAGTCTCAATTTCACATTGCCACAAACAGCTTACATGTACACTACAGTACCAAAAGGAACCAACCAATCAAAACATATTTCCAATTTTTCTGGCAGATTTTGAAAGCCACATTTTGGATACTGGCAGGGCAGATAATATGCTCAACAAGAAATTACATATGCACGCTGATGTAATATTCCTCTATTTCGAGTTCATTTGAGATGGCTTCTTTTCTGCAAAGAAGTTTTTTAACACTAACACCTGTCCAACAGTAATAATTAGAACTGCTAGTGTTTCTAATATTGACCACCACAAGACACGTTCGTTAAGATCTTCAGCGCGTTTGCGCCCTTGTGCCTCACGCAGTCGGTGATGCGTCTGATAGTCTATTATACTGTTCAAACTCTTGTGTATCTCTTGGGTAGAGGACTCCATCTAGAATAAATATATGCAGCAATTTACAAACAGTACAGGATATAAAATGCATATCCACAGATGTTAGTGTTTGGAAGGGGCTGAAAAGGGAGAAAACTGTGTTCTATTTGTCTTCTGGTGCAGCAGCTGCAAACAGATTCGTACTCTGTTGGGCCTCTACATACAGGCACTGCCATACTTCAAGAATTCTAACAGCTTTTCCAAGATCCATAAGCTCACAAAATTTCTGCACCGTACATTAACCAATTTCCTGCACCGATGTTTTTTAATGGCAAATTACACTCTTAATTTGTGACGTGTTTACAGCCGTCAAGAAATAGTAAGAGAATTTGCTCTTTTCCGAAAATGTCAAAACATTAAACACACTCAAAACGAACAGGCAATCTTCTGCGCAATACATCTCACTTCTAACCTGGCCAATGTGAAGCACTAATGTTGGCCTTACCTCAGCAGCATCTTATTAGTGAAACTGGATATTGGTCCACTGTGTCAAAAGTAATTATAACTTAACAGAGTGATATGCACACATACTCAGTCGCCACCAGGGCTGTGGAGTCGGTACACAAAACTTCCGACTCCAACTCCTCAATTTTTAAAACTCCGACTCCTTCGTAAAAGCTCAATATGTATTAATAATGGTAAACCTATAAGACATTTCATAACCACCACGTGAATCATCAGACTACTTTCTAGATTTACAACCTACATTTAAGTATAAGTCTAATGGTTATTGTAGCTATCAGGGTTCTGGTGTTGGAGTATCTAGTTAAGATTTTAGATTGAGTTAGGAGTTGGTACACTTTTACCAACGCCAGCTAAAATTCCTTCCGACTCGGCAGCCCTGGTTACCACAATACACACACATCTTATGCATTGTGACAAATTTACTAAAAATGCATGACAACCATGAGGGAGGGTTGTGTTCATAAACTCTGATATTTCAGAGAATCTCAGCTGAAAAATTTTATTGACATTAATACATTTTCATTAGGTGCACACATACACATAAGGTATATTCTGCCAATCTTTGTAAAAGTTTAATTTATGGAAGTACAAACAAGTTTTTGTAAAATTTAAGACTTGAGATGTGCATTAAACAATGTCATGAAAATCTGATTTGATTTGTACTGGTCCAATGTAATGCATACAATCCATGAAGCTCAAAACTGCTCTTCAGTACAGTGGACTAGAAAAGGTTAGGTTCAATTATTCCCTCCTTACAGTAGGAATCTTTTGATCATTATAGTAATGTGGGTTGAACTGTGGGAGGTAGGAGCAATTGTCTATTACACCCCTACACATCTATACTTTAACCACAAATTACAGACTCAGAATAATGTACAGCTCATGAAACACCACATGCTATTTACAGGATGTTCCATAAAAATCTTCTCACCTGGGTCATGACAGTGACGTGTTCCCCTAATCCTGGCAAAGGTTGTTCATCACCCACTTGAAAATCCATGTACACAAGTTTGTGAGAGAAAGTTGAGAATTCATTGCTGAAGCATACAACATATACGCCCGTCATCTTTGGAACGAAGTTGTAACTATCAAATTGGGCTTTGGTCTGTCTGTAAATAATTTCCTTGTTTGGAGCCTCCAAAGTAACATCTACATCGTACTGGCCGCCTGTAACAACCTGGGGAACAGCAACAGACAAACATTGACAGCCAGTTGCAATTCTCTGTAAATTACCTTCAGATGTTCTCCAGCCACAAATGTTTAACGTAGACTCTGTACCTGAAATTCTAATGTTGATGACATATTCTTCTGTATTTCTTGATAGAAACATTCTTTAGCATTATCCGGCAATTCGAAAGTTAATTCCACTCCACCCGACAGACACATATAGGTTAATAGCACTGCTAATAAGGTCCATGCTAACCAGTAATCCATATTGGTGAAAGGTCAAATGCACATTTAACAACCTCTTCTTCTTTAAACTCACTAATAGAAAATCAACACATGAGAAATCTTTCAATTTCACAAATTTCCTTCTCAACGTTTTAACCTAACGTGGCCGGAAACGGACGTAAACCTAGTGCCATCTCTTGACGATACGAGTATGCGCTAATCAGTAGTACCAAAACAACAGTGTGACCATAATTGACACAATAGCCAATTTTGGATATAATAAAATATACGTTGCGATTTACAATACTATAGCAAGCTATATGACTAGAACGTTGCAGCGTGTGATGTGTTTGCGTGTTTTTTTTCACCCATAACCTTCGGATTACATATGACAGACAGGAGTTAGTTTTCTTCTTTGCAAATTACGCCGAATTTAAATAATTTAATAATTCCGTTTTGTTCAAATGTCAGATAAACTATCATGATAATGAGTTTCACGAGATCCCATACATTTGTAGACGTGTTGGTGAAGACATCCGTCTGTTTACCAGATGCAGTCTTGCGGAGCGCGAGGCAATCTGAACCGGAAAAAAAAAGTTGTATTCCAGTACGTTAATTCATATACTTTCAATAGAAGATTTAAAAAGGGCCAAAAACGTAAGGTTGTCCATGTCCACGCCATGAAGGCATATACGGGAGTAGAGGAATAGCTCCACTCATTCTAAACGTCGGCACTGGATTGAGGTGATAGGTCACGTTCACGTCTCGGCCGCTTTGAGTCCGGGAAATAACCCCGGTACCCACAACGTAGGAGGCTAAATGGGCCCGAGACCCGGTCTGTGCGTTAGGGAAAAGAGAAAATCTCTGGCCCCTACCGGGATTCGAATCGCGGAAGGCCCAGCACGTAGATTAGTCACTATGGGCTACCGCATACGCTATTCCTGCTCCGTAATAGACTGCAGTTCTCAAATCCTAAGCCTGAAATGCCTTTTTTTTTAAATTTCCCATCCCCTTGTGTTAGAAACAGTACTGAAATGCCCTAATTTGAATGTATGTCCTGATATTAAAAATTGTATTCATGTTGCGTTGCTTTACGGATAACATAATAACACTGCCCCTTCCTCGAAATACAACGAACCCATCACGGAAGTCTGACAAAAAACATACTTAAGCTACAAAAAACCAGCAAATTAATACAAATATGTAGCATAATCAAATATACGTATATTCGTAACATGACAAATCACGCTCCAGAAACGATGTTCAAGGTGGTACATTTACTCCACCTTGGTATTTTGACATAATTCACTTTTTACAGCTATAGTCACTTATGAAATAAAAGAGTAAAAAGCACACTAAAGCGCCATTTTAACCTTTGAAAGCCTAGCGGTAACTTTACGTACCACCAGGTTTAACATTAAACAATTCTACGTGGTGCCCACATTGTGTTTATGTGTTTTGTACGGATCTCAGAACAAACAGCAACTTTTGCCTTATCAAACATTAAGAGACTGGCTTTTATAACCGAAGTGGAGAGTGTTTACAGCGCGGCACGCACTGAGTCCTTATATAAAACAGATACGCTTCGTCATTAAAGGGTTAATTAAAACACAAAAGGCTTGTCCAACATTGATTATTGAAAATTTGGTCACTTTACACGTAGGTAATATGCACCACATTGCAAATTTCTGCCGGCGCTGGTGCTAAGTTTCGTCAAAACAGAAGAAATGTTGGCAGATGCCATAGCTCTTTAAAACGTAGGTCCTCGTTAGAAATAATTTTGCAAACGAGTAGGCCGAAAGGCCGCTGCATTGCGAGAAGTGCATTGGTTTTGAGGATGATGCGTTACAGAGAAGATACATTTGACCTCTTCCGGCTTCTCGTTTGTTACTAGACAAATGCCAAAAATTATGAAACGTGCTTTGACGGGTTTGTTACGTCAGTTCAATCCTTCCGCACATAGTGTACATTTAGGTACAACTTACCTCTCAGTATTTGTTGCGCATTTAGAATTCTTCTAGCGTATGAATTTTGTAATTTTGGTCACATTGTGTCGGAGTAATCCGTAGTAGTAATCTGTGGTCCGTGGTGCCATCTATTGACAATGTATTGACATGTTGTAGAGAGTGTATTTTGCAGTGGTTGTGAATTTAATATCTGGCTATATTAATTTGTTCTGTTCAGTTACGTGTGTTTTGTGGAAGTGGTATTTGTCGAATGCATATATTGTCATTCTGAAGATAACTCGCGTGTTCTTAACGGTAAGACATATGTATTGCAGTATTAGAGTTCCATAAAATATCTGAGGGTGTGGAGGGTGAGTGTTCTTTGCGTGTGAAGTGGTAAAGGTGAAACTTGCTGTGCATGAAGGTGTACAGGGGGCGTGGAGGTATATCTTCACTCATTCCTTACCTCTGCACTAGGTGGAGGTGGGTGGTCAGGCACACGCTATGGCCACCTGACCCCCGGGGAAAGTCTCCGGTGCCCATTGAATAGGAGTCTGGGTGGGCCCTAGAGTTGGTGTGGACGTTTTGAAGAGAAATATCTCTTGCATTTGCCGGAATTCGAACACCGGATCGTCCAACCCATAACCATATCACTTTATCACATATGTGACAGAAGTCATATAGATCCCATTTACTTGACAGTAATATGTTAATAGCTCAGTGTACATGAATTGGACGTTGGGAAAGTTGTCACGGCACTTAATGAAGCACCATGTCATGAAGGCATGTGTGGGAATGGAGTTATACCTCCACACACTCATTGACTTCAGCAGTAAGTGGAGGTGGTGGCCAACTTAATGCCCTGGCTGCTTTACCTCCAGGAAGGAGCCCCTAGTACTCATCCTGGATGGGTCCCAGAGCCAGTTTGGACATTTAGGGGGAAAACATGGTAAACTGCTTCATTGAAAAAATTAGAATCACATTTTAACAATGTTATTCCTTCATCATTGTTAAAATGTTTACCCCAAATTAGTCTGATGGCATTGTTTCAAAGTATGTAGTATTTCATACACCATACCTGGAGGACTGTAATATTTTAATAGATTCGTTACTTTATGCTACATTCCATAGGTTTTCACCAAACTGTGCATTTTTTACAGTTTTACTACATATTTGTAACTTTATTATTAGTGCCCTCCATATCTTGAGACAACTTGATTTCTTGTGTGTGTGTTTTGCTTAGCAGTATTTTGAAATTGCTGTTTATTTCACAGATCGGCAGTTTTATGGTTATCTATGATAATTTCTCAGTTGGTTTCTTAATAATTTGACATGCGTTAGTTGCAGTGATTGAGATAACCCCTTACTACAGATAGTTGGGATGCTAGTTTTCGTAGAGGTCTAGGCTCAGTATCAAGGTAGACAGTTTGGAATTTGTGACTGACATGATGACACTAGTGTCATTTGTCAGAGTGTTCTGTAACCAAGCATCTTACATGGGACCGACACACAGCACATTTTGGCACTTCTTGGAGCCCACTGCAAGTGCATTGATGTCGATAGCTTAAAAGTGGATCTGCCCAGATGTGTTTTAGCAGCTAAATGCTGCTTCGGTTTGTTAAATTCAGTTTTGGTGAAGCATACTGCATTGAAATCTGTCAGTCCTTGCAGAGGACTGTGATTTTTGTTTTATTGCTTCATATGGTCGTGGTAATTTTAATCAAAAATCAGACCTGTGAAGTCATGCTGTTATACCTTATAGCAGTAATTTGAAAAGTATGTGAGAGTGTATTTCAGTGGCATAATGCTCATACCAAGTTTCATGAAGATTGGTTGCCTGGTTCAAAAGTTGCAGTAGGGACACACACAAACAAACAAACACACACACACACACACACACATTATGATGATCTCATAGAGCAACTTTTCTTCCTTTTTAGGAGGTAAAGTAGGCTAAAAACCATCCTTTATTACAGTAGAACGGATTTTTTGGTGTTCATGTTTTTCTAGAGTTTGGGATTTTACAGTGATTGTGTGTGCTCATTGTACTCGTAGAAAGTGATTGGCATGAAGTTCCAGAAGAACTAAAAGATCTTGAGGAGGAAAATGTTTGGAGCTGTGTTCTGTCCTATTCTGTAGCATTAAGGTGACTGTATCCCTTGAGTAGTTCAGGAATGGTACTAGTCAATGTACTTTTAGGGATGAGGATGGTGGAATTCAATGCAATAGTTTTGTTTGAATTGTGTTGTTACATCCAGAGGGAAATGAGCACACATCATGCTTACATCAGAAGCTACCAGACTTCCTTAGGTGTCCATGTTTTGTCGCACTATGGATTAGGCTGGCAGGACCTGTTCCAAAATTAAGAATTATTTGGACCCTCTTCTCACATATCTTCTCACTTTTCTTCTTCCTTGAGATCTGTAACAGTAAGTTTTCTTAATTAGCCTTGTGTTGTGACATGAGAGGGTGTCATGCTGCAGTGCTGCTGTCTGGGATATCACATCAACTCAGCTGGTAAGTAGTTACTGACGTTTCACACGGCTAAAGTGTCACCATCTTCAGGGTCAGGCAGTCCTCAAATTTATCAGGGCTGTGGAGTCTTGGAGTCAAGGGTCAGTAAAAATGTACCGACTCCGACTCCGACCTCAATTTAAAATCTTAACTAGATACTCCAAACCCAGAGCCCTGACAGCTACAGTAACCATTAGACTTATACTTAAATATAGGTTATAAGTCTAAAAAGCAGCCGGATGATTCACGTGGTGGTGATGAAATGTCGTATAGGTTTACCGTTATTAATACATATTGAGATTTTGGGAAGAAGTCGGAGTCGGAGTTTTAAAAATTGAGGAGTCGGAGTCAGAAGTTTTGTGTACCGGCTCCACAGCCCTGGAACTCATAAATATGGGCGTTTGAATAACACAGTTCAACCCAGTTAAATGGAATTTTTTTTAATGTTAACTCATGGCAGAAACACTTGTAAATGTTAAGTGTTATAAGTATGCTTAATATTTAAATCCTATCATTTTCATCTATGTTCTACAAGCTGGAATGGCCATGCTGTTTTAAATTTTACTACATGCTGTGAAGTTAGTAGGAACAAAGAGTTGAAATAGCTTTTATTTAGATCAGGCCAGAAATGTGGATTTTGTTCACCTATTAGGTGTGTCTTAGACCACACAAAGCTTGCAGTATAAAGTAGGTGTGTGGATTTAAGTGTGTTTCATTTGATACATGAAGCATTTCTGTAATTTGTAGTTTGTCATATTTTGTCGTGCATCTTTTAATATTTCCAGTTAATATGGTAGGGCCATACTTACTGACTGTTGTGAGTATATCTTGCGTCAGCCCAGGTCCTTGAATAATTTAAATTGATGTTTAAAAGGAGGATCGGTTGTATACGGACTGTGAATATTCCCATACAAATGCATAAAGACTTCTACTGCTTCAGTTGTTGACATCTGTTATTCAGAGCAAGGCAGGGTAGGTGTATAGTTTTGAAATTAAAATGACTCAAACAAAAATAGCACTTCTACCTTTTGCGTTTTAACCAAATTAACTACGTTTTAAAGCATTTTATGCCAATCATTTACTTTTTCGAAGTTACATCACCAAGTTCCATTCCTCTATATTTATTGTTGCATTGGGGATCGTATATTTTCTGTTACTTGCTGTGTTGTCTCAATGTATTGCTGCAATTTCTTCTCTGATGTTCTGCCCCAGTTTGTTTACATTCCTATGGTGGTTGATGTATGCCTTGCTCTTGAGGTGTATCCTGAGGAAGCTGTCCCAAGTGCATGAGTGAAGATACCTTGCAGGCCATTGAACATTCACATTTCATGAGGGGAGACAGAATTGTGCTTTGCCTGTCATAAGAAGACAGATGATTAATTCTGGATCATTCCTGCATTAAGGAAATTGCTTGAAATACATTTGTGATTACTTATTCTGCAGTTGCTTAATTCTTGAATTGCCATAACCTTGGAAGGATGAAAATGTATGTCTGTGTGTGAGATTCATGGAAGGAGGCTGTTCTGTGGCCTGCAACATGTCTTGTCTGCTTCTGACTGCATTTTGTGGGAACACTGCGAGAGTAAGGTATATGTCGTTTGCCATAGCACTGTTGCTGAATTGCAGGAATTGCAGCAGTGCTGATGGAGACGACACATTGTGGGGAATCTATGTTCAGTGGTGTAACAGTGCATACAGAGGGTTGGTGTAATGGAAAAGTGAACTGTGTGTATAAAATGCATGGTAGTGTACTTCGTTTTGTTCAGGAACACAAGATGAAAATATTGTCTTTATTTCAGTTATTTTTATTTCAGAAGTGTCATGTTTCTTCACCACATTCTGTACATATTTTGTTGGTCTTCTTGTTGGGAATGAAAACGGCTTGGTCACTGTCCCATAATGGTGTCCCACTTTCATGACGATGGCTGTTAAATGAGTTCAGTTAAGCATGTGAAACTTGGTGTAGTATAATTAACTGCGTTCACATGTTTTAAGTGTCATTGTTGCTAAACCTGGCTACAATAAGTGCTGGAGAGTTAATCAGTTTCAGCACACAAATTGTTGGATTGTGGTTATATTTGAAACTGTAGGAATGAGTTGTCAGTGGGTTGAGATTGTTACCGCGTTGAGGGTATCAAATCAGAGCTTAGAAATTCAAGGCAGATTAACCAAGCAAAGTCTCTGTATTGGCATCTATTTCAGATGTGTTTTCAAACACGAGCGTGACTCAGTTTCTGAAATTAGGCATTGACATTTCCTTTACAGCAGATGTGATGTTTTGCAGTTGGCAAGCTTTCGTGCAATAGCTGTGTGCACTTTGTGATGGCGAGGTTTGCACTAAGGCAGCAGAGGTTTTACGTTGTGCATGCTGTTACACCCCAGTAGCATGTGAAACATTCACTTC
Organism: Coptotermes formosanus; assembly: GCA_013340265.1. NCBI lineage: Eukaryota > Metazoa > Arthropoda > Insecta > Blattodea > Rhinotermitidae > Coptotermes > Coptotermes formosanus. The sequence goes on along the minus strand of BLKM01000343.1, from coordinate 327,406 downwards.
ACATCATGGGTATATGTGTATTTTGAAAATAGTCCATTGGAAGAAAAACGTGGTCAAGCCAACATTTAATTCTTGTCGTGCCGAGTTCTTAATATATGAAGATTTTATTTTTGTGTCCTTTTTTTTAATGGAACTAGAAGTTTCGCATACTCTTACAACTGTAATCTTGAAGAGACAGAAATCCTAAACTTCATACTATTTTTGCCATCCTTGCTTTATGATACAAATTTTTGTGTGTAAAAATAAGCGTTCAGAGGGTATGCCTGTTGTTAAACGATGTAGTACTTTTCTTTCAGTTTATTGAAGGCGTGTAATGTGAGAATTGTGTCAAATAGGGGTACGTTTGTGAATCTGCATTTCATCACGGTCATATTTCTATGATATGCCATATTTGAGCAAATAATATTCGAGCTGAACTTCGTGTAACGTTAAACTGATGGGAACAGAAACTGAATCAACTTTCGGGGCCCTCATAACACATTTACTGTGAAGCCGTGGAATCGTTTCTGGTGTTAAAGCTCGTGGTCTGACACACGACGTGTACACCGTGCGTTCATATTTTGCAGTTGCAGTGAGGAATGCTTACCTAAACTTCGGGCAACAAATTGTTCATGTAGTGCAGTTTGATTTGAAACCATTCGCACCTGAAAGAGAACGTTTGCAGGCTGAATCTTACCGTGACTTGAAGAGCAGCTGCCGGTCGCAAGTTTTATGACGATAATCAGCACGCAGAATGGCGCGGGGCTGACGGAGTTCTTAGAGCACATAACCTAGACCAAATATTGTACTCTAAGATGGAGCCTGCATGTCTGATTTGAATTGACCATGTGTGTGCTTGCGCACTGTATGCAGCGCTCCGTGTTTTACCTGCTGGCGCCAGCAAGAGGTCTCGTACATGAAACAGCGCCGTCTGTAGTCTTCGATATTCGAGTTGCGACTGGAATCGAACGGCTTTGGGCATGTTTGTTATTTTTTAGATTTGAGTGCGAGGAAATACATAAATAAAACAAATCCAATAAATTAAATAAATAAATAACCATGTAATTAAATGAAAAAGGTCCGCGCTCTTCTGGGATATTACGCAGCGTAGAGCGATAATTCTGTACCGACGTTTCGGGACAGAATTACTGCTCTGCGCTGCGCAATGTCCGAGAGAAACGCAGGTCTCACCACATTGCGGCGGAAGCCTGAAATCACGCATAAATAAATACGTTAATGCAATTAGTAGATTAAATTGTTACATTCAGAAATAAATAAATTAAATTAATCAGATAGTAAAATGAAAATGAAATACGTGACTTAAATAAGTGAAGTAAATGCAATTAATTAATTAAACAGAATAAAGAAATTCAGTAAATACATACATTGAAAGAATACATGAACTCAATGATCTAACGAATTTAAATATATCAATCAGCCATTTACATTTATTTATTTATTAAGACTTAAATGCATAAATATATAAAAAAGTAATGAATGTATAGTGAAATAAATAAGTGCAGGGATAGATAGTTGCAGGAATAAATAAGTAAATGCCTAGATAAAGAAGTAAATGCATAAGTGTATACATAAATGCATAAAGCGTAAGCGCTTGAGTAAATTCACAAATAAATAAATAAATAAGTTATTACCTAACATAGATTAAACTAATGTGACATAACCTAACCTAAAGAAATAAATAAGAAAGTGAATAAATAAAATATATAAATGTATAAGTAAATAGTTGAGTAAGTAAACATTAAATAATAAAAAATATATATAATTCGTCGGAACCAGTCACTAAAGGTCGAAATCCTGAACGTCGCGACTGTATTGTAGGCCTGCGTGGTTTGATATGTACGTGTAACAGCACCGCCGTTTCGGAGGAAACTGAATTTTTTGCTGCCTCCTACATATTCAAACTGCTGTGACGTTCGACAAGGTCAGAACTCGCATTTCGCGGCAGAGAGTATTTTGGTGCACAGTAGGCCTAACTGAACAGTGAGGCGCGCATACGTCTGTTTTTAGGTCACACAGTAACAGCGAGTGCAGAAGGCAGGCCAGTGGTACGTACATGTGCCTTGAATTCAAGGTTCATACGGAAGGACGGGTCGTGCTGCTGCTGCTGCTGCTGCTGGCAGTTCCTCGTACTTGCCCTATATGGCTTAATTTTAGAGCCGTCCCGCCGCCGTAGTAGTTCAACATGTCAGTGTGTTTCGCTGCGCAGTGTAGAATGCCAACAGTACTTGCTGGCCCTGCCATCGGCCAGGCGATCAGTTGCCGGCCTCTCACCGCGGAGACCCGGGCTGCATCCCAGGCCGGCCCATTTGGGATTATATGGTGGACAGACTGGAACTGGGACAGCTCTTAGTACTTCGGTTTTCCCCTTTCATTATCATCCATTCCAAGTCATGCCTTAATCGCTGACGCTATATAATCGTAGCTACTGACAGCGTCGTTAAATAGCACACGTAAATAAGAGAGGAAATGTCCGCAGAGCGAAACACTTCAGGTGCGTTCGTGTAACCGCAGTTGCCGCGGAACCGCAACTGTGATTTGTCTTTCGTATTGCGCAGCTGTGGCCGATCGCAGTGGCCGCGCGGTCTAAGGCGTAGGTCTGCGGCCGAGCGCTTGCTGGGATCGTGGGTTCGAATCCCACCGGGGGGATGGACGTTTGTCTCTTGTACAGTGTTTGTGTTGTTGTCAGGTAGAGGTCTCTGCGACAGGCCGATCCCTCGTCCAGAGGAGTCGTGCCGACTGTGGTGTGTGTCTGAGTGTGATCAAGTGAAAATAAACAACCTCGACACCTGCTGTGAGTAGATAGAAGAGGGAAGGACTACGAAATGACGATTGTCCAGCTATGTATGCCGCTGCCAACAGCACAAACGTACTCGGGTCTTCATCTAACGTGTGCGATGATTTTGTCCGATTTTAACCAAACTTGAATTTTCTCGGCAGGTGGTAATAAAAGCCCCCCAGTGTAAAATTTCTCGCAAATCCATCCAGTGGGAGCCGAGTTGGTACGTGTAGACGGACGGACAGACGGCATGGCGAAGTAACAGGCGTTTTTCGCTGTTTAGTGAACGCGCCTGATACAGTGTGTTCATTGCGCCCTCTGCTGTCCACAGCTGTACCCTCTGACTCAGCTCCACTTGTTCTTTTGTTGTTCGCCCCCGCCCCCCCCCCCCACATGCCCTTCCTTATTTTGTGCTTATCTTCGCTTTTAGCTGTCGTAAATCTTTCTAAGCATCTTCCGACAGCATCAGTGCCGTCCTTCCCGGTTCTGTTTTACGTTCTGGCGTGCTTTCACAAATGTTCGTCGCAGCCCTTGCCCAAACACTGCCGTCGCAGTTGTCTACACTCGCAGATGTACCGGGTATGTGTGTGGGCGGATACATGACCAACCGGGATGAGCACTAAGTGCCCCCGCTTAACGAGATCACGAGTGCATTGAGTCGCTGTCAATCCACAGACCGTTTACATTTCCAGCTGCCCGAGTTTGTTTATGCTGAACATGGCCGTGCGGTCCATTTACATTTCCTGTCTCGTGTGGCCTCCTGTTTATGACTAAGGAAAGTCGCAGACGTGAATGTTCGTTTCAGGATTATCACGTGCAGAATGTCGGAATGCGATATTATGTCTCCAGATGTTGAGTTATACGTAGCGTCATCGTATTTTGAGATTCGACATTTCGGTACCGAGGTTTCGAAGGAACGTTGCTACCGAAACGTCGCATCCCAGAAGGCCGTTATCGTAAGTTACGCCGAAGATTATTACGAATACTTAAGGACGAGGGGGACCTCGGGAATGTTATGGACGGTGACAGTTGGCGCAGGCCGAGACCGCCCGTTACATGGGTATGAGCTGCTGCTCTTTCCAAACGCATTTTGTGGCGGGCTTGCCAGTCTTTGTACTTCTTAATTCATTTTGTGGCGGGCTTGCCAGTCTTTGTACTTCTTAATTCATTTTGCTGCAGGGTGCAAGAGTAATTTTTGCCGTACCTTAAGATATTGTAGGAGCTGGGTATCTCAGTCAGTTTAGTGGCTAGCAGTGGGCCGAAAGACGGGTCTATTTCGCGGCAGGGACAGAGGATTCCACCCCCCCCCCCACCTCCACAGCTTCCAAGCGAGGTCGGGGCCTCCCGCCCCCAACGCTCGTACCCAGGGGGTGTGGGAAGAACTTTTTACTTTAAAGTTTTACGTGCCTAATTAAATACAACGCCATTGAGGTGTCTGAGGTAGTAGACGCATAGTTCCATGCATTCCTAACTTTGGCGGTAGATGGAGGTTAATAGTCAGCTTGTCGCTGCGGCCGCTTTACTGCAGTGGAGCAACCCCCCCCCCCCATACCTATGGGATGTGAAGGAGGTGCTGGAGGGCGGAAGACACATTTGTACTGTCGGGAGTCGAACCCCGATATCCCGGTCGTTTAGTCACTGGGTCGACTGAGCTTCCTTGGCTCTCTCGGGCGCCCCCCCCCCCCCACCCCACCAAGTGGCAGCTGGTCACCTACAAGTGGTGCACCGGTCGCTGTCGACAGTGGTGCACGGTTGGCGTTCCACTTAGAAGTGCCAGTCTCTGTCGTCTGCACTGGCTTACAGACGCTGCGAGCGGGTGCAGCGATAGTGTGTCCGTAATATTCACAGGATCGGTGTAGAATGTGCTGATAACTGACTGTACTTTGTTACCGCAGTGCTGCGTTCATTCCCTTGGCTTCTTGTATGGCATCCGGTGTAACCGTACAGCTACTGGCTTCCTGTGTCAGAAAGCATTATCAGTAAATGCGCCACCTCAGTGTGTTATAAGTGACATCGATTGAACAGCTGATCGGTGCTGAATGTGTGGTGTGTCGTTTAAGCAAGCGGGGTCTGTTCAGTGTGTGATAGTTCCGGGTTTGTTGAAGCCAAGAGTGTATTAATGTGTAGATGACGTAAGCTCCAGTTGCATAGTGTGCTGTGTATGTATTCATTATGGTGTACTTATGGACGCTGTCTCATCTCAGACCGTGTAGAGTCAAATGCTTAGTGGGCAGCGAATTGGCTGTCAAGGACGTGCAGTCGGCCACGGCCTGATTTAAGGTCCTGTACCAGCACTTGACTGGACTTACTGACGACGTGTTCGTAAATGTTCGATTCGTGATTTGCAGCATCTGATGATCTGTTATAAACTGCGTAATACAGACGATTTGAAGCAAAACTGTGACATGCAATTAAATATGGGTCTCTGCTTTTTATATAACATATGCTAAAATCGTTCTCCGTATCATACCAACAGATATACAATAGGTCACGCTCGATTGTAGCGCTGTTGCTAGGATTCAGAGACTTGCGGGAGCGTTATTTACCGACGCTGTCAATTACAGATATTATATAGCGTCGATGATACTTTAATGGATGAATGTGGAGCTTTGGTGGAATGATACTGAGAGGCGAGAGGTGAAGCACTCGGAGAGAAACTTGTCCTAGTGCCACCTTGTCCACCACAAATCCGACGTGGGATCGAACCCTTGCCTCCGCCATGAGAGGCCGACGGAAGAATGCGACAAGAATCACGATGTCCGTAGTGGCAATGAATAATGAGGCTGTGAAGCCATGTCTGAGTAGACCGCTGTATTAAAGGACTGCCGTGTAAACACGGTGAAGAATTTCATTTATTTTTCGTATGGGTACTCTCAGTCGACGTCCTTTTGTTCGTCGCGTGGGATGATGGGTAGGCCTGTGTATGCTGAAAACGCGCATAGACGTGCATGTACTGTTCATCTGAAGTGTCCTTCGTGTTGTTTTTTTCGATTTTAACCAAAGTTTACGTGACTGTAGAGTTTCTGATAAAATTCCGCAAAACCCAAATTTCGTAGAGATCCTTCTAGCGGTTTTCGAGTTACATGCATACAGACGAACGGTCAGAAAGACTGAGCAGTGTCAGTAGGCGCCCCGTGGGATGTGATCAGTCCTGAAGGCCCGTGCAGTCACAGTTTTGTGTGTGCAGTATTTTGAGACGGCAGCACGGGGATCCCGAGCTGGAGTTCGACAGCTCTTCAACTTTTTGAACGCTGCTTTTGCTTCCGTACGCAAATATCTGAATTTTGCTGTATTTTCGTACGATTTAAAGTGGAACGTTATAAAGAAGCTGCTGAAAGAAGCCCCATGGATGGTTGCTTGACAGTGCCAGGCTTCTCTCCTCTGCTTCCTTTTGTATGCTCTCCCAATCCGCCTGCCATATGTAAACAGACGCAACACGCCTGTTGCTACTGAAGTTATCACCAGGAACATGCAAATGAGACTGATCAGACTGGGGGGGGGGGGGCCATAAGGGTGGGGGAAGGAGAGGTTCGAGGGGGTTGTGTAAGGGATCGATCCGTGGGATTTTTTCTCTGGTCTCAGTGTGGTTGGTTTAAAATATAGAAGTAAAGTTAGAGGTGTCCGTGTGCACGCCATGAAGCCATATGGTGGAGTGGAGGTATAGCTCCACGCGTTCTTAACCTCGGGACTAGAAGGAGAGTGGTGAGCTTCACGTCCCAGCCGCTTTGCCACCGGGGAACGAACCGCACGGTACCCATTGAACAGGAAGCTAGGTGGGCTGTGCAGTCGGTGTGGATGCTTTGCGGACGAGACACGTCTCTTGCTTCTGCTGGGTCTCCTCCCGAAACGTCGGTACAGAACTACCACTCAACGCTGCGTAATATCTCAGAAGAGCGCAGGTCTCAAAATCAAAACCAGTTCGGCAATTCCGAGTCAGCGGGTAACAGCATCAAGTATCTAATGTGTAAATTGTACTTAAACCAGTGTGGCGTACGAAGAGTGTGCGCGACACCAAACGTCTCGTTTTTCGCCGCGACTTCTGTTCGAAACATTTTTCGCTCCGATGAGTATTTAGCGAGTTACGCTCCAGATGCGTGCAGAAAAAAAGAAACTTGCTTCTGTGTAAGTCTTCGTGTAAAGTGTCCGTTATTTTGGCCGAACGAATCGAAAGCTGTGCAGTGTTTTCAACAGATCTGAGTGTAATTTCTTGGCACTGAATATCATGAAAATTCTGTGGGCGGTTCTGCAGTTGTTACTTGCGAAACCAGTAGGCACTTGTTGTTGCAAAGTTTCGTTCCGAATCTTGCAGAAGGACAAGATGTGTCAGGGTGTAAAGGGCGTGTGATGGTCCGCTCAACAAACGGAATTAACCCTTTAAAGACGAACTGCGTTGGTTTTTATATAAGGACTGAGCGCGTACCGCACAGTAAACACTGCCCGCCTCGGTTACAAGACCAGTTTGTTAATGTCGTATAAGCAAAAGTTGCTGTTTGTTCTGAGAGCCATACAAAACGTATAAACTCCATGTGAGAACCACGTAGAATTTTTTAGTGTTAAACCTGGTGGTACGTAAAGTTACCGCTAGGCTTTCAGAGGTTAAAGCCGAAGAGTGGACAGTCTTGGATTGGCCTTTTTAACCCTTTAAAGCCCAGTGGTTACTGTACGTACCGCCAGGTTTAACATTCACAAATTCTGCGTTCTGCCCACACAGTGTATTTACGTGTTTTGTGTGGATCTCAGAACAAACAGCGATTATTTCCCTATACAGCATTAACTGACTGGTTTTTATAACCGAGACGGAGTGTTTACTGCGCGGTACGGACTGAGTCTTTAAATATAGTTCAGGTTAATGTCAGCCTTTTAAAAATGCCGTGACATGGCTCAGACGGTTATTCTGGTTTGTCACTGCGGAGGCCCGGGTTCGGTCCCAGGTCAGTCCATATGATATTTGTGTTGGATAAAGTGGCACTGGGGCAGGTTTCTGTCCGAGTACGTCGGTTTTTGCTGTCAGTATCATTCCACCAATGCTTCATACTCGTCTTCACATACACGCCGTTCATACCAGAAGGACAAACGGGCGATGCCTGGGGAACATCCAAAAAGCGGTGATGTTTCGGAAATCGGGAGCATTGGATGGAAAAGGACTTTAAGTACAGTTAATGTTAATTGCCGCTCCCATTCCTTATTTTCCCGCACATGTTGAACTGTGAATGATGCACAGTGTACAGTTTGTGTTGCAGTTCTTCGTGTGTTATGTTATGGTTTGTAAACTGATAAACGTCCGCGAGCGGAGTTCGTTTGTCTGACTGGCCAACTGAGCCGGCGTTCTGCGCACACACACACACACACATACACAGACACACACGCGCACAGGCACGCACGCACGCACACAGACACACACGCACACATACACACACACACACGCAGACACACACAGACGCACGCACGCACACGCGCGTGCACACACACACAGACACACGCGCGCGCGCGCGCAGACACACACAGACACACACACACACAGACACACACGCGCACGCACACGCACGCACACAGACACGCACGCTCACACACAGACACACACACACACGCAGACACGCGCGCGCGCACACGCACACACGCACACGCACGCGCACACACAGACACACGCGCGCGCGCACACACACGCGCGCAGACACACACACACGCACGCAGACACACACAGACACACACACGCACGCGCGCACACACAGACACACGCACGCACACGCGCGCGCGCGCGCACACAGACACACACGCACACACACAGACACGCACGCACGCAGACACACACAGACACATACACGCACACACAATGTAAGTTTAACTTTTAAATTGCGCTGAATTTGGCGGGCGACTCTCAGAAACACTGTGTCGGTCATTTGATGGGCTCTAATGTGGGAAATAAATGACCGTTTTGATGTAGGCCAGATATTTCTTTGTTTTAATGACATCTGCGTGTTTTTAGGTGCGTGTCATGACTAGTTCTGTTTTTCCCGTCGGCAAGTAACTGGTGTTTGTTGTGCGGAAATAAAATAGAAGTTGTCACGAACTGCAAGGTTTCTGACTGCGGTCGCAGTGTGTTTGGGTCCTTCTCTTTGTGGGATGTTAACTTGGCGTGAAGTGATAGTTGGTTAGCGACGTTCCGGGACAACGTGTCAGTCCCATCTTCCAAGGGTCAAGCTTGACAGGTCGTACCCGAAACGTCGGTGACAAACTACCAACCTATGGCGCGTAACGTCCCACGAGAGCGAAGGCGCTGTCATGAATTGGTGTGCAAGATTTCAGGTTGTCAGACAGGTGCTGAGGAAGGTTAAAGTCTTGTGGGGCACGACGCTCCCGGCGCCATGAAATGGATTGTTGCATTTGACGTGACAGTACCGCGACGCGACGTCCAGTTGTTTACGGGTAGAATTCGTGAATTTCTTAGAGTGTGCGAGAATCTTAAAGCGATTGATTGGAAAGTTGTGTCATTGTGGCACAGTCACTGTCACGGTCACGTGTCAGTAAAGGAAGTAGTGCGTGTTGCATTAGCCAGGGTCGAGGTGGCTTTCACTCGGGCGCTGGCCGGTCGGTTCATTAGTGAAGAACCGCCAGCGAGGCATGGCAGTGTTACTGCAGTTAACACAGTGCTGCCTCAGGGGGTGACGTACAGTCGTGTTTACAGCGGTGGGAGGAGGATTGCTATGTCACGTGACATGTCGAGAATGTTAAGATTACGGTCTTCTGGGGTGCGACGCCATGTAATTTGGTATATACAGTCCATCGGCCATAAGAAAATGCGATAAATGCGCATGTGCGAGATTTATTGGTGAATTCGAATGGCTGGCAGGCTGTCCCACCAATAGCAGCCCGCAAGTCCACCCTAGAGTCAAAGCTGCTCCGCACAACACGAACCCCCTCCCCCTCCCCAGGGGGTTTTCTTTTCGGCGGTGAACAGTACCAGCATTCCGGAAGGACGTAATGCATCCGTCTGTGATCGTTGATCTACGAAAAAGTGTGCTGTTGCGGGTTGCTGTGTCAGGGTGGCTGTTACCCGTTAGCTTGCACCTTTACATACTGTAAGCGGAATTACTTCCCAGAACTGTCGTAGTCAAGTAGCCTATATGAAGCCCTTCTTATCCGCGTATTTCCGTTTTGTCGTTAACGTAGTTTTCTCAACAGATGCGCTGGCCCGCAGTAGGGACCTTGACCTAGGACTGTGACCTGGGTTATGACGCTGTGCAATACCAAGGTTCCAGAGAGACATACAGCATGCATCTACCCTGAAATTGGAAGCAGCATGGTCCTCCAAAACAGTACCAACGTACCAAACGCATAGATTTTCGTCACTGTGGGAAAAGTTAATGTAAAAAAGAACTAATTTTTCCAACGGTGAGAAACTTTGAGGTTACAAACTGAACATAGTAGAAAGTTATGCTATTGGAAGTTACGAGCAGAAGTGCATGACTGCGCATGCGTGTAACTCATGCGATTCTCAAAATAAACGTTTATTTGCCAAGCAGCGTTTACCGTTTGTTATTTGCAGTATAGACTGGCTGTTTACTCTGCGGTACGCACTGAAGTTTCAGATGTGTAGATAATTTTCTTCGTCAGAGAATTGATACCGAAACATAGCTGTGTTTTATAGACGACACAAGAAGCAAGATGTGCGTGTTGCTTTTCAAGAACTATAGAACTGCTCTATGTTCCACGAGTTCGTGATGACAGTTAATTAGGTGAAACCCAAAGTGTGACTGTGTGAAGGATGCGTGACAACCAGCGCCGCCGGCGGAGCGTCTTGGAGTCACTGCTGGAGTGGGAGTAAGTATAGTGACACGTGCATAGTGTAAGGGTAAAGGTAAACTTGGCCTTATGCTTAATTAGGCATGGGGGAATGAAGGTAGTGCTCCACTAATTCTTAACCTCGGCTCTCGATTGAGCTTCACGGTCAGCTTCACGCCCGGACTGCTTACTACATGTCCGTGACTGTGGTGACAGTGATGTGTACGGTATTGTGGGACGTGACGCCGTGTAGTCTGGTAGAAATTTGCCGGGTACATCTCTACCAGGCTACGTGGCGTAACTGTCCTGCCCTGAAAATGGCAAATTTGTACCAGACTGCACGGTGCCACATCGCAGGAAATCTTCAAAATTCTGCATGCGTTGTCACCTGTCACCCTCCGTGCTCCCAGCCTGCCAATTCTGTCCAGTGAGCATGTTAGTTTGCCACTTCCTGTCAAGTCCGACTGATCTCTGCGCTAATTAAGCCGCGTTCCCGCACCTGGTGTATCTGACGAATGCGCTAGTAATTGTGCATTGTACAAGGAGACAAGTAAGTAATTTTGATGCTGTTCCCACATCTCGTTTATTTGGCGAACACTTGTACTCCGGTACACTTGCCAAATATTGGCCTGGTCATTGTGATGGCGTTTCCACGACTCGTGTACCTGGCCACTCGACGTACCGAATGATATTGGTTGTCCACACAGACACTTGTCTGCTTGTTAAATATAAATAAGTTGTGAGAACGCAACAAGTCTCAACTTTGTTAGTAAACAGACCTTCCTTTGACCTGGGTAACATTTACCGATACGTAGAAGGTCAGCTGACCAATATTTTTATACGTTCGCCGTTCGCACGACGTGGCAAGTGACGAATGTTACGTACCAGTCGTGGGAACGCAGCTTGAGGCAGCAACTGGCCTGGTACCTGGTGTCCGTGGAGCGGGTTTATGAGACATGCAGGCGGTGCGATGCGTCTGCAGTCTGGAGCGAAGTGTTGCTGCTGCATTAATCCGTGTATAATATTAAAGGTGGTTTATTGCGTGGTATGTATTCTGCTTTCTCTTTCCCCTCTTTAGGGGGGATGTCTTCACCCCTCTGCTTGAAATAGGAGCGAGTGTTGTATTTTAATATCAACCCTCCGGTGTACAGTAGCGCCAGTGTTGCTGCCAACCCTTACTGGAACGTTAGCCTGTGTAGGGGGGGGGGGGGGGCAACAGAGGTGAAGGAAATGTAATTGCGGTTGTTATGTTTAACAATAGCCGCACTTTGTGTGCTGAACCGTTTAAAGCCCAGTGGTTACTGCACGTACCGCCAGGTTTAACATTCACAAATTCTACGTTCTGCCCACACAGTGTGTTTATGTGTTTTGTGTGGATCTCAGAACAAACAGCGATTATTTCCCTATACAGCATTAACTGACTGGTTTTTATAACCGAGACGGAGTGTGTTTACTGCGCGGTACGGACTGGGTCTTCTTTAAAGCCCAGTGGTTACTATATGTACCGCCAGTTTAACATTCACCAATTCTGCGTTCTGCCCACACAGTGTATTTATGTGTTTTGTGTGGATCTCAGAATAAACAGCGATTATTTCCCTATACAGCATTAACTGACTGGTTTTTATAACCGAGACGGAGTGTGTTTACTGCGCGGTACGCACTGGGTCTTTAAATACAGATTGGGATTTTTTGTTTGTCTTTAAATGTTAATGCAGGGTTTTGGTGAATATATTCACCTAAGTAGCGCCTTCTTCTGGGCCCGTTTACTTGAAACAAAAACAGAAATATGTGGACATCGCAAATTTACACGCCCATTAAAATTCCTTTGTTTGTATTTGTAGAATGCTTCGTGTCAAGAAATGAACCGTCTTGCGGTGTTCATTGCCGGTGTTACGAGTGTATCAGAACCGTGTGACATCTAGCGCTTTAAGTTTAGAAGATTTTGCCAAGTTCTGACTATGCTGGGCATGACTTGTTGCATGGTCATTAAACTCGACTGTGACTTTGTGCATCCTGTTTGTAGTACGCCAATAGCCGTGCTGTTGTCGCACCGTCAAGTAGTGTCATTGGGTGTCTTGAGTTCTGTTGCTTGATTCTATTGTAAAACGTGTGTAACAGGTAAAAGTGCGTGTGTTCGAAGCTGCGTGTAAGGATACGTTTTCATCCAAGAACCGTTCTTGTGGGGAGGCAGCTCGTTAGCGAGTTGCGCTATGAACGGTGTTTGCGTTGTCAAGACGCGTTTCAAACTGCTTTACCCTGCAGGTGAAAAAGACTCGTGTGTGTGAGATGGAGACACCTGATCACGACCCGCTTGGGCCCTCGTGACGCAGCCTGCAGGTTTTTGAGTCGAACGTGCGAACGGTCTGCCCATTGTGTGCTTTGCTGCTCCGTGTCTACGTCTTCTTCTGTGGCAGATGGTCCTTACAGTTTAACCAGTGCCTCCTTCAGAACGGTAGCCCATACGGCACTGTCTTCTGCTTTCTTCCGCCATCTCTTGACACCCACCGATTGCAGATCATTCTCAGTACAGTCTAACCACCTTAATTTTGGTCTTCCTGCTTTTCTTCTTCCATCTGGTTTCCCCAGAAGTACTTTCTTTACGGTCCTCCCATCAGACATTCTTACCACATGACCAGCCCGTTCTAGTCTTCTTGCTTTTATTGTTCTTACAGTGTTTGGTTTTCTGTACGTAACCTTCCGTGTGTGCGCAGGCACGTAGTATTTGTTCTTCGTTGTTGTGGGTACACGAACCAGCAGTTGATACGTTTTAAGGCGTCTGGCGCCGTTACAGTTGCGGTGCACGTCGGAACTTCCGGAGCCACACGTCGCCTTTCTCTGGCCGATTCTCTTGCAGGAAGCGCTTTTTTGGACATTGGTACGGCTGTTGGCGATTCTTTTCCTGATGTGCAGAGCGATGCTCGTGAATGCTGGCGAACAATCAGCGTCAGACCGAACTGATCACACTGTTTGATCTCCCCTCCCCATAGATACTGGCGGGGTTTTGTGTCTCGCCGTGTACAAACTGTATTTTTCGTACTCAGTGATTTGAGTTCTGACGGTTATACAGGATGAATGACAGTTTACTAAACCAACCAAATGCACACAACTGTTCGCCTGCAAATATTACATATATCGCTCCTACATGTTCCGGTGTTCAAAACACCTTCTTCAAGGAGCACGTGATGCCAAGTTTAACACCGACTGTCAGTGAACAGGCCATTTTTATGGCTCCACATTGGGCAGGCTGCGTTGGCGATACATTTATATATAGGTGGATGCGGTGTGCGTTTGGTTGGCGCAGTAAATTGACTCTAGTGCACGGAGTGAACGACCTTATAGTAGTTAACACAGCGTGCTTAAGCTTCTGTTCTTATGGTACGGTCCTTCTGTTGCATGTGGGTGTGAAACTTGGTCTCGTTTCCGGAGAGAAGGGCAAAATGGAGTACTGCGTTTTCACACCGTACACTACATTCAGTTGAAAACAAATTGTACCGCATAGCATGTTTAATGTTAATTCGGGGGTGCACAAATCCCGGGCGACTAAATTTTGTACCCTGGTGCCTAATATTTGTGGGCCCTCAGTAGGGAACTTGCTTCGTGTCGCTCTTCTGGCGCCTAGAATTTTGAGGTTGTTCCCAGATTCCTTGAAAATTTATGAGCCCATGTTTAGTGTCGTATTTATTAACACTGTGATTTGTCTGCATGTTTCGATCCTAGAATATCATCTTCAGGGAGATCATTCAGTAACGCAGGTGGAACGGCAGATAAGAATCACAATCATGTGTGGGAGAATAATATTAAAATGGATCTTTGAGAAATCAGTGTGAGGGTGTACACTGAATTTGTCTAAGGGCTGTTGTGCTCTCTGACATGAAACGTCGGAGGAAGGAAACCCGTTGACCAGTGAGGGGGGAGCAGGGCGGATACTGTAACATTAAGTGTCCTTATTGATACTGTTCAGGTCGATGAGTCATATAAGCGAGTACAGGCTGCTGTATTGATCTGGTTCCTCTTCCTTCCGTATAAAGCCACTCCCAGTGCCCAGTTTCACTTCCACGGTTAGTGTCCCACCTTCTTCTGTCGGTTCTTTACAACTAGTGATTCACTGTCCACAGGACTCTGCAGGTGGTCGTGTCGGGGCCTGAACCCTGCAGACCGTTGCAGTGCAGCATCAGGATTGTGACTATCCGAACTGTACAGAATTGGCGCTGTAAGCTGTACTGTGGTAGACGCAGTGAACTGTCTGAAGACGGTTGCTTACAGCCGAGATATGTGGCAGCCATAGTGATACCCAAAGATGTTCAGTAGTGCCGACCGAACGTGTGTGTGTCTCTACCTATCCATTTTCAGTACACCGAAATGTATTTGAGATAATTTTTTTTTTCCTCGTGGCTTGACAGCCCCTAACGGGCCTAGGCCTCCTTTACGAGGTTCCTCGATCACACACAGGCACGCACCACACTCGATAGGACCCCTCTGGACGAGTGATCGGCCAATTGTAGCGACCTCTACCTGCACAACACACTGCACTCACAAGAGACACATGTCTGCCTCCGGCGGGGTTCGAACCCGCAATCCCAGCGAGCGAACGACCTCAGACCCACGCCTTAGACCGCGTGACCACAGGGATCGGCATTTGAGATAATTACCGCAGGAAACTGCGTGACTTATTTTGATTAATGTAGCTTCAGTTACGGTGAATTGTGTTAAGGTAAAGGTACGTCAGTATAAACGTAAAAATGTGTAGGATTTTGATGAGAATTTGTAAGGCTCGTGCAATATCGCTGTTTGTTGTGTGTGCTTAATGGTACACCCTGTAGTGACGAAGTCAAACGTGACACAGGGACGTCAGTTGACTTCACATGTTGTTCAGTTTGCGGTGCAGGACATTAGTGGCGGCGTCTGAAGCTCAGGCTGACCTCTGTAGCGTCGAATGGTAGAAATGGCAGTGAATGGTGAACTGGAGAGGATGTGGAAGGAATCGTTTCTGGCCTAATTGAGGCATATTTTAGGTGTTTACTGGAGAGGCTGAGCAAAGCCGATGTCCTGGCCAAGGTCCGAACCCAGAGCCACGCGCCTACGAAGCACTTTGTCATTTTGACGGACATTCTCGATGTTGTGCACCGTACGGTTAGTTTCAAGTGTCTGGGCCTTCGGAGAAGAGGAAAGTCTCGTGTCCCCGCTGGCATTCGAACCCCGGACCGTCCAGCCTGTAGTCTAGTCGCTATACCGACTTCTGGGCCCATCCCATGTACACACCATTCAGCACATGGGCCTCTATGTGCATGATAACCAGACATCAGTTACCAATGAATATTTTAAGTTTCATTCCTGTTTAAACTTTAAGCTGTATATGTTTTGATGTTGACAAAAAAGTAATCATATCCCGGGCAAAGAAATTGTACTTATTCTACAGAGTGTTTCTTTTATCACCGCACCGAACACGGCAGCTTTATCGTGTTGAAAGCCTGCATCCGCCGTGACAGCTGAGGTGCTCGGGGCAGTGGTAAAAGGGACGCACTGCAGTACGCCTCAACGAAGTGAGCGTGTTGTCTGATTGCAGATGCACCCCCTCCAATGGCGACATGACTCTGCCAGTGTCCAGCTATGAGGAGCTGCTGGCTCGAGTTAGAAGCCTGACACACGAGACGATACAGCTGCAGAGGGAACTGACCACGCCGCTGGTTGACCACAATGAGAACGGTGAGTACTGGCCATTGGACAGCGAGGGCACTGTACGTTTCGTGCCCGTTTCGGAGGCTTCGTTCACAGAAACGGTGGATTCTTCTTATTTCGCGGAAAAGCAGTAAGCAGAAACTTTGTTTTTGGACGTGAGCAGGCGAATTAAATTTTTCCACACCTGAAGAATGTTCTAACACCATCTTGCATCGCGTAGCACACACACACACACACACACACCCACACATTGAAGCGTGTATACACACACACACACACACCCACACATTGAAGCGTGTATACACACACACACACACCCACACATTGAAGCGTGTATACACACACACACACACACACACATTGAAGCGTGTATACACACACACACACACACACACACACACATTGAAGCGTGTATACACACACACACCCACACACACACATTGAAGCGTGTATACACACCCACACACACACACCCACACATTGAAGCGTGTATACACACACACACACACACCCACACATTGAAGCGTGTATACACACACACACACACACACACACACACACACCCACACATTGAAGCGTGTATACACACACCCACACACACACACACACACACACACACACACACACACACACACACACATTGAAGCGTGTATACACACACACACCCACACACACACATTGAAGCGTGTATACACACCCACACACACACACCCACACATTGAAGCGTGTATACACACACACTCACACACACAGTGAAACTCGGTTATAACCTCATGAAAGGGGACTGAATATTTTGTGTCGTTATAAACGAGTGTTGTTATAACCGAGGGCTATAATGTGGTTAGTAGTGAGGAATTAATTGGTGCCACAGTGTGTGTGTGTGTGTGTGTGTGTGTGTGTGTGTGTGTGTGTGTGTGNTGTGTGTGTGTGTGTGTGTGTGTGTGTGTGTGTGTGTGTGTGTGTGTGTGTGTGTGTGGCAGTTGTTGCATTTAAGTGTGACTTAAGGCGGGACTGATTTATTGACCTCCAGTTGCCAAGATACTGCGGTACTCATCAGTGTGGCGTTGTGACGTCACTACAGCAGTTGAAATGCAGAATGCAGGAAGCTAACAGCTGCAGGTGCCCCAGATGCTCCGCAGCGCACAGTGTGTGCTGATCTAGGCACGGGGCCTGTACGAAAATTATACGCCCAAAATAAAAGAACGTAGAAAACGTACGCATGGCGTTAACAGTGGTAGCACGGTTACTCCATTCTCTTTTGTTGTTTTAGAAGTCGCAAGCAATGTCGTAGCTACGTTTTGTGACGCCGGGAGGTGGGTGAGTATTCCCAGTGGTCGCCCCTAACAGAAACCATGAACCGTAAAAAAATTCATAACTTTATTGAATTCGTATATATTCGGTTCAGTGATTTCAAATCCTTTCTCTCTCTTTCTCTCTCTCTCTCTCATTTAAAATGCTTATATTGCCACCCAATTTTCCACTTATTCGACTCTGCTGCCCGGAGCGCCGCACACCTCGTCCCCCCACCCAAAGCCACGCCGCTGCTCGGAAAGATTACGGACTGATAGTTTTGGACATAAAATGTATTTAATTTTTTTCTGCAGCTTCTGTGCCAAGCCTTTTTTTTTCCGCTTCGATAAATGTGTAGAAAGCTACATTGGATGTGCGTGCAGAAACGCAGGTAAAATGTGCGTTCTGTGGTGCATGTGTAACTGGAACTGGAATGTACACACACGGGAATATTTCACATATAGGCATAGTGTGACGGTGTGTTTGCGGTATAGCTCTGTACCAAATTTCACTTGTCCATTTCCAATGGTTCATCATCTGTCGTCATCAGATGGAAAGCTAAGAAATTTTTGGCAGGTCGCCATGCTGTTTTACTTTTTACAAAATAATTAATTGAAAAAAAAACTTGTGTATTTCCAAAAGATGCGTTGCCGTACATCATTACTGGACCGTGAATGAAGTGGTGCTAATGTCGCTTACATCGCATTGTCCATGTTGGTATTACTGATTGTAGGAAATTAGAGAGTGAGACATTGGGATGCTCTCCAGTGGCATATTGTCCACGTCAAGGTTCGTGAAGACCGGGGACTCGGTTGAAAAGTTGAAAGCTGTCGGTCTGCCACAGACGGTACGATTATCCCATCCTTTCCTCAAGAAAAGAAAGTAGGTTGAACGCCTTGAAGTTTGACTGGAAGTATTTTGACGCGATTTGTATTGGTTTGATGAGTTCATTTTCGTGCCTTAGATCGATTCTTGTTTTAACTGAGTTACTGCTTGTAGTGCGAGTATCTGGTTGCTTTAGGAGAAACAGCTGGAACGTTTTGCAGACCTCATAATTAGCAAGAGGTTTGTGTGAAACACCACCGAAGATTCTCAGCCCTTCTGTCTACATAGTGCATGGGATTCCCTGTTATGTCAGTACTTTTATCGTTGCCCCTGAAATTGCTAGGGGGACGCAAGCCATTCCGTTCTTTACTGGTCCTGATAATGCGGCTTCATAAAGCTGTAAATGTGCCCGGCTTGTTCCTGCAGTCTCTACTTGTTAGGCTTTCTTTACAAGATAAAAGACGTCTTATGTGGAGACGACGCCCGTCCGTCTGTCCGTCAGTGACTTAGTGTCAGCGGCCAGGCTGTATGTCAGATTTCCATGAGGTTGGGTAGAGGAGTTCTCTAGAATACTTTGTGTATTCGGCGTTAGTTTCGGCCAAAGCGACCGTAACGGTAGTACTCTGCTGAGGGGCGGCAATGAATTTCTGTCCGCACTTCCGACATTTGTTGTCCGGTTGTAGTGAAATTTGGCATTGGGATCTGCACTTAATGCTGCTGAGCGTGTGGAGGTTGCGTGCAAATCGGCACAGGGAAGGCCGTACTTTTGTTATGGGTCTAAACGAAGTTACATTTACGTGTGTACCCGAAAAACATGTGACATTTTGACATTAAAAAACGCCTTGCTGAAGTTTGTGCACCATGTCACGGAATGCACTACTTGCAGTCTTGTTTGACAGTACGTGATTTCAGGCTTCCGCCGCGATGTTGATGGGACCTGCGATCTTCTGGGGTGTTACGCAGCGTCGAGTGGTAATCCTTCACCGATGTTTCGGGACAACGTATCGGTCCCATCTTCAGGGTTCAGGACCTTGACCGTTGAAGATGGGACTGATGCGTTTTCCCGAAACGTCGGTAAAAGACTGCCACTGGACGCTGCGCAATACCGCAGAAGAGCGGAGATCTTTGTTTTTTTGGACACTCGTTTTCACCAGCTTCGCTTGACGTATTCGGCTTGAGGCATGTTTTACCCACCGCGGGACGTTTGGTTGCAGAAGATACTTGCCCTATGTCAATAGCTGCTGTTCAGTACGCCAGTCGCAGTAGGCGCAAAGCGCTGCTGTCTTCTTGTGTTCAGTATTCTCTGCCTTCCTCGCATGGGTAAGCTTGGCATCTAGAAGACTTATTTTCGTCTACCGCGTTCCCGTGTTTTCCCTGGAAATCTTTCCTTGCTGTCCCTGAAGTTAAATTGCGGCCAAGTTGTCGCTGCACATCCACGGCGACTTGTCGTCGCCAAGAAGAGCAGGAGACTTTTCGCAGAGCAGTGGGATTCTGGTCGAATCACCTTCTGACCGCAGTCTTACGCTACGCTGATCACAAAGAAGCACGTCAAAGCCTGGGCAGCGGTGTAACCAACCGGTACAGTAGGAAATACATCTGTTTGCCCCTGTGTGCAAGGCGAACCATGGCTGAGATGGTGATTTGCTGAGAGTGTCGTTGCGCGGTTTGTTGTGCTTCACTGCATTACCTGGGTCAAGTATGGAACGAACGCATTGGTCATGTCAAGACCACTCGCATGTTCCACACCGACATCATTATTGGCACCTCCTGCCTGACATTTTTCGTGTTTTTCTTCAGTCCTTCCGGGTCAATGGAATACTGCTTCAAGTCAGGCCACGACCGCTTCCGTCCACACCAGGTCACGCTCATCGTCCTGTCTTTCGATGTTACCGTAGTCTAGCTACTGACAGTGACAACATATCGGGCAATTAACTGGCATGTTTTGTCGTGTGTCAGTAGTTCCGAAATGTTACACGTATGTTGCTAATTAATCCTTTAAAGCCCAGTGGTTGCTGTACGTACCGCCAGTTTAACATTCAACAATTCTACGTTCTGCCCACACGGTGTATTTATGTGTTTTGTGTGGATCTCAGAACAAACAGCGATTATTTCCCTATACAGCATTAACTGACTGGTTTTTATAACCGAGACGGCGTGTGTTTACTGCGCGGTACGGACTGTAGCCCTTTAAAGCCCAGCGGTTACTATATGTACCGCCAGGTTTAACATTCACAAATACTACGTACTGCCCACACAGTGTATTTATGTGTTCTGTGTGGATCTCAGAACAAACAGCGATTATTTCCCTATACAGCATTCACTGATTGGTTTTTATAACCAGACGGAGTGTGTTTACTGCGCGGTACGAGCGGTATCTTTAACTATAATCCGAGTTATTAGTTTTCGACGTTAAGACCGTTTCGTGGCTCAGGCGGTTAGCTGCAGGCCGCTCACCGCGCTGGTCACGGTTCGAGCTGTGGTCAGTTAGTATGGGATTTTTGGTGGACAGTGTGTAATGGAACAGGTTTCTCCGAGTAGTTGTTTTTTCCCCTGGCAGTGTGAGTCTACCGTTACTGCACGCTGAGCATATTGAAAGCTGCTTTTAAGAGAAGGACAAACGGGCGAAGCCTGGGAACCTTCAAACAAAGCACTGCTGTTTCGGATATCAGGAAGCAGTAAGCAAGAAACGTGCTGTCACTGCTTCAGTCTGTAAAGGCTAACAAAATGTGTGTGCCGTGTCAGTGACACGCGTTTGGACTGAACAGGCCTTTCTTCCAGTTCATTTGATGCGAGGGAGAAAGTCGCGATGTTTTCAGAGCAAGTGTGTCACGGGCTGTTGGAGGGTCTCGTCTCCCGGGTTGCGGAACATTGCAGTACTGCAAGTGCCATTCTGCGGCTTGTTAGAACAGCCATTAGTTTTGGCGCGCTTTGTGGTGGAGACGTCTCGCGCTTTCTTGTGGAACTTTGCTTTTCTGCTGAGTGTCCCAGTAAGCGGCCTTTCGGCTGTTCGCCTTCAGAAGGTTTCATTTGGTGCAGCGTGAGGTGTCAGTCAAGGATGACAAACGTTCTGGGTTTGAAAGCTGCGTCTTTTTTGTAGGCGCCGTTAGCCAAGGTGAAGAGGTGTTGAAAGGACACCCTGGGCAGTCAGCAGCCACTGCTTCACTGGTTGCAGTCAGATATCATGTGAAAATGAATGTGGAAATTCAACCGCCGCATACACCTTCGTTTTTACGCGTTTTCCTTTCTTCTCCTCTTCCTCCTCCTCCTCCTCCTCCTTCTTTCTCTTCTTCATCCTCCTCTTCTTCTTCCTCCTCTTCTCTTCTTGCTCCTCCTGCTCTTCTTCCTCCTCCCCCTCTTCTTCCTCCTCCTCCTCTTCTTCCTCTTCCTCCTCTTCTTCCTCCTCCTCTTCCTCCTCTTCTTCCTCCTCTTCTTCCTCTTCTCTTCCTCCTCCTCTTCCTCCTCCTCTTCCTCCTCTTCCTCCTCTTCTTCCTCTTCTTCTTCTTCCTCTTCTCCTCTTCCTCCACTTCTTCCTCTTCTTCCTCCTCCTCTTCTTCCTCCTCTTGTTCCTCCTCTTCCTCCTCTTCTTCCTCTCCTTCCTCCTTCCTCCTCCTCCTCTTCTTCCTCCTCTTCCTCCTCCTCTTCCTCCTCTTCTTCCTCCTCTTCTTCCTCCTCTTGTTCCTCCTCTTCTTCCTCTTCTCCTCCTCCTCTTCTTCCTCCTCTTCCTCCTCTTCTTCCTCGTCCTCCTCTTCCTCCTCTTGTTCCTCCTCTTCCTCCTCTTCTTCCTCTTCTTCCTCCTCCTCCTCCTCCACCACCTCCTCCTCCTCCTCCTCCTCCTCCTCGTCGCTGGGTTCAGTGGGCCTATGAAGCCTGTTCTCTTAGCTTAGTTGTTTCCATCTTTTTGCTGTACGACCCGTGTTTCTTTTGCCTGTTGGTTTATAGTACGTGACTTGAAAAGTTTCCCAGTAACAAAATTGTCGTTACAAATTGTGATTAAGTTTTTGTCGATAAGGCGTCTGTTACTGCAACAAATACTCTGTAATGTTCACCGTATTGCCCCTTATAAGCCGTGTGTACATGTAATGTGTTTCTTTTCACATTACAAATTATGTGCTTATATTTACACTGCAGGATAGCAAAATAGACATGCGCCACGTGTTCGTGCTGCGCAGTAAACATATGCTGCCGTAGTTTATTTTCCATGGCGCAGCAGCCCCTATAGTGGGCCAGGGCCTCTTCATTGTCGAGGCTTCGCGGTCACACTCGGTAGGACTCCTCTGGACCAGTGATCAGCCCAGCGCAGACAAAACACACCATTCGCAAGGGACAGACTTCCATTCCTTTAGCGGGATTCGAACCCACAACCCAGCACGCGAGCGGCTGCAGACCCACGCCTTAGATCGCGCGGCCACGGGGATCGGCATGCTCACATAGTGGTGAACATTAAAGAATATAGGACCGAACGTCGGGGTGGCGCGTGTAGCGCTCTGCGTGGAGGTGAAGTCCAAGTTGAGTTTCTGTGAATGGGCGGGTGACCTCTGAACCATCGAGAAGACTGAGGAGCGGGTGGGAGTGTCATATGTGTGTCAAACAGCAGTGGCGACACGCATGTTAGAGTGCACTGAGGAGCGGGTGGAAGTGTCAAACAGCAGTGGCGACACGCATGTTAGAGTGCACTGAGGAATACTGTGACTGCATGCAGCGAACTCGAGGCGGCTGGACACAAACAGCGACACTGCTGGTTAGAGACAGCTTGTTGCTGGCAAAGGTCGTGGCTGTAATGCGGCCGAGTCGTGTGTAACTCGCTGCTGCGCCGTAACTGCGGACTGTTTCCGGCAATAAATCGCTGCCTGTTGTGCGAGTCCGTAACTGTCGGACTGGCGTGCTGGGTGGGGGACGGAAAGCGACATCATTTCAAATCTTCCATGTAGGCCTATATATCGCCCCTGTTTTGTAAAAAGGGGAGAACCCACAAAACGTAACTTTTAGAGGAGAAGCAAAAAGACAGATTTTCAAGAAACTTTCCTTTTTTATTGCAACTGAACTATTCAAGCTATCAGAATGATATGATTTTGATAGTTCATATAGTTCGTGTGCAATAAACAGGAAAGGGCCTTGAAAATTTTTTTGCTTTTCCTGTGAAATTGTTGTTTTGTGGGTTGTCCCCTTCTTACAAAACAGGGGCTCTGTGTGTGCGTGCGTGCGTGCGTGCGTGTGTGTGATGTATATACGTGATATGTGTCTATACGCGGGGTTTTCAAGTTATGACGCTGCGAGCATGCTTCTCAAATGGATCAGGCCCAGGCCACATCCGCTCTTACGCCGGGTCCACACAGCGCCATAATGAACATCCCGTACCTAGGCAACAGTAATGTCACGTCAGGCCCTCCGGAGTCATCACATATCAACAGATGCTTTCCCAAAATCTTTCCAGAGCGGCCGCTGATAACGACGTGCTGTGACGCCATCAGCACGTGTGACAATAAGAAGAGGGGCGTGGCGTCTGTGGGCTGGACCACGCCCACTGGTGGTGCTCAGCACCAGGCTGGACAGCTTTCCGGTGACGGGTGTCTCCATCGTCCGCCTCGCTCCAGCATACACAGCAGGTGAGATATACAGGGTGTCTGGCTTATTGTGGGAGGGTGACAGCAAGCTTATGGACATGCTGTGTTGACCCTGCAGTGTCTGGCTTATTTCCAAGTGCCGTGTCGTAGAACCAGGCTTCTGTCACATCTTTGAAAAATGTTTCTAGGCACAGCAAAGTTGTCGTCTAGGCGAAATGGAAGTGTCCTGTTGAAAATATCCTTACATTTCCCGTATTGGACGTGGATTATCGGTGAATCGTGTGTTATGTAACATGCTCCGGCAGTGGCCGGCAGGAGAACTTCAGTCTGCAGAGTGGTCAGGCCACAGTCCGAGATTTGTCTGTGGGTCACCAAGCACTTCAGGGACATTTGGTGTTAGCTGTGTGGGCCATAAAATCATCTCGCATTTAGTTTACCGTTTGATTTTACGGTTCACTGCTGTTTCTCATTTTGTCCTCCGCGCGGTCGCGTCGCAGGCGGCACGGTGCGTCGCTTGCAAGGTTGTTCAGTGAATGGCATAGGACGACAGCTAGGTTTTTTTGGCTGTGCTGTATGGAACGCCTGCTATTTCCTTTATGTGCCTGGACACAGCCCTTTTGTCCGGCAGTGCAGCCATTGATATGAGGTACTGATCTTCTAACTCAAGGGCATAGTCATTCTGTATGGATTGTGGACGCTTCTAACGTTACAGCAGGCGGTACGTACTCGTATAGCGACGACTGGAATTGACAGGCATAAGACATCTGAGGGGGAGACCGATAGTAAATCGCTTTAACGATGCGAAATCGGTTCAGTGTTCCCAGTCAGTTAATGGACTCGAGAGCTTGATTCATTCGTTTAGTCGCAGTCCTTTGTTTCGTCATGCGAAACGTTTTATACTCGTGTCGTGCGATTGCTGATCATGTACGTCAGCGCCGGGTAGTGCTGCAACACAGCAAGTGCAGCTGTCATATGGGTTGCGGTATGTGTGGGCGTATCTCACGCTGCGTGTAGATAGTTACACAATCATGTTCATCAGATATTAGGACGGTTAGGTCATGGAGGATGAAATGAGTGGGTGAAATGAGAACTGCTTACAAAGTTTTGGTCCGAAAACGTGATGGGCAAGTAACAATTGGCAGACATTGGCGTAGGTGGAAGGATGATATAAAAACGGGGCCGTAAACGGAGTGAGTGGGATACTGTGGGCTGGGTGCGCGCAGTGAACACTGTAATGGGGCGTCACTTGGGCCGTACCATGGCCCAGTCGTCGGCCTTTCACCGCGGAGGCCCGGGTTCGATCCCAGGCCAGTTCGTGTGGGATTTGTGGCGGACAAAGTTACACCTGGACAGTTTTTTCTCCGAATACTTCGGTTTCCATTGTCAGTATCATTACCCCATTGCTCCATGCTTATTTGTTCGTCTTCTGTAGTTGTCTCAGTAACTGATGGCTGCATTAAACGGGCACACTTGACTTCGCTTATTGACTAACTGAACGATTTTCAGCGACTCCGGAAGGAATATTCTCCCTGGATGTAGATTGTAAAATAAATTAAAATTAAAAAGCCCTGCACGCTGACACGCACTGTGTTGCGCTGTCTGTGGTCTCACGTGGAGGTGGCATTGTAACAGATGTGTCAAGGAAGTCTTGTCGGACAGTGAAAGCCAAAGTGCTGTGTTCTGTTTGAGAGTGGAATGTGCCTTCGCTTATTGATTGCCATGCACTTTCCCTCTTATTGCTTGAAGATACAGTGAGGGAGGTAGGAACAGACGCGATTGTACGACCTTCTTTGAGATGCTGTGGAGGGAGCGCTTTGAGGAAGCTGCGTTGAGTCACTTTCCTTATCAGGAGATCAGACTCCGTGATGTCACATCATCGGCCCGCATTGTGTGGGCAATGTGGCGAGAGGCAACTCAATCTTACTTGCCGTGGAAGTGGAACACTGTGTTCCGTGGAAACTGGGTTCCCGTAAGCATGTTTCCATTGTATTTAATCTGGCTAATTGACAACATTTAATTTCACTTTTCCCTTTCCTCCCCATCTTCCTACATATTCGGCGGTTTTGTTTATTTGCAAGGTAAACAGCGAATGAAAATTTTGTTTTTATAAATGCGCGTATACATTTTATTTTTAAAATAGAAATTTCTGTTTTAAAAACCTTTATTTCTGCACCCCAAAAGTACAGTTTTACTTTACAGACGTTCCACGAGAACTCAGAATTGATCGCAAGAATTCCACAGACAGTAGGAGTTCGAACGCCACTGCCTTAGAATGCTGAAGACATTGCTAACCCTTTAAAGACGAAGCGTATCTGTTTTATATAAGGACTCAGTGCGTACCGCGCTGTAAACACTCCCCACTTCGGTTATAAAAACTAGTCTCTTAATGTTTTATAAGGCAAAAGTTGCTGTTCTGAGATCCGTACAAAACACATAAACGCAATGTGGGCACCACGTAGAATTTTTTAATGTTAAACCTGGTGGTACGTAAAGTTACCGCTAGGCTTTAAAAGGTTAATGGCGCTTTGTTATTAATTCCCTTGTACAGCGTGTAAGCTGCGAAGATGTACGGTGAAAGTAGTAAGTTCGCGGTGCCTCTGTTATCAGGAAAACAGTTAGACAAAGCCTGGGAACCTTCAGACAAAAGAGCGTTTTGTCGGATGCCGGAAGAGGCTTGGCGAGAGAAACGTACGTTCACATTATTAATGTAGTCTTCGCAGAAGCCACTTCTCGTCCTCCTTCTTTTAAGGAATTTGAGTTTGTAGAGTATTTGCTAGGACATTACGTAAGTTACGCAGTTCTGCCTGTATCCAGTGTCACCCCAGCCGTAGCATTGTTTTCGTACGTCACAGTGACGACGGCTGAACTGGGGAAGCTGTTGACGATCCGTGACTTATACACTCCTGATGTTCCTTGCTGGCGGTTTTGAAGGGCAGCCACCTGACGCTTGACTGGCAGGCGGAAGGTAACCTGTCGTGTCAGATCGTGTTCGAAGTTACCTCATCCATGCTACATTGCAAACTGGGCGTGCAACTGAGTCGAAAGTCTGCAGCTGTGACTTGCAAATACAGCAGCAACTGACATGTCAGCTACTCGTACAGTAATTGTGCTCCGCTGTATCTTCTTGAGAAGCTGACAGTCGTTCCGTTAGTCAAATTCCCCGCCCTTTGTGTGACCCGAAGATTGCCGTGTTCAGTGTGGAGGCATTCCTTCGTTCCCTTGTTGCATGTGCCTGTTCGTGAGTTCAGACAAGCTTTAGGACGAACCCCGACGTGAGGCACTACCTGAAACTGTTCGCCACTGTTTTCTGTGCAGTCCGTGTAAGTCATTAACTTGCAGTGCGCCCGCAAGCCGCACGCATGGAATGTGGGGATGTGAAGCGGTAAAATATGTTTTCTACAACTGAAATTTTGACAGAAGAAAATATGTCATCAGTGTCGCAGTCACGCCTATCGTGCAGGCAACACAACTCACCGGTGTGTCGGAGAAGTTGTCGCAGAGCACGGCGTAAATGGGGACTAGCGTATTGGCTACAACTGCCTGTTGCCCTTAATTTAAGGCGATGTTCGTACTTTCACATGGCAGCACCTGTCAGTGCATGGTGTTCGTCTGTCCAGTGTAGTATCTCAGCACGAGCATAGCTGTCTTTGCACTTCGTCTAGGCAGAGAGGGTAGGTACTTTTTTTGACAAACTTTCGCTTCCACGTGCGAAAGGCGATGCACGTGCACATAAATTTATTTCTGAATACATTTAGTGGCACTGATTCAGTAAGTACGTTGATAATTGCGGCATTATTCCATTTGAAATACGAATGTGCTGTATGCGTGTCACACCTGTGGCACACCCTGTATACAGGGCACACAGTTTCTTTCACTTCTGTCTTATATTGCTTGATGACTCCGTCGGTTTGTCACCAGTAAGACAGTCAGTACAATGATGGCGACTGTGTCTGGCGGTTTGCCGGAGGAACAGCTGTGTACCTGTTTTATCAGCTGTTCTCACTAGGGGTGTCGTGTACAACATTGATCCTTTGAAGTGTAGTGGTAACTGACTGTATTGTGAAGTGATGGGTTTTTGGACTTTTTCCATCTTCCGAAGAATAAAATAACTGCAATTAAAATTACGACGTTTCGGAAGCTGGTTCTGCTTCCGTCCTCAGGTGAGAAGAGGGCAGGAAGGGAGGAACACCTACTCTGTTGGGTCCCTTAGATAGAGCTAGCATCAATCACTGGACCAGTGATTGGGGCTAGCTTCCGAAACGTCGTAATTTTAATTGGAGTTATTTTATTCTTCGGACGATGAAAAAAGTCCAAAAACCCATCACTTCACAACATTGTACACCGTCGTCAAAACCTTTTAGAATTTACTCCATTTTATGTGTTTCAAATAATGGCGTGAGTAAACTGCGATTGTGTATCTAAACATAATCAACTGGTTTTTGCAGTACAGACGCACTGGTTTCTGAGTTACGAATTTTTATGCGTTATTAAGACTTATTTTAGCCCCCAGAGGGGCAAGAAGAGTGTGTTTCCAGTTGTCAAAGACCCACATGTTGTTGTTTCCGTAGATCTGTGTCGAATCCAGCAGAAGAGGGCCCCCCCGGGCTGACAGGTGCTGCTGCCCAGTGCCAGTCGTTTGGATGGAGCGGGCGAGGCGCCCACAGACAGCCTGCAGACACGGTAAGAAGACAGGCTGCTGTAGTTGTGCGAGTTTATGGGAAATTTAGTGACCGGCAGTAGCGACGGATATGTACGGCCGCGGACTCGAAAGGAAACGTCGAACTGACGTCGCAGTACAAGTTTTAACAGCTACATCGTCTGCGATGTGACGCCGTGTCGTGGGGTAAATATTTCCGGACGTTTCGAAGGTTCGTAGTGCCTTTATACCAGAAGGGTTGCATTTTTATCGACACATCTCTGTTAACCTGAAATCTCGCAAATACAATTTCGGCGATCAAGTTTAACCTAAGCCTGGGAATTGATTAGTAAATCAACCTGTCAAGAATGCAGTATAAACTGCATGGGTGCGCACAGCTAGCAACGAACTCTCTGAAGCAGAGTCCTTCTTGAGAAGCTAACAGGTCCTGAGCTAGTCAAGAAATTCCCCGCCTTTTATGGAACCCGAAGGTTCGTTACCGCATCAACAAGAGCCTGTGGCCTGTCTCTGCCCTGAGTCCTCGTCCTTCCAACCGATTTCTTGTTATGAAAGCAACGCAGCTGACAGCCTTAACCTGTAGCAACCAACCCCGCCGTTTTGTGATGTTTTGCTTCACTACTCCAGAAAACTATACAGGGGATATTTTTATCGTGCCTCCGAGCACTGCAGTTGTGGCGGCAGCACTGTCACACAGTACGCCTACACACATCGCTTGTACCTTGCAGTGCAACTTGGCTCATCTCATAGTACGGTCTCGAAATGCCGATTTGCACCTTTTAACCATTCCTCGCAGCTTTCGAAATAAGGGGTTTTTTGTGTGGGGGGGGGGGGGGAGTGTTAGTGTGTGAGTGTGAATGTTGAAGATTCACTCTTCTTGCTAGGCCCTGAAGATGAAGGCAATACGACCTTTCGAAATGTCGGGAACTGCTTAGCAGCGACACGGCATGACGTCATGGGAGACTGAATCTTACGCAACACCTGCTGTGGAAACCGCAGGTGTGACGTGCGCGCGTCTAATTTAACAGTGCTGTCAGTTGCCAAGATTGTGTGGCGTCGGTGATGAATGAATGAATGAATCAATCAATCAATCAGTCAATCAATCAATGAGTGAATGAACGAATGAATGAATGAGTACGGAGTATCGGAGGAATGATACTGTCATGGGAAAATCAAAGTACTCGGAGAGAAACCTGCCCGAATCGCATTACCGCTTGGCCCACCTCAAATCCCGTATGGGCCGACCCGAGATCAAACCGTGATCTCGGCGGTGAGAGGCCGGTAGCTAACCGCCTGAGCCGTGGTCCGGCCTGGAGTGAATGAAACTATTTCTTGTGGCCCCAAGGTACCTTTCGGCATTGGACGTGGCTCCACGCAAGGCCTGTAATGACCAGCGCCACTGCTGGGTGCAGTAGTGGCGCCTCTTGCAGTATTGATTGGTGCGTCCGCACTTCTCCCCAGCAACGTGACGGCCCTAAATGCGTGGCCTTGGCTCCCCCGTGTCTCGGAACGTAGCTTGTGTGGGTAAGGCGCTCTTCGTGTACAATTGGAACGTCGTTACGCTGTTTTGCGAAGGGTCCAGACCGGATCCGGGGCCGACCCGTTCAACTCTTCAGTTGTTGTCCCAGGGGTAAAGCGGCCGAGACGTAAGGCTGACCACTCACCCCATCAAGTGCCGAGTTTAAGAATAGGTAGAGCTATGCCTCCACTGCCACGTGTTCTTCATGTGGTGCGCAGGGATTGCACCTTTATCTTTGTGACACTGCAGATGGTATGTTACGAGTGTGCTGAGGGGGCAGTACGCGCATTTACTTGTAAGTGTCACGTCTGGCTGTGAAGGTGTAAAGGAAAGCCTGATGGTGATGTAAGGAAATTCGTCCTGTCGGTGTATTTCACGTACTAGCCATCTCAGCCAGATAGAATCAAGAACCGTTAAGAAATGGGGGCGCCGGTGTAGCTCAGTCGGTATAGTGAGAACGCTACGGGCAGGACGGTCCGGGGGTCGAGTCCCCACCGGGTAAGAGATTCTTCTCAAAATGTCCGGACGGCCCTGGGCCCCGCCCCAGCCTCCTATTCAGGGGGTACAGGGGTTCTTTCCCGGGGCTAAAGCGGCCGAAGCGTGAAGTTAACCACTCCTTCTAGTGCCAAGGCTAAGAATAAGTGGAGCTATGCCTCCACTCACCGTGTATGCCTTCGTGGCGTGTATATGGACTTTACCTTGATCGTTAAACAAATTTTGCCGCCGTGGTTACGGGTCCGAAGGCGAAGGTTCCTGGCGGCATCCAGAGGCAACTTTAGCTAGAACACAGCCTTACGGTGTCAGAGTTATTGGGCTTCTATATCCGGCCATTTGGCTCGGCCGGTAACGCTGCTGACATGTGTACCGGGTGTGACGTGTTGTAATGTCGGCCGGAACACTTGACGAGCCTGAATTTAGTATTTCGTGGTTTTCCTCAGTGCCCCGACCACTCCTTGCGCACCCATTGCACACCTTCAGTTACCAAACATTGTGCCGTTCTGCAGTACGAAGTGGCAGTTACTGGAAGCGTTGCTGCAGGTATGTATGCAGTAAGTCGGTTTTATGGGTTCCGTTTTATTTGTCTAAAATACAGTCGAAACTTTTGCTTTAACTTCGTGTCCCAACCGGATATTTGTGCTGGGTCCTTCGTCCTCAGACTGTACGATCTATTGTCCTGTTCTTACAGACTGGTAGCAGGCGTTGCTACGGTTGGTAGTAGTTTTGGATAGGAACGGAAGGCGGCAGTAACAAACGTCACTGGAAGGCGTGTTACAGTCGGGTTTGTAGATTGCCCTACAAGACACAAAGATCAGAACATTTGTATTCATGTAGGTGGGGAGTTCGTCAGCTGGGATGCGATGCTGCGTCGTTAAGCCCATGCTTTCCGACGTTTCGAACGGCCGTAATGTCGTCATTTTCACCGTCAAACAGTCGAAGGATAAATATTTGGTTTTGAAGTGGATTACATGCTGGTTTATTCAGGTTAGGCACTTGTAGTGAAGTTTGTGTGGCTAACAGTTTGCGTGCGCTCGGCAGTCGTTTCCTTTAACCTTTTAAAGCCTAGCGGTAACTTTACGTACCACCAGGTTTAACAATAAGAAATTCTACGTGGTGCCCACATTGCGTTTATGTGTTCTGTACGGATCTCAGAACAAACAGCAACTTTTGCCTTATAAAACATTAAGAGATTGGTTTTTATAACCGAAGTGGAGAGTGTTTACAGCGCGGTACGCACTGAGTCCTTATATAAAACAGGTACGCTTCGTCTTTAAAGGGTTAATTCAAGTTCTCTGCCCGGCAACTTCCCGTTTCGTTCTAAACACAGCCGCGTGGTTTCGCTGCATCCGCGGCGCTGCTGTCGCTTCTCGTCATTTCCTCCCTTCGCCCCTTTATTACACTCTCTCCCCCTTGTCAGACGAATCCTCAGATCACAGTCCGGGTGGGCCCAAGTGCTGCGTCGCTGGACGTCTGAGGGGCGCACTAATATAGTTACAGTGCCCGTTAGTGCACGTTCCAGCATGCTGTAAATGTTTTTAGTGTTCGTGGTGTGAGTGTACCGAGTGTGGGGCGCTGTATCATGCATCTCTGCCGCCCCCTCCCGCGCCCCCGCTGTTTTATCTCCCAGTGATGTATTGATTTGCGTGTGTGGTAACGGCTGTGTGTCGCCCGCGTTCTGAAAGTGAGTGAATATTTCTGATGGTAATTTATTGGGGAAACCCAACAGGCATGTGAAGGTGGAGGGGTGGTTCAAGAAATGAGGGGTGTGTTGAAGAGTTTTCGTAACTGTGCGTGTGTGAGTGTACACGCTGTGATTGAAACGCTACCGAGTTCTAAGAAGTATCAGTTAACCCTCTAAAGCCCAGTGGTTACTGTATGTACCGCCAGGTTTAACATTCACAAATTCTACGTTCTGCCCACACAGTGTGTTTATGTGTTTTGTGTGGATCTCAGAACAAACAGCGATTATTTCCCTATACAGCATTAACTGGCTGGTTTTTATAATCGAGACGCAGAGTGTTTACTGCGCGGTACGGACTGAGTCTTTAACTCTCCCCTCTAAAGCCCAGCGGTTACTGTATGTACCGCCAGGTTTAACATTCAGCAATTCTACGTTCTGCCCACACAGTGTATTTAATGTGTTTTGTGTGGATCTCAGAACAAACAGCGATTATTTCCCTATACAGCATTAACTGACTGGTTTGTATAACCGAGACGGAGTGT
The DNA here is from genome assembly GCA_013340265.1 of Coptotermes formosanus. NCBI lineage: Eukaryota > Metazoa > Arthropoda > Insecta > Blattodea > Rhinotermitidae > Coptotermes > Coptotermes formosanus. Next base: position 294,605 of record BLKM01000343.1, on the reverse strand, counting down.
TTACTGCACGGTACGGGCTGAATCTTTAAATATAGTTCAGGTTACCTCTCGTCTGTATAGGCTTAATGAGTAGATCATAAATTTGCATTCCGAGAACATCCCGATGTGCAGCCTGTGACGAACGTGCCTGGTGTCCCCTGGCTGGCTGCAACTTGACTGTCATTTCAGTTAGTGGTCTTATGTATTCTGACCCTGTGTAGTATAGTAGGCTGATACATTTCGGAGGAGCATTCTGCTTCCGTCCTCAGGGTTGAAGGAATTATTTCCGAGTGGAGGATAAAGTGATTGTGGTGAAGGTGTGGTTTCGTTGTGTCGGCGCGTTGCAAGGGGTGTTGGCGGTGTCCCCTGTCCCTTTCTTGTAGTTTCGATTGGCCACAGTTCTTGCCACGCCCCTTACCCTAATCACCTGCGTCGACTTCTACCAAATTGCTACAACCCTAAGGATGGAGGTGGCATATTACTCCGAAACGTCGACGTCAGCCTTCAGCACTACACGGTGTCAAATTCCAGAGCATTCCCCGCCGTGAGAGCCTGCAGACTTACGTAAATTTGTTTCCTGTTTCGTACCGCGAACCAAACAGAACGTCCGAACCTCATTCCCAGCTGTTCTTCTTTAACCCTTTAAAGACGAAGCGTATCTGTTTTATATAAGGACTCAGTGCGTACCGCGCTGTAAACACTCTACACTTCGGTTATAAAAACCAATCTCTTAATGTTTTATAAGGCAAAAGTTGCTGTTTGTTCTGAGATCCGTACAAAACATATAAACGCAATGTGGGCACCACGTAGAATTTTTTAATGTTAAACCTGGTCGTACGTAAAGTTACCGCTAGGCTTTAAAAGCTAACGTATATGTTGTAGCGGTTGCCGCATTCTGTGATGGAATTGGCAAGGAGAGCAGCCACAGGCACTTCGCTTGTTCGGAAGTGATATTCAGCTGGATCATTCATGCGATAAATGTTGTTAGGTTAGAAAGTAGTTCTGAAGTCACGTGACCACTTTCTTTTGTCACCCCATTCACACGCGTTCGCACTTACTGTGCTGACACAGTGGAAGCAAGCAGGTGTTGCCGGTTCACAGTGACACCGATTGTACGAGAATTGCAGCGTTGGTAGTAAAATCTTGAACATACCTTTGCTGTTGACTGGACGATCCGGAGCTCGATTCCCACCAATTTTGTAGTGCCTCCCGGGGTGAGCCTTCCAAACCGGACTCAGTGTACCCACAGAGGTCCTACCGGTAGAGTGGCGTCACAGGCACTTACTGGATCCGTCTGGACGCTGTTCCTAAAAGTAGAGTTGCCACCATTCAGTTTTGGGATTTCTAGCAGATCACTGACGACTGCTATGCGTTACATTTGTGTCTTCTGCAAAGCGTCCAGACCAGACCCCCTCTGGGGGTCCAACCTCAGCCTTCTATTCAATGGCTACCGGGGTTCTGTCGCCGGGTTAAAGGGGGCGGGCCGTGACGTTGACCACTTACCTCCGTCTCGTGCCGAGGTTAAGGATGAATGGAGCCGTACCTCTCCTTCTCCTCTGTGCCTTCATTGCGTGCGCAGGGACAACTTTACCCTACCTCTGATGTTTAAGAGGCCGCTTTGTGTAATTTAGTGACCAGTGAGGACGCTTGTTCGGTTGAAATAAAAGCACTGGTAAAGCACATACAGCGTATAGAATGCCAGTCCAGGGCAGACGACGTCCAGCTGCGTGGCTGCGGGAACTGTGCAGTGGCACAGACACTGTGCGTGTGTGTCGGTTGCGTCTGGTTGTTCTGTTATGTTGTGAAATGTAACGGGACGGACTGACTGCTGCTGCTGCTGCTGCTGCTGCGGCCCACTGTTGAGGCACGCGTGGAAGGCACAGGATGGAGGTGAATCATTACCGTCACGCTCTGGCCGCTTTGCTCCTGGTCATTAACCCGTGATACCCTTGGGCCTCAGAAATAGGTTTGGACGCGGTGGCGAAGGGGTAATGCCGTCCCTTGTCGGGGATGGAACCTTCATCCTTCCATCTTTCAGCCCCTTGCCCAGTCGCTACACCAACCGAGCTACCAAGCTGAGTTTATTAGCATGTAAAGGCGTGTTTTAAGTCATACTAGCCCCTTTTTAGTTTTTGCATACGGGTGTTATGAAATTGGAAGTTCGAACTGTGTTGTTTGTGTGTGAAACCAGTGAAATCAGACAGGATCGTCTGAAGTCGAAGCCATGTTCTTTTCTATTTAATATTGCAGAATATTGACGAGTATAATTAATGCCAGGAAAGCTAGGGAAGGCGATGTTTGAAGTGCACATGCACTCGCTGTCGCCACGTCCTTCAGTTGTGTTAAGTACGAGGGCTGCATTGACATTACAGATGCGCGTGGAAGTGACACTGTAACAGTTTCTTTGTTTTTGGCGGAAATATGTGAATGTTCTGTAACGTTGGTACACCTGACGCTGAGAATGGTTATTCAAAAAGCGGCATCTCTCTAAATATTGAGAAAAATTATAGAAATGACTTCTGATTTTTAAAGCCATAAGGCTTCAAGGACACTCCGAACAGTACGGACCGTGAATCCGCCCGTCACTAACGGTGTACAGCGGTGGCATTGTGGCCAGATACGTAGCGTTTTGCAGAGCGGGAAAGCAAGAGACTAATGGCACCGTCACCCTGTGTGGACCAGGCTGCTGGCATTAGCAGCTCGCCATCTCGAAGCGTGTTAATAAACAGCACAGCCACGCACCTCCGTGTACCCTCAGTGTGATCATCCTTCCAAGTCTTTGGGTGAAAGGCGCGTGACATAAAGATGCTGGCGCCAGACACTCGTGACCTCTTGGTGCAACATGCAGATACGTCTAACTTTACCACTACAGTCAGAAACTACCGCTGAATGGCTGCTACCGTCCAGCAGATTCCTTCTGCTAGGACAGCCACTCGTCTTTCTGCAGGAATATCTTTATCAACGTCTTCAGGAGACGAGCTGGTTGACAGTGGGGGGCACAACGAGAGGAAGTCTGCGAAGACTAAGCGAAATGAGTTGAAATTGGTGTTCGGTGAATATAGAGATGGGAGGAAGGAAGAGAAAATGGTGAAAGAGTTACTGAAGGAAGGAAGCGAGATAGCTCGGAACGTGACGTTGCCTGCGGTTGGTTCGACGTCCACTGAAACACAACAGAATTATGATACTGCTGCTATCAGGTCCGATGCACACCAGCAGCTGGTCAATCGGAAACATCGGCTGTACGGAGCGGAGGCGGAGAGACGGACTGCGTGCGTGCTGAAGAGTCATCTGCAGCGGGAAGCTGTCGTGAACGCCTGGCAGGACGAGCAGTCGAAGGTAAATCGTCCCACACTGTCACGGCACTTCATTCATCCCGCAGTCTGTCTTACGACAGGCCCGTAGCCCCTTCCAAAGCGAGTTCTCCACACAGTGCGATCTGGTGCTTCCTCTTTCAATTTCCAGTATCTTCGCTTTTCCTTAAGGTCATACAGTAGCTGCTTACGCCTTCTTCCTCGTCTTCCCGTCATTTCTATTCTTCCCTCTAGCTTTCCTTCAATAACATGTTTCAGAAGACAGTTCCTACGCGAGATGTGACCAATCCAGTTAGCCTTCCTTCTTTTTATTGGATGTAGGATATTCCTCTCCTCCTTGACTCTGCGTAATACTTCTTCATTTCTCACACGATCGGTCTAAGCTGATCTGCTCCAGCTTTCTCGAGCACCACATTTCAAAACTTTCCAAGTATTTCTGATCTACTACCCGAAGTGTTCAAGTTTCAGCACCACACAAAGCTGTGCTCCAAATGTAGCACTTTGCTAGTTTCTTCCTTACATTTAAGTCCAGTGTGAAGCTGTCCATCCCGTGCACGTGTTAATCTAATTTCTATTATTTTAACCAACTTGTACACTAAAAAACACAGTACATCTTGTCGGGAATTATGTGAAACCCGATATATTGTGTTTTTAGTGTACGAGTTGGCTAAAATAATACAAATTAAGTCCAGTTTGTTTGTAAAAAGGGTGTTCGTATGTATATGGTCATTATTTTGTCTGACGGCTGTCGGTTGCTACTTCCCGTCGACTCATTTGTCACAGCGACTTAGCAACCGTCCACACTCTTGGCCAAGTAGCGGCTCTTAGTGACAAACAGTAGTTATCAGATAAAATAATGGCGGTACATTGGTGGTGAGTGTCAAGGTCATGGTGCTGTGGACTGTGGTGGAGGTCGTGGCTTCTTTCCAAACGTTCCCACTTGTCTACCAAACCACACGGCGTCACTTCGTCGCAAGGTAGTATTCCTGATGTTGTGGCTAAGTAGGCCCGTAACTTGGCGAGATTTCAGGACAGTTATTTTGAAATAACGTTGATTTTATATTGTGACACCGTATAATCTGGCAGATGAGGTAATTCGTTCCCACGGTGTCACAACCCATAAGAGCACAATTAATTTTCACCGCATTTAAAGCCTCACATCTTATATGTTCACCGTGACTTTCAGTATAGAATCCTGTATGGGGCCCACAGCAAGACGTGCGTAGATGGAAGGATAATATTAAAATCGATGTTGAATAAATAGGATGTGAGGTGTCGGCTAGACTCGTGGCTCATGACGACCATCGGTGGGCTTTCGTGAACAGGGTAATAAACTGTCGGGTTCCATTAAACGTCAGCTAATTTCTTGACTAGGTGAGCAACTGTCAGTTTGTCAAGACACGCTGTGCTGCATGGATTCGATTACTTCATTTCCTGTCCTGTTTTATGCCAAAGCTCTTGTGTGTGGGTTATTTCTGGACAGCTCAGTGGTAAAGCTGACTTTGTGCGTAATTAAATACGACGGTTTGAAGACGTATTGAGGAGTTAAAGTATAGCCCCACGCATTCTTATCGCAGGCGTTAGATTGAGATGAGTGGTCCGCTTCGGGGCATGGGCGCTTTACTCCCGGGGAAAGAGTTGGCTGGGTGGCCGCCGCAGTCGGTGTGGATGTGTTAACGCCACAGGAAAACCCTTTACCTCTGCCACGAATCGTATGACGGTTCTTGTGCCGTCGACCGTTTAGAATTTTTGCCAAACAGTGGTTTGCAGCTTTGACCGATTTCAGCATCGTGCCGCCGTCTGTGGACAAGCTGTAACACTCACTGACTGCGACACACCTACCTGATTTTGTTCCGAACTTAGCCTGTCGGACCGCGAAATCAGGCTGACAATGGAGGTTGATCGATTTACCGCATTTGGATGCACTGCGTTTACTGTCAACGAATCGGTGTACTTCTGTCACAAGTGGATGCAGTGATATATTGCGGTACATGTGGGAACTGCTGTTGAAGTTCTGGTGGAAGAGCATGTAGAGATCTTATTTCTCGCGTATATTTGTCGATATTCTCGACGTCGCCCTCACGTTGGGGGGAAACCCAGCCCTTCTTGAGGGTTGCCAAGTGACTGGTTATAAACATGTCTTCTCTGTGGGCGGAAGCAGCCGAAAATTAGCCGTTGAGGAGTATGCGTATACCCTAACATTTCCCGGTTTCGTGTGTGACTAGTTCGTATCAACTAACGCTGCGTAACATCCCAGAAGACCGAAGATCTTATTTCGTATTAACCCTCTAAAGCCCACTGGTTACTGTGTGTACTGCCAGGTTTAACATTCACAAATTCTACGTTCTGCCCACACAGTGTATTTATGTGTTTTGTGTGGATCTCAGAGCAAACAGCGATTATTTCCCTATACAGCATTAACTGATTGGTTTTTATAACCGAGACGGAGTGTGTTTACTGCGCGGTACGAACTTGGTGTTTATATATAATTCATTTCAATCTTAACGCGGTCATTTGCCTTCCCGTCACCCCGGACACCTGGGTTCGATTCCAGGCCAGTCCATGTGAGATATGTGGTGGACACAGTGGTATTGGGACAGTTGACAGGTTTTTCTCCGAGTACTTCATTATGAGCCCCTTTGGTTCCGTAGAAGGCCGGGAATTTCTCCCGCTATATTTATTTAAGATACATTCTGGTATACTATACTCCAATCTACATCGGCGACTGGAAACGTCGACAAGGCTGCCTTGACAGTTCGTTTGCTTCGAGCAGGTCCCGGTGGCCGATGCAGGAAGCACAGCGTCAAGTGTACAGTTGTTACTTTGCCGTCATCATCACAGCTGTGCAGTACTTGGTGTTTGCCTGCTTGGCCGCGTCGTACTGCTGGCCGTCCAGCGCCTGCATCAACCCTCTGTCGCAGGAATAAAAAACTGTTACTAGAGTAACGTGGAGTTGAGGGAAGGTGGCCCCTGCAGTGGGGGGCGCAGTATTGATTGTGAGGTGTCACAGGCGGCCGTCGCTTCGTGGACTCCACAACGCACCGGTAAACATCCCCCCGTTCATGTCATACCGGGTGGATCGTAGGAAGTGTTGTGCAGAAGGTGGTATCAAAACTTCGGCGTTTCATTGAGTTTTATATTTGTGGGATTTACTTGAGTTTGTGAGGAGCTTAAAATGTGCATTTAGCTTGGGTATATCAAATTTTATTCAGTCCGCAGATTTTAACTCAGCCCAGCACAAGTTGCAGTCCACACGCCCAGTCCCAACTACACTCTTGGACTGCGCAGTTGTACCTGTGTGTCTGTGTGTGTGTGTGTCTGTGGTGTGTGTGTGTGTGTGTGTGTGTGTGTGTGTGTGTGTGTGTGTGTGTCTGACAAGGAACATCCGTATCGGATTCTACTGCCCTTCACTCAAGAGAGTTCAGCTGATCTGCACAGCGGGGGTAGAGTCCCATAACGCTCGCGACGACGGTCTGAGTAAAACACACAGATTCTGTCAAAACCGTGAGTCTGTGTCAGTGGGTGATCTTCGTTCTACTGCTCGCCATTTGTTTCTTTTGTAACAAACCTAAAGTCAACTTCTTGCACAGCCCTAACCACACAGAACACTACAGAAAGTAACTTTATCATCTCACACGCACAAAACACGACCGCACCTCAGTTCAATGTATTTTTAGCTGGAATACGTCGGTTACTGGTCACAAACAAGGGACAGGCGGCTTTCTGCAGTGCAAACCACTGCCAAGGTCAACTGCGAACTCCTCAGTCGTTGTCAGTATGTGAACGCACGTAGTCTTGTAGCTTATACCGACGTTTCAGAGGAAAGTATTGCCTCCATCTTCAGGGCGAAGTGCGGAGGAGACCACGTGGCTGTATTCCTCTCACGAAGACAGAGGCACCGTTTGTCTCTACTTATATGACTGCACAGGGCCACAGTCTAAACAAGCAGCCTGTTTGGTTGGTGTGAAGTGTTGGGAACAGGGCATCCTGTTTAGAGCGCCTAAAAACAGCGGGTTTATTGTGGCCTGCCGTTAGCGATGCAGAATGGTCCATGGGATCAATATCGTGAGTCCGCCTTAAAGAGAGACGGAAAGGGCAAAGTTAAATGTCAATTTGGATATCATGATGGATGCACGTTATAAGTAGGCCCGCTGCTGTGTTTTGCGTGCGGGCGCTTGGTTACACTGGGGAGTTTGCTGGTGTGTAACGGTGCAAGTACTGACACTGAGGTACGTTTGTGTGTCCGTGTATACATAGAGGAACGAAAAGGTGCAAAATTTATGATTTAACGCAAAAAAAAAAAAGGATTCCAAAGGTATTCTTTTCCTCAGCATTAAATTCCGTTGATCAGGTCAGTGCGTGCCCACAACGCACTGTGCGTATACATCCTGTTGCAGCGTTCTTAATAGGCCGAAGGCCAGTTTGAAAGTCGTGTCGGGCCACACCTGCTCTTGGCACCCCTGCTTATGAACGACGAATATCGCAGTCAGGCGTAGCAACTAGATACGGGCCGGGCGGTCCGGGGTTCGAATCCCGGCAGGGGCAACGGGTTTTTGTTGGCCCCAAAACTTCCAAACCGGCTCTGGGGCCCATCAAGGCAAGGGGGTTCATTCCTGGGGTTAAAGCGGCTGGGGCGTGAAGTTGACCACTCACCTTCATGTAGCTCCGAGGTTAAGAATGAGTGGAGCTATACTTGTGCCCTCCCCCCTCCTGCATTCCCATATCGCGTAGACGGGGACAGCTTTACCATTTTACCTCACGGACGACTGCCGACGATTGTGATGGAAGACATAGCGCAATAATATGGAAACTTTTCTCACCTTTCGAAAGCTTTTAGTCAACAATTACGAACCCTCTTTCCCTGACGTTCCTGTCCAGCGGAATGTCGTGTTGGTAACTTTATTGCAGGGCTGTCTGGAGTCAGCATGTTGCTTGCAGAGACGAACATGACGTGAGAAAGTCCTTGGGTTTGCTCCGTTTGTGAGGTTGATGTCATTCATACCCAGATAACAACAGTACTTGCTTGACTCACCGTGGGGACAACACGCGATAATTATAGCCGACAGACACTAGCGTGGCGTGTGGGTGGCAGCAGTGCTGGAACGTGGCGATGAAGCCCTCACGCCGAAACCAGTAAACGAACGCAGAACGGGGATGCGCCTGCGCGTTCGTGGTAGAAGACGCCGTCCTCGCGTTGGACTGAGGTTGCAAAAACTGGGAAACGTTTTCTTATATTAAAAGGTAAAGTTCTACACGTTGACACCGTGTAGGCGCAGTATAGCTGCACTCACTGTTAGCCTTGGCACCAGACGGACGTGAGTGGTCAGTCTCACGTCCCGGCTGCATTTCCCGCGGGAAAAGAACTGCCGGTACTCATTGAATAGGCTGCTGCATGGGTCCCAGAGCCGGTCCGGACGCGGAGTAACCAAAAATATCTAGCCTGTACCGGGATTCGAACCCCAGATTGATCAGTCCTAAAGGCCAGGTGCAAGAGATGTTTCTCTTTTCCGATCGTCTGCACCGGCTGCGGCCCTCTTTCCGTGTGTAAAGCGGCCGGATCATGAAGCTGACCACTCACCGCCATCTAGTGCCGAGAATGAGTGGAGCTGTACTTCATTCCCCCTCCTGCCTTCATGGCATCGGCAGGGACAGCTTCGCCCGGTTTTATTTAATGATGCGTTCGGTATTTCAGGTTGCTTAGCGTTGAAGGGGTAGCATGATCAGCATGTAAGGAGCTGCGAATGGCGAGGAAAGAAACGACTCGATTTGGGTTTGTATAACGTCATGCCGATCCCAGTGGCCGCGCGGTCTAAGGCGTAGGTCTGCGGCCGAGCGCATGCTGGGATCGTGGGTTCGATTCCCACCGGGGGCATGGATTTTTTTCTCTTGTACAGTGTTTGTGTTGTGAGGTGGAGGGCTATGCGTCGGGCTGATGCCTCGTCCAGAGGAGTCCTACCGACTGTGGTGTGTGTCTGAGTGTGATCAAGTGAAAATAAAAACCCTCTACACCTGCTGTGAACAAGCAGGTAGAAGAGGGAAGGACTACGAAACGAGACGAGTAACCCCGGCCTTTGCCTGGGGGAACTGAGGGAAGTACCGCCGGAAGACTCAGTTGTGTGTTCACTGACTGTAGTCTTGTGCCTGGAGCTTCACAGCGTGCTGTCTCCACAAGCAGTGAACTGTAGACGTCACTTCTTTTGCTGTCTCGGAGAGCAGCATCTGGGAGTTGGCGGTTCACTTACTGGATGCCACCACACTACTGGCATAATCAAGCCGCCTCGGTGCTTTCAGGAGGGTTGCGCCCCAGGGCCCCAGTCGTAATCTACCAACCTGTCTCCCTCTCTCATCACCGCCTTCCAATAACAAATTAAGAGTCCTCAAGTAGGGTAAAACCGTGCTGTGTCATGCGATGGGAAGGACTGAATCTCTGAAGGGACAGCAACCGGATAAATTACATGTACGGGGGGAACAGAGGTGTTGAGATGAGATGAAGCGAGGGTGGGGTTGAAACGAATGTCGACGGAATGTTAAGACCGATGACTGATGATGGAGGTCGCTGGAGGGTCGTTCAAGTCGTTTCTTAAGCACGTTTTGAGCCTATAACTAAAACGCACATTGTTGGAGGGTGAAGTTTTCCGGAGAATTATTGTTCCTGTGGGAATTCATTTGGAGGAAATTCAAGACCGAAGAACTGCACCTGAGTAATACGTCTTCCTGTCACATTACTGATGTGTGCGCACATTTGGACATGTGCGCCCTTGTTTAACGTTGGGCTTACATTCCTGAACATCGCAACGTACAGCCAAGCAACGCAGAACGGAACGTTTTTTTCCACATAATTAATTAAGTGTCCTACCTGTTTGGCCGATATAGATCCCGCCAGCTGCCGGCGAAAACAACGCTAAACCCAGTCCGGACACGTTCGTCGAATGCTTGGACACTCAAGTGTGTCAGCGTTAAAGCGATACAGCGTCGTTCGGAGCAAAGTTAAACGAAGGCTGCTGTATTACTAATCGTCTGCCACAAGCGTGGCCGATCGCAGTAGCCGCGCGGTCTAAGGCGTGGGTCTGCGGCCGCTCTCTTGCTGGGCGTGCGGGTTCGAATCCCACCGGGGATGTTTGTCTCTTGTGAACGTTGCGTGTTGTCAGGTAGAGGTCTCTGCGACGGGCCGATCCCTCGTCCAGAGGAGTCTTACCTCGCGCGCGTGTGTGTGTGTGTCACTGAGTGTGATCAGGTGCAACGCTCTACACATACAAGTGCGAAACTTTTGTTTTTTTTGCTTCTTTAAACGTTAAAGTAAACCAAATTATCGTTTTCCACTGAACAGGTTTTTTAAAATGTATGTTTACTCAATATTCAGTAATTGTTTACATTTCATTTTTGTTTAACCAGGTCAGTGCGTATTGTGCTTGCGCGCCGTTCTGCTTATTCTCATGTGTAATGGCCGTGCCTGCTTAATTTCTATCTCAAAAACTCCTAATTAACCTCGACTCAGTGCATACTGGAACTCACAGAAGTGACTATTGGCACGGTGCCACTCATCATCAACTCTTGTCTCTTCGGGCACAATGAGGGTCGTTCCCCAGACATGCTGGCATTTCCACAACGTCTGAGCGTTTGAAATTTTCCCAAGTAAAAAGGTCGATTGTTAAGGACCGAAAAAGATTTTCCTCGTAGCCGTTTTGTCACTGCACGTCGGAGTAAGTGGATCGCCCGACCGTTCGGCATTGAACGCCCTGGGATGTCACGCTGTGTCGGGGTAAAAGTTCCCGACCTTTCGAACGATCGTAGTCCACCTTCAGGGTCAATCAGTCCGATCTACCATTTGTTTTTTGGACTGCTTGACCCTGAAGATGGTGGCACTACAATCATTCGAAACGCAGGGTACTTTTACCCCAACGACACGGTGCCATAGGTTGAGCAGCACCGCTGATAGAACCTCAAATTTCGCATGCTGGCATGTTGACTCGTGCTGCTGCATGCTCACCTTACGGTAAGCAGCGTTCTGCCCGTGCGGAGTAACAGTTATGCTATGAAGACTTACTGAGACTCACTCTCCGGCCGTTTTACCCGTGGTCTTGGTGGCTTGAGTGCTGTACTCGAGGAGGATAAAGCTGTGTAACTGCCCCTTTTGTGATTGGTTTAAATATGAGGAGGCCGTTGACGTACTGTTCTATACGATGATGTATTCCAGTCCAAGAATATTACCCTGAAGATGGAGGCGGCAAGCTCCTTCGAAACGTTACCTGTATATCAACATACGTGACGTCGTCACACGTTAATTAGCCTGGAGATACAGGCAGCAAGGTTCTCCGAGGTGTTCGTACTTATATACCAGTTTGCACGGCGTTGAATTGTCACTATAAGAGCGTACTTTGTTGTGGGGTGAAGCGTACCTGCGGCGTGACGTTCTCACTGCAGGAAGAGTGATGTGTGTGCGAGTACGTGATAGTGTGGACTTGCAGATGGCAGATTTTCTTAGATATCTCAGAGGGAGGAACAGATGTGACATGTCACTTGCCTTTCATGGCCGGGCGGGAAAGGAAAAACAAGTTCCAGCAGTCTGTTCTCCCTTGCAGCTGCACCATAAAGCTGAGCAGGGCGACAACTTGACGCCGTCATTTATAGTGGCTCGTTTGTGAGGAGAGGGCGGATAATGAGACATTCATAAGGAAGCGTTGTCACACTGAAGTAACACGTTTTAAAAATTTACTTTTCGTTCTGAAAGCTTATGTGGTGTTTCTTAGAACTTTGATGACGTTTTCTTTCACTCATCGTCATCACTGAGGAGCCCTTTCTGCAGGGGTGGCACTAACCACGAGGCAGACTACATGGGGCCGCCATAAAATAAGTGGCAGACTAGAGTGTCAATATAATGGTGCCACAAACCAGGTAGCAGTCTAGAGTGCCAACATATTGGGCTGTCACAAATTAGGCGGTACTCTTTAGAGTGCCAACATATGGGGCCGCTACAACCTGGTTGGTAGGTTAGTGGAGGGGAATTCGTACCTAAGCTTATCGAAGCTTGCTGGAGGCCACAAATCTAAGCGCTCACCCAGAGCTCCAAATGCCTTTGCACCAGCCGTGGCCTTTCATGAGAGCCAGTTGTCACCCAGCTTGATCCTGCCATCTGTGGACTCTGAAGATTCATCACCAGCTTCACAAGAACCTGCCACCGGACCGTCACCTTTTGTTACTTCCTTCTTCTCACATTTGGCACAACTTTGGGGATTACTGAGTACAAATGTGATTATTCTTACAGATCCGCTTTCAGAATGGAAGTGTCGGTAACGAAGAATTGTCTGCGGCCTCAGTTCTTGCTAGGCTTGGTGTAACAGTTGATGCACGTGCAAGTCTGGTGAGGGACAGGCCAGCTTCTCTTCTGAGTGGTCGAATTGGTGTCACCAACAAGGAGAATGTCATGGACGAGCCCAAAGAGGAGGATGAGAAGAAGACTGCAGAGGTATGTACTGTGACACAGTGGAAATGTGGAGAATTGTGTGTCTGTGCAACAGGCAACACTGACCAATGGTATGTGCTGCAAGACGGGCAACATAAATTGATGGTATGTACTCTGACACTGTAGAAATGTGGAGGATTGTGTGTCTGTGCAACAGGCAACACTGACCAATGGTATGTGCTGCAAGACAGGCAACATAAATTGATGGTATGTACTGTGACACTGTAGAAATGTGGAGAATTGTGTGTCTGTGCAACAGGCAACACCGACTGTTGGTACGTGCTGCGAGACAGGCAAAACCGACTGATAGTACATACTGTGACACGGAGAAAATGTGGAGGATTGTCTGTGCAACAGGCAACACTGACTGATGATACATGCTGTGACACGGAGAAAATGTGGAGGGTTGTCTGCGCAACAGGCAACATGGACTGATGGATCCTTTCCCTTTTTGCTGTTCATGGTGACTGACTGAGAGCTAATGTTGGCACAGAGCTGTGCATTAACAGCACTGGGCAACAAAATGAACAAATTTTTGTCTGCTTGAAAGAACAATAAGTGATTCCAATATTATCTGACGAAATTGGAAATTGAAAAGAATTTCTGAAGGATTGGAAGTGTCCTTTTTGCTCAATTAACAAAGTGAGTAAAAACCAACTGTTGTATTCATCAGAACACGACAGGAAGGATCACATTAAGAGTAATGAAAGTAGAGCTAAATGGGGGGATCCTGGTAATTATAGAGGAATTTTGCTGTTACTGGTTTTGGACAAGAGCCCCGCCCCCACTCCCCTTAGTACCCTGGCAGGTAAATTGAGGGACGCTGCTAAATATTGAGATTTTGTCTAGATTTCAGGCAGGTGATGTCAAGAATAAAGTGACTGTTGACAATCTTTAGTCATTCGAATAAACTTGAGTGAGCTTCAGAATAGCGTATTGCCCACAGTTGTGAAGGGAAAGGACCAGAAGTAACATGTACAGTAGTACAGCTGTACAGTAGTGGGCTGGCTGTGGTGCTGACTTTCAGTTAAAACATCACCCTGCTGAGCAGTGATTAGGTGACACTCTTGTTATAGTAACCAATAGCTGCATGCTCAGTGAATCCTCCTGGATCCTTCTGACATGTTACACTTCTTTGCATTTTTAAAGAAATTACAAGTGCATTTTTCCAAAGAAAATGGTGGCTGGTAGAACATTCTTGGCAACTCTGTCATAACCCGTGCATGAAAATACCTTGTGTCACTGAGCTTTGCACAAGGGGGACAGTCAGTGCTGTACATTTTAATGCATACAGAATTCTGTTATTTATAGAAGTGACAAAGAAATACATTTACTTAAAATACTGATATGAGCTTCTTTTAGAAGTTTTGAATAAATGAAACAACTTTCTGCAGCTATGTAGGACCAAAAATAATGACGGCAGTTCATCAGAGGTGGATGGAGCAGGTGGCGACTCGAAGATGACAAGTAGTGCAACACAGACGCAGCAGGAAAATCAGAACCTAGCTGCACTGTACCGTGGAACATGGCCTGTCGAGAGGACTTTATGGCACAGTGGACCTAGCAGCATAGGAGGAACTGGTGGCAGCAAGGGCATCACGCAGGTAGCATTAAGTTGTGACATAAAATACTGTGCATTTGTTTCATTGCTGTCATCAGCACTGCGGTTGTTTTGGGGTGTCCTAGTGGATGCAGGCTTTCTGTGCAACAAGGCTGCTGAGATTGGTGTAAAGAGAAAGGAAAGACCCTGTACCATGCTGACCCTTCAGCATTCAGTCGTAACTGTTGTAGGCACCAGACAACTTGCCAGCTGCATGTAGCCACAGTCAGCATGATGTGGCTCCTGCAGGGCTCGCCTCAGAACAGGCATGCCATGTTATATATGTTTTAAAAGCATTTACTCTTTTGGAAGTACACTTGATGTGTTCTGTTAGAATTTCCTTTAGCTTTGGACTGAAATGTGCCAGCTTGTACCTTAAAAACTGTGGAAACACAGCTACATTTGTGCTGAGGTCCTAAAGTTGGTATAATAAGCAGTGCTTCTGTCTAGAAGGAATATTTTGTCAATATGAGCGCTGCAGTACTGACATAGACATGTGTTTTACTGCTACCATTCTCTGCTGTATTTTACTGCTTTCTAACATACAAGCCTTGGGCTCTTATATAAGATGGATCTGTGAAAGTAGAATGAAAACCTTTCTGTTGCAGCCTTTAAGAGACTTAGTCATTAAGTTCATGTTAGAGTGTGTAAACAGCTTGTCTTCAGTCAGTGTTACTGTTTTGTATGTAGGGTCGTCACACAGTACCATTTTCTGAATAACAGGATGTGCCAAGTGTGGTGAGTTTCACATCCAGCATGAATTCAGCAAGTGGGTGCTTGCCGACTGAGGAGGTTGCAGCTGCACGTCGCACCTACAGCCAGCAGCAGCTAGGAGCAAAGGTTGAGATGGTGTACAACCTCCTGTCGATGCTGGGGACTCACGACCGAGAGGACATGAGTAGAACGTTGCTAGCTATGAGTAGTTCTCCGGACAGCTGCATTGCTATGAGACAGTCGGGTAGGTTTCAGCGCATACAAGAAAGTGTGACTTCATGTTTGCAAGACTTATCACAATTTACAAAGCATAGTTACTTAGCTGTAATATTATATCAACTTACACATTAGAAAATTTTTGGTTTGGCAGCTGATTAATTGGTCAATTTACTGTCGCTTCAGATGAAGTCTTCGTGAGAGGCTCAGCTGGTCAGCAAATTACTTGCCTTCTGATCAGAATTGTGTTGATAAGGTCCATATCATGAGCCATACTAAAACAAGTCCATCCCCTACCACCCTGTTCCTTTAGAATCCATAATATAGAGTGTGCATTTTGTTCTGTCCAATAGCATGGGAACTGCCATGGAAGCTTTATCACGTAGGAAGCCTGCATCTGCCTTGAGTTTTAGAGTCTGTTTTTCACCTGCAGTTCAACTTACTTTGTTTCGCAGAAGAGTCTTGAAGTGCTCTAAATTCCTGGTAATGCAGGCTTCCTATTTGATAAAACTAACATACTCAATGACACAGTGCATTAAGGGTATGAAAGCAAGCAACTGCATGCCTTGTTCTGCATTTGATTTCCATAAGCAGTGCCCTGTCCTCTCACTGGCCCTGTTTAACAGGCACTAAAGGTGTTTTCCTTTTCACATCTGTCACTACAACTTTCATGGTTTTAAAATGTGTGAGATGTCTCATGCTGTGAATGTGTGTTGTGTAGGTTGTCATGCTGCCGCAGAACACAGAGTATTTACTGCATTTATTTGTAGTCTATTTAAGTGTGTTTCTACAGTGGATGAGAATTTGAGATTTGAAGTTCTCACAGCAGTGTTGAAGATACAAAGATCTTCTGGGATGTCACACTGCATTGTTGGCCGAGTATTTCTCGGTGTTTCAGAGAATTGTAGTGTCTTCATCTGCACAGTCACATGGTCCTTCAAAATGTCAGGAAATACTCATCTAGTAGCGCAGCATCACATTCTGAAGTCTTGGTTCAGAAGATGAGAATTTGTATGTGCATGTGTAACCTTACCTAACATCTGACATTATATGTATGTACAACCAAAGCACATGAAGGGTTATGGATCAAAGATGGTTGCAGGGTAATAGTCATTTAACACTCATCCCAATAATCTAATATCTAATTGTATTATAGTCCATCCTGTTCTGTTCTATTCTGTTCTCTTCTGTTCATAATTTTAACTTAATGTGGATGTTAGTTGACAGGTAGGTGCTCCTGTGTTGCCACCCATATACAGTAACTATGTTATATGTGTGTGAAGTGTTCTGAGGGTTCTGCCTTGTGCAACAGGTTGCCTGCCCCTGCTGGTGCAGCTGTTGCATGCCCCAGACTCTGATGCAGACACACGACAGCGTGCAGCACGGGTGCTGCATAATATGGTTCACTCTCATCCTGATGACAAGCGAAGTCGTCGTGAGGCTAGGGTCCTGCGGCTGCTGGAGCAGGTGCGAGAATATTGTGACTCTCTGCGTGAAATGATCAGAGCTGCCGCTACACCTGAAGATGGATGCAAGGCTGTTGAAGGTGAGGGAGACAACCTGGCAGGTTAGTTAGCCAGTGTTGGAAGTGCAGTGTTTTTGATATTTTACTGATTAATTGCGATGAACATGGATGCAGTTCTTGCTGAGAGCATTTGGTTAGATGTGTCTTCATGTTTTAAAGGAATGCATGAAATTGGACAGTGTAAAGTGTTAGGACATTTGGGAATGCATGAAGGGAACTGTTTGTGTGGATAGTCTGAAATTTATGCTTACATACTTTTGTAGGCTTTCAAACCTTTTCTCTGAGGATTTGTTGAGTGGCTGCTCAAAACAGAAATAGCTGTAGATAAATTGGTGCTCTGTAGAGTGATGGGAAATCATGACAAATGTGATTGTCTTCATTTTTCCTTAGGGATGTACAAAAAATTTTAAGACATTTGTAGACCTTGTGTTTGGTTTTGTTCAAGCACAAGTAATTCTTCCAGCCCTTATATATTCAGAGCCAAAAGTAAATTTAATTTGTGAGAATACGTGTCCAGTATTTACTATTGCAGACAATTTGTAAAGGCCATATATATTACCTTGCCTTTTAGAAATGGTCACAAGTGTGTAAGAAGTTAAGTGACATTGATAAAAACTGTCCAGACACGACAGATGAAATGAAGCAGGATTTTGATTCATTATTGTGTTCTGAGGTGTGGCTGCGCCTGCTGTGGCTCTTCATTTCTATCTGTTTGTGAGGGCTGAACAAGAGCATATCAGTAGACTGCGGTTCATTTCTCTGTTTCGTGTCAGCAATGGAGAGCAGTTCAAATTCTGTGTGTCTGATTACATTTCTTCCCTTCACAGCTACTTACCTTGCCATATAGCTGCATTTACCAGCTGTCAATACACTGTCATTTGTTTGTCCTGACTGGTTTTCATCCGCGTACCATAAGTTGAATTCGTGTGTTCATTTCTTACCTGTGATTGTATTGTTAACATATGCTTGCAAATCGTTGATTGATTTATTTGTGGTGCCAAACAGTTAAGGTTGAGTGTTCAGCCTGCGATTGTAGCATCATGTAGTGTTGTGGGCAGTTGAAAATTCTTTGGCAGAACATACTGCCTCCATCTTCAGGGTCAACTTTGAAAATGGAGGCAGTATGTTCTTCAAAAATATCAGCATCAACCTACAAGGCAACAAGGTGCCATAGCTTAGAACAGCACAGTATGAATCATGTCTTTTGCTAAAACACCTGGTAGTGGATGGATGTAATGTGGTTATATGTCAGAGTTATTAACTACAGGTGTTGACCATGAAGGCATAGACAGGATTAGCCATGTCATAAAGTTCTGAAATTGCCATGAACAGTGCTCCATATTCACATATTTTGTCACTGTGCAGATATGTCTTAAATATATTTGTGCAGTGGCTTTACCAGTCTTGACATATCTGAGATACGTACCTGGACAGAACCACCTGTAAAATCCAACTTATGATGGCGGTTGTGGAAGTAGGTGCATGTTGCAAGTATGCTACACGTAGTGAGCTAAAGCTTCTGTGTTGCATTTATTCAGCATTGTTAATTTTTTTGCATGTCATTTGGATATTTCTGTTTACAAGAATGATTCATATGTGTGCAGTCAAGTGTGTTATTTATTATTATTATTGTTGTTGTTGTTGCTGTTGTTATTTCTTACTGCAATTAGGTTTTCACCCTGTGGCAGCAGTCTTACACCAGTACTGACACACAATACAATAACACATACATAAACGGAACAGCACAAATTACAGTACACATATTAGCAATTCACCCACACAATACAGTGTGCGTACACTAATATAATATGCCTACACAAATACAATATACCTGCATAAATACCATATACCCACACATTACAAAATACTTACACAAATACGATATACCCATAAAATACAATATACCTACCCAAATACAATATACGTACACAAATGCAGTACAAATACAATATATCCCCACAACACAATATACGTACACAAATACAATACAAATACAATATACTCACATAAACATAATATACATACGCAAATACAATACAATACAATACAATACAATACAATACAGTACAATACAATACAATACTGTATACCCATACAAATACAATGTTATTTAATGAAGCTGTCAGGAGCATTGGTGGAGTGATACTGATAGCGGGAGACCGAAGTACTTCGAAAATAACCTGTCCCAGTGCCACTTTGTCCACAACAAATCCCACATGCAGTGTTCTGGGGCTGAACCTGGACACCTGTGGTGAGAGGCTGTAACTGCCTGAGCCATGGTATGGCCTGGTTAAATGGAAAGATAGTAGGTGGTAAGGAACCCTTTCACCATAACCAGTCTTCAGTCGGCTTTGCATCACCCTTCCTCTCAGTGTTACTTCCCCTTCAGTCTGCTGTGCTTCACCCTTCCTGTCAGTGTTACTTCCCCTTCAGTTGGCTGTGCATCACCCTTCCTGTCAGTGTTACTTCCCCTTCAGTCGGCTGTGCATCACCCTTCCCCTCAGTGTTACTCCCCCTTCAGTCGGCTGTGCATCACCCTTCCCCTCAGTGTTACTTCCCCTTCAGTCTGCTGTGCATCACCCTTCCTCTCAGTGTTACTTCCCCTTCAGTCTGCTGTGCATCACCCTTCCTCTCAGTGTTACTTCCTCTTCAGTCGGCTGTGCATCACCCTTCCTCTCAGTGTTACTTCCCTTTCAGTCGGCTGTGCATCACCCTTCCTCTCAGTATTACTTCCCCTTCAGTGAAGTGCAGTGCCTTGCTTGGGACCTTGTGACAGTTATTTGGTTTGAAGTGAGTTGCCACGTAATGAAACATAATTCAGCTCCAACATCACAGTCAGACAGAACTTGTAAGGCTTGTCATTCCACCTTTCGTAGGTGGACTCCATAGAGGTTTCAGTTCAAACAGGTGTTCCTTCAAGTGACAAGGTCCTTTATATAAGCTGACTTCATATAGCGACTAGGCTGCGGGATGGATGGGGCTTTATTCCAGGCAGAGGGTGCAGATTTTTCTTCATGTAAAGTGTCCGTTGCCTTTGTCAAATTCTAACGAAGACTGGAACAGGTGAACTGATTTTAGTAAAAGTCCCCAGTATTAAATTTCATGAAAATCTATTTGATGGTTTGAAGTAATTACATGCGGGTGGATTGACAGATGGACGTAACAAAGATGATACATGTATTTTTATAACTTTCTTGTTTTGAGTGCACCAGAAACTAAGTAATTGTGCATGTAATATGTTTTTGACTGCCTAATTTTAAGGAGAATACAGTTTTGTGAGGATTTAGGCACAGTGAGTTCAGACGGTGGCTGGTACTGATAGCATTGCAATGGATTCATGTAAATAGTAACAGAAGCGCATGCATGTGAATATATACGCAGGCGATATCAGCAGTTTCCCACTGCTGTGTGACCAAGTACCGTGCTTTGCTTGTGCTTGTCTTGATGTGCCACATATTAAATTTTTTCCAGCAGCTACAAGACCTGATCAGGAAATGTTGTTATTGGTGTTGAGAGCGAATGAGAAGGAATTGTGTTTAGCTGCACAAGACTCTTCTTCTTCTCTGGTACTAGATGACATGGAGCGGCATCCTGGACCCACCATCGCTGCGCTAATGAAGCTGTCGTTTGATGAAGAGCATCGCCATGCCATGTGTCAGCTTGGTGGTCTGCATGCTGTGGCAGAGCTAATACAGGTCCGTGACAGTAACACAGCTAGGCTCTAATTAATTGTGATCACACCTCAGCCACAGTTTAAGTGTCCTGTATCTGGTGATCCAGATAACTGTGTTGGGATTTGCTGCAGACTTTTGAGAGAGGAGGGGAAATGAAGAATACTGATGTATCCTTCGCCTTCCAAAACAAAGTGTGCCATAACTGCAAGACAGACGTTCGCATCGACATTTTGTATGAGTTGTACGCATAGAACACACATCTGAAGTGGTGCCCTGTATTATAGACATACCCTGTATAGGTCAAGTCCATGGTAATTGTGATGAAATATAATTACAAGCTGTATGCATGCAGTATTTATATGATTATTGGACTGTGTGTTAATCATCATCAGTCCTTCACATTTCATTCAAATTACCATGGCTGTGTGTATAGTACATATTGCTGTATTATTTGGTTCTGGGTGTTCCTTAATAAGTGTGGAAGATGCAGAGGCTGAGTGGTGTTTGACAAATAAACAGGGTATTGTACTGTAGGTACAGCTGGGTGTGTGTTGGAGCTTAACCTTTTAAAGCCTAGCAGTAACTTTACATACCACCAGGTTTAACATTAAAAAATTCTACATGGTGCCCACATTGCGTTTATGTGTTTTGTGTGGGTCTCAGAACAAACAGCAACTTTTGCCTTATAAAACATTAAGAGATGGGTTTTTATAACCGAAATGGAGAGTGTTTACAGCCCGGTACGCGCTGAGTCCTTATATAAAACAGATACGCTTCGTCTTTAAAGGGTTAATATATGGTAATAGTCCACAGCCTCTCACTCATATATTGCATCATTCCTTTGTATCGAAGATGAGGCTGAAGCACCATAGCATAAAGCTGTGTAATGATGTATCTGTAGAAGTCTCCACTTTCTAGATATTTTCCCTACATAGGTGTGGGTGGTCACTTTACTCCAGAGGGAAGGGGTCCTGATACACAACAGACAGGAGATGGTTGAATTGGTGAGGTTTTGGAAGGATGTGGTTGTGGTCAGATTTTAGGTACTCTGAAATTTGTCTTGAGGGCTGAGTGAAACCATGACACTCCTCAGGTTAGTCGGTCTTGCAGCTGAAATTCGAACTGGACAGCTCCCATATAAGAACCAGAAATGTTGCCACTTGAACCACCTTCCTGTGTAGGATGTAGTTAATTAGGTAGTGTAACAAGAGGTTAAAAATTCAGAAGATATAAATCAGTGTTGGTTTATCTTTCTGGAATTTGGTAGTCCAAATTAATTGTAAGACAGGTACAAAATTCTGGGGGGTGCTCACGTTTACAGCAAGATGTGACTATCCTGTTACCTTCATTAACCAGACCTTTCAAAGTGTACATTCATAATTTCATTTTTGTAGTGGGCTTGCTGTGTCTTTTAGGTTGATCATGAAGCACATGGGAGTACGACATCTGATCAGTACTGTGTCACGCTGCGACGATATGCGGGAATGGCTTTAACAAACCTCACCTTTGGTGATGGGGCTAACAAAGCTTTGCTGTGTTCCTTTCGACAGTTTATGAAGGCTCTGGTTGCCCAGTTGAAGTCCCCAAGTGAAGATCTCCGGCAGGTAAGTGTGAATTGTAACAGGAACATGAAATTTATTTTAATGGACAGACTGTAAAGTAAACTTGAAATTGTAATCCTGTTCATAACATTTGATGTCTACACAAAGTCATTTAGACAGTAATCATTGACCTATATTGTCGGGGATTAGAGGAACTTAAATGTTGGGTAGTTGCCTAGAGATAACAGTTTATTGTCCAGGAGTAGGATATTACAAATCTTCACTACTACTGCATGTGTCTGGCAACCATATTTTAACTTGGGGGTAGTGGTAATGGGTGGGGCACACAGGTGGTCCAGCTGGCCAAGTGCTGCATTGTGTTACTGCAGTGGCACATGTAAGTGTTCTGGCTGGCCAAGTGTTGAATTGTGTTACTGCTGTAGCACACACAAGTGGTCCAGCTGGCCAGTTGTTGCGATGTGTTACTGCAGTGGCACATGTAAGTGTTTTGGCTGGCCAGGTGTCACATTGTATTACTGCAGTGGTGCACACAAGGGATCCAACTGGCCAAGTGTTCTCTATTTTCTGTTCTGATGTAGTTTTCCATGAATTAAAATGTGGCCAGCAACCGTGAAGTGCTAGGGGATCCAGAGTTACAATTCTCGGACAGTAAGTTGATCATGTGATAAGTCTTAAGATTGCTGTGTTGCCACATATATCACCATGTACTGTTATGTTGCTGTGAACTGTCACGAATAGGTGCCACTGTTAAGAGAAAAACTTCTAGGCAGAATGTGGAACCAACATACTGCTCCAAAATGTTGACACCTGGCTGCCAAACTGTGTGGTGTCACATCCCAGGAGACCATAATCTTAACAGTCTAACCAAAGTTGGTTGTGGTTTTACTTGAACCCTCCAACTCAATCTCAGGTTAATATCTGAAACTAGACCACAACCATTTCATTCCACATCATTTCCCATTCCCTATTCTTTATCCGTCCTATCGTTTGATGCTGCTGGAAGCTTCATTGACCCTTTGGCACTGAAATTAAAACCCCAGTGTGAACAGCAGAAGGTTGAATTTAAATGAGATGTGCGTAAGGAGGGCCATTAAGTGTCTAACATCAGGTTAACCTGATGTTAGGCATTTTAAGCATCACACTATTTGATGAGTGCGCTTGATGTTATGTGCCAAAGGGTTAAATAAACCAGAACTAAATAAATATAAGAGAAATGTTACTGCTGTTGATGATACTGTGTATTGGTATGCTTAGATTTGTTGGTTGTGACTGAATATGATTTGGGGTTGAGGTTAAGTATTAATCATGACAGATTTTTCTTTTTCATCTGACTGATGATGATTATGATGATGGTGATGTATTGTTGCAGGTGACAGCAAGTGTCCTAAGAAACCTGTCATGGCGGGCAGATGGAGCTAGTAAGCAGACACTGCGAGAGGTTGGTGCTGTGTCGGGTTTGATGCAAGCTGCTATGGAAGGAAGGAAAGAGTCTACACTGAAATCCATTTTGTCTGCTCTCTGGAATTTGTCTGCACACTGCAGTATCAACAAGGTAGAGCTCAGTCACCTGTCATTCTACAGAAGTGGGAGGGTAACTGGTGTTTATAATCTAATAGTCTATGTGTACGTGGCACAAGTGTTCATTTGCTAAGCGCTGACGAGTTACATAATTTATTTGTACGCCTTGTGTTAGCAGAATGGCGACCAGAGCTACTTTCCATAGTGGACGTGGAAGCCCCTGTTTTCATGCAAATTGCAGCACATCTACATCCAGCACCAAATACCTCTGTTTGCAGTAGAGTGTTCCAGTTCAGTTTTGAACAGTATCTCATATCAGACATTGGCTATGAACACTTGTTTTTCATGGTTTTCCTCAGCCATTTCACTTAATACTGTTTGAGAGCACCCCAAATTAGCACACAACTGCTTTGTTTCGCATCAGTTCCAATTCTTTATTCACAAATGGTTCACTGTCCTTCAGTTGTATATGGTCTGAGCTATTGAAGGAATTATTAAATGAACTATAAATTAATGAGTTTATGAAGGATATTCATTTTGTTTACTAGGTTGACATCTGTGCTGTTGAAGGTGCCTTGGGCTTCCTTGTTGACATGCTAAGTTACAAAGCTCCATCAAAGACTCTTGCAATTGTAGAAAATGCTGGAGGAATCTTGCGCAACATTTCTAGTCACATTGCTGTTCGGGAAGATTACAGGTATGAGTTCACTAGTCATTACGGCAAGATAATGAATTGTGTCACTAAAGGTCTGCAGATCCTGTATGTTATGTCCATTTTACACAGAGATTTGAAACAAAGACATCGTGTAAACCACCAGTCAGTTTCCCACTGTTATACAGGTTAAACACTGCTACATCGTAGTATGAATTCTGAATGACATAAACTCCTTCTTAAAGATTTGTTGCCTGCACAAAAATGTATTTTGAAAGTAATAAGTGAGACAGAACAGAAAAATGAACTGAAAGCAAATGAATTCAAAGCAATTAATTGAAACAAATTAATCTGTAACAGTTAACTTACTGTTTTGTTGTTGCGTTCAGTACAGTCTAGTCAGTCTGCATTGCCGTGTGGCGTCACTGATAGTGGCACAGCAACAGGGACTTCGGGTGCAAAAACTATTCTGACAAGTGACTTGCTTCCCTTGTTGAATGGGCATTTTAATGTTTATTTATGTATATGCAGACTATTAATAAAACCTACACAGTAGTTGTTAACAATAAACAACAGTGATTTTTTTATTTCATCTTTGACTTATAAGTAGTTGTTAAACAAAAACATTTGTACAATTTCTGTTTTAAGGGGATATGTACTTAGGTTATGTCTGACTTTCCTCCCTCATCGCTCTCTTTACTTTGTCCCTCCAATATCTTGGGACGAACTGTACTCTCAATTTGTGTTATCAAGTTCTCTTCACTGTGTCTTGTTAACAGGGCAATACTCCGTGAGCACAGCTGTTTACAGGTGCTCTTACAGCAGCTGAAGTCGCCAAGTCTGACAGTTGTCAGCAATGCTTGTGGAACACTTTGGAACCTCTCAGCTCGTTGTGCCGAAGACCAACGTGCATTGTGGGACATGGGTGCCGTCAGCATGCTTCGGAGTCTCGTTCATTCAAAGCACAAGATGATCTCAATGGGATCTAGTGCAGCACTGAAAAACTTGTTGAGTGCAAAACCAAATAATAATTTCCCTCCGCTTGATTCCACAGTGAAAGGTTTAGGACTTCCTGCTCTTCCAAGTCTGTATGCTCGTAAGCAACGTGCTCTTGAACAGGAACTCGATCAGACTCTGTCAGAAACTTGTGACAATATCGAACCAAGTACATCACCTTCAGCTTCCACCGTTGGGTTGCGTGATGATAAGTTTGTGTTTTCAACAACAGAACGTTGCTTTGGTTCCACAGAGAGACATCAGAGCAGAATGTGTCATTCTTACCAGCATCATCCACCATCTTCAAGGTATCATTCAAAAGGAGTGGTAGCAAGATCTGACAGCAGGGACTCTGTGACCAGCACACTGTCTGACACAGTGTATGAACGTGTGAGTAGAACCATCATAAATCCATTTACTTACGGACAGGCATTGCCAACGAATGGCATGTTGCAGGGTTTGACAGGAAGTGTGAGTGACTCTGGTCGTATCAATTCTCAGATGTCAGGAGGTGAAATCGCAGATCAAAGATTTCTTCGTAGGTATTGCAACTCCATGAAAGAAAGAGAGGAGAACAGGCATGCTGAACCATTGAATCTTAGCACTGAAGACAATACTCAGCATTCTCTTTTGCAACACAGTCATGAATTGTACCAGCATGCAAGGTTGGGACAAATCAGTGAAGCTAATCCCTCAGATCCTGCAGAGACTCAAAAGAATATTGTTGATCTCTCAAAGGAAACACGTGTGGGGTCTCATCAGTCTTCCGTACGAAATGAAAATGATGCAAAATTGCCTGAGAAAAGGGAGGAATGTGATGAGACAGTGAGCCCCACTGTCCAGTCAGACACAAGTTCCACTAAACAACCAAAGAATCTCTTCTATGGTAGTATGAGATCGTCACACCAAAGATCAGCATTTGGTCCTGTTGTTGCTGGATCATATGGACAACCCTCAAATAAACCACAATACCAACATTTGACACAACAGAAAAGTTGTGTTACCACATCACATGCTGCTGTCAGAACCAAGTACTCTGACTTTGCATATGATGACGATGCAGAAACTCAGGAGCAGCCTGTAGATTATAGCCTCAAATATGTTGAGGGCAATGCGCACCAGGGAGATACTGATGTGGC
The DNA here is from genome assembly GCA_013340265.1 of Coptotermes formosanus. Taxonomy (NCBI): domain Eukaryota; kingdom Metazoa; phylum Arthropoda; class Insecta; order Blattodea; family Rhinotermitidae; genus Coptotermes; species Coptotermes formosanus. The sequence continues at coordinate 268,259 of BLKM01000343.1, read as the reverse complement.
TACAACTGAAATCAGTAACATAAAAACAGGAAGTGACCAAGAAGGAGGTGGCCTAGAGGAGTACCAAAGTTCTAGGAACACCAGCACAGTAAGAGGAAAACAAAATCAGAATGATTTAGGTCGTGGTTACCCGTACAGACATGCAGGGAGCATCCATGTGAGCAAAAACATGAAGATGAATGTGGTGTATGGGGACTACGCAGAGACTGACCTGGACCAACCCACGGATTATAGCTTGAAGTACGCAGAAGAGAATGAGGATATAGAATTTGAAAAGAATCATGAGATTAGCAGCAGAGGACAGGATAGAGCAGAGAGAAATTATTATGATGGTGCTGATCCAATTCATGAAGATACTTTGAAGACTTACTGCACAGAGGGAACGCCATATGAGACGCCATACAATTTCTCAAATGCTACTTCTATGTCAGACCTGCACTGTGAACCTCCAACACCTGTTTCAGAAGAGAGCGGGGACAAGAAACAAGCAGAAAATTACTCCAAAGATGGTTCAATAGAAGACAATGCAATCAGAAGTGTTGACGAAAATGAAGCATCCAATTCAGAAGATGTATCTAATTTTGATAAAGATTTTGCAGAAAAAGGGCCTCAAATGAAAGCTTTACCTCCAGCGCCGAGACAGCCATTGAAAAGACTTCAGTCAGGTCTGAGTTCAGGCCTGCTTTCTCCAGAGAAGCCTATTCAGTACTGTGTGGAAGGCACACCAGGTTGTTTTTCTCGTGTGAGTTCACTGAGCTCTCTGAGCAGTGTTCCAGCTAATGTGGACAATACACTGCAGGCACCAGCGGCTGATACTGATCATTCCATATCGGAGCCAGAACGGAAGCCCCAGAAGGATGATGCATCTTCTCTTGCGGAAAGTGGTGACAAAGCTGTTGAGGAGAGAGAGGTTGGTAACTCGACTGATGCTGGGGAGGAGGCTGCTGGCCAGACAGATGACATGAAGGAGGAACAGCACCGAGGAGAGAGGGAAGGTGAGTTAGTAGTTTCTGTTAACTGTTTGTCGACTAATGTGTTGCCTGAGATGTGGATGGCTGCTCTGTCTGAGCAAATGTGCCAAGGCTGTGAGTTGTTTTTCACGCCCACACTCCAGTTTGTCTCCTGCCTTTCAACCTGTGGGGTGTCTAGCAGTATGGCAGGACTGTGACAGTGCAATGGACATCATGTGCCTTTGCAGAGAGCAAGACAGGTTGTCCTTGCGTTTGAGCCATGATGTGAAATGATACAGGTATCACCTTTTATGTTTTGTATACTATGCATATTATTATGAGTTTAACTCAAACCAACGAATGCACAAACTTATTGTTAAGTATATGACATGTGAAAACTTTTAATGTGAAGTCATACAATGCTTGGATGTAGATAATACTTGTGACTCTTTGATGTACGCCATCTGAAGATGGTAATCTATTTACCGTAACATATGTAGGGGTGATAAAATATACTTACCAACAAGCCTGTGCATTTGTTGGTTTGATCTAGATACAGGTATCAGTTTCCACTGCTTTCACTTTTGAAGTATCACAACGGAAGTTGCAAAAATGCATAGATTTCCTTCATTGTGTCTGTCTGTCCCGTATGATGAATCTACAGCTGTGGTGGACGAATTTTTGTGAACTGTGTGTTGTCAGCATATTCCAGTATTCTTCAAAAGCAGTCAACAATAATGTGCACTTTGTTCAAACATCTATTTGCATTTCTATACGCCTTTGGTCTGTAGCTCGCTGGATGGTCGTCACAGTGAGCCTGTTGCAAACAAACGTTTTAGACAGTAGACTCAGAAATGTGTGGATGCTGCAACTGTTCTGTTGTGTTTGCTCCTTTTTGTTTATCATCTTGAAAACAGTAAATCTTATCAGGAAAGCTATATGCATCATAGTGTGTGTTTTTCAGTTCTCTCTGCAAATCTACACGCAAAACGTTTTTCATTCCTGTAAACAATGTAGTCAGGCGCATGCAGGAATGTGTGTAGATTTTCAGGTACAGTGATCTGTTCTTGTAATCCAGTTTGTACCAAAATTGGAATGTTTAAACAGATATCAGTTTTAATGAATGATTGAACTGTTCTTTTAGAAGTATTGGCTTGTTTTAAGCCAGAAAAATAAAAATTACTACAGTGATGCACCTTGTGTAGGTTCTCTGCTGGTAGTTGTTTTGTGTGTACCTGCATCATTTTAGTTTTCCTTTTGTCGTTGCAAGTAACTTCTTATTACGCACAGCACTTCAGCCTCAACATATCTGTGTAAATGCTGGTGCTGCAGTACACTGCCAAACGTTTTTGCTCTTGGTTATCCTTCTGAAAATAAGGCTTTTCAGTATATCAAGGAGAAGGTAATGAGTCCTTCTAAGTTAGTGGTTTACAGTTTTGTTGCAGAGCTAAAATGTCCAGTTACAGGATTTTGTATTTTGTCTGTCATTGACAAATAACTGTAAGATAATGTTTCAGCAGTTAATTCATTCATATTCTGTTTTGTATGATTGCTTTATGTGGGATGTCTTGTTGTGATGTGTAAACAGTAGTGGAGAAATAAGAACAATCAATCACAACTGTATCTGTTTTACTTTATGGTATGTTACATTTCAACATGTTTACATTACCTGATGATAGCTTTTTAAAAAGCTGAAACATGTTGCAATATCATATACAGTAAACTATGACATAGTTGTGGTTGACTGTTCTTATTTTCCTTTGTCATATTTAATACAACTGGGTATGTGCAAGGAAATACGTAGTTCTATTAGTGGGCTGTCAACTGTTATGTTGTTCTGTGAAGTAGATCACATTATAAGGAAGGGTGCACATTCCTGCCCAACACCTAGGCATGAAGGCAGATAAGGAGCACCGAACTGGAGCCTTATGCCTACTGAGCCTGCTGACTAGGTTCACATTCTAGCCACTGTTATTGCCTATGGCACCAACCATGTAGGAAGCAGTTGCAGCGAGAATTTGCATCACATTGCTGGTTGTTTACTGTGTAGTCACCCTGCTGTTCCTCTTGTTGTGGTTGCATTGTTTTAATGAATGTTCCAAGGATATCCTTACATTTTATGTAAACTGCAGATGTTCGGTATTTATGGAACAGGACAGAATTTAATGACAGTATGGCTCAGTGCTGTGAGTAATGTAACACACATGTGTTTGAGTTTTGTGGGCATGAAAGAAGGTATATGTGCCAGAAATGAACTGTTGAATGCAGTGTTCTTAATATCAGGTAAAGTGGTTACATTTGGTGGAGCTGATCACTATGCAGAGGAGACGCCCCTGATGTTTTCACGCTGCAGCTCTCTGTGTTCCCTCAGCAGTATTGAGCAGCATTCCATTCATGATGACCGCAGCTCTGTCATCAGTGATTTTAGGTAACAATTACTGATTTAATTCTGGCTGAATTTGTTTTTACACACATATACGTGTAAACTCTGAGCTTGTTGATCTCAGGATAAAGCCATGTTTTCATGACTGGTATATTTGAAAAATATCTGTTCTTGTGACTGCTCGCAACATCATGGGAACAGTGCACTTGTACAAAGTGACTGTCAGTAAATTACACTGGTCAAAGCAATCGTCAGTGTCACAGGAATGCCGTGACAGTTAGAAGGCTGTGTGTTTTGCTCTGTCAGTGTACCTGAGTACAGGCATTTACCAAATAAACCAGTTACGGGAATAGTGTGATGAATATTCACATGGCTCCTTGTGCAGTGCACAGTTCTTGGTACGTTATCAAATACGCCAGGTGTGTGAACGGAGCTCAAGATGTTGGACATCAATTCAAAGAGTTCTTCTGACGTAATTTGGAACTGTGTAAATTTTCTGTCATGGATTCAGATCTTCACCTCTGCTAAAGGCAAAACTTATGAATGTGTACAAAACCAGATCCCTCCTCCCTCACAGTGGTTTGGAGTGAATGTTATGCTGCAAGTTCTGTCTGCCAGCTGTCATTCAAATGATCTCTCTACAGTTTGGGGTTACATTCCACCATATGGGGTGGGTGTTAATGAACTCTGTATTCACAGAGAGTAAGGGAATAGTGCCAGCATATTTTAGTCTTCTCCATGTCATATACAGGAATATTACACTTGTTATTTTTCACTGCATCTTGTGTCTGACATTCTACTAACACCTTGCTCCTCAGTGCGTTGTACGTGATATATTCAGCAGTCTGATATATGTCTTGATTGTGTTATTGTAGTTAGTTCCTGTGAACAGGACTAGATGGCAGGAGTGACTTTTATTGCACTGATCTAATACAGGGAGGAAAAACATCATTTGAAATTTTTAGTAAATATGAACAGAATGTAGGAATTTTGTTAAATCTTTGTGACTTGAGAATGGTTAACTATGTGATCAGCTTTCCATACAGGGGTGCAGCCAAGGGAGGGCTGCCGGGCTGCACCCCCGCCCCTTCCCATGCCCCCAAAAACTGAAATTTAAAAAACACAGATTTTGTAGATATGGTATCACAAGTTTTTCCTGATTTACCCTTCAGCTGAAATCAGCCACCGAAATTGGCTGATGACTAGTACGTTAGAATTTTGAAAAATATATTGATAAAATTTAAAAAAACTTGAAGATAAGAGACTGTGATTGAGTCATGGAACATTTAGTTACATTTGTATGTATATAAATGCAGTCGCAGGCAGTGTTATGTTGTACTGACAAAATGATTTTTATGACAGAATTTTAAAATCAAACGTAAATTATATATAGCCTCAGGATCAGCCCCCCCAAGGGAAAAATCTGGGTGCACACCTGTTTCCATATATCACTTTGTAGTCATCACCTCCTTCACCACATACCATTAAATCAAGTCATGTGTAATTTCTACAGCCGGCGAACCAGTGGTATTGTCTCACCAAGTGAGCTTCCTGACTCGCCAACACAGACAGTTCCAACAAGTCCTCGGCACACAAGACCACCTGTAGAGTTCACTGGCAGACCGGTGGAGCAGACAGCACAACCTGTACCGGCGAACACACACCATGGTACATGACGTCTGGACTGTGCTGAGTTTGAGATTAAGATTAGTCATTTGGGATGTGATGCCATGTAATGTGGTATACGTGCATAACTGTCACAAAATAAATTTGCCACAATTAGCATAAAGGAAGTAGAACTGAGAGACAGTGGGCAGGGGAAATGAAAGATGCTAGTAACACAAATAGAAGTATTTGTCATAACAGACAATTAGAAGAACATTACTGTCAGGGGCTGTGCCTTTGCTCGTGTGGTTAGTCAGCAGCCTGTCATAATGGAGGATCTCGTGCAGTCCCATGCCAGTCCATGTGGGATTTTTGGTAGACAGAGTGGCACTGGGACAGGTTTTTCTTTGATTCTTCAGTTTTCCCCTGTCAATATAATGCCACAAGTGCTCAGTAATCGTTCATTCATTCATTTTTTCATCACTGATGCTGTATAGTCTCAGTAATCGTCAGCATTGCTAAGTAACACACTTGTTACTGCCATTACAAGCTAGGATCACAATGCTTGTATAAAAGTTAGTACTTAAGCAGAGAGCTGTGTTACTTGCAGGAAGAGACATAGCCAGCAGTGGATCTGTCTGCTGTCTCCATACCACTGTGCAACAGTCAGCACATGTTTACATAGTGTTACATCCCAGAAGGTGGTATTGTTCTTAATTTCACATTGCTTTTCAACATCCTTGTGTTGGTTTAACTTCCAGTGTCCTAAAGTAACAAATCATTTCATTGTTATATACGGACTGTATTATCACGAAAAGAAGGGAGCAGTAAAGTAAATGAATGACTCACATGTGCTGATGGTGAAAGATAACAGTGCAAGAACAGCACAGTTTGTGCCAGAGTTGACAGTGAAGTTATCTGTGTTGAAGTATCTGATGTTATCTTCTAAGAAACAAGTGAAATGTTTGACAGTGTGGATGATGTATGTAACACTGTCTTGCACTGCTATAGTGTGTCGTCTGCTTTACCTGATAAGCCATTTTGTGCTGTCAGCTTTATACATTGTGTGTTCCACTGCACAATTAAAATTGTGTTCTGTGTGTTTCTTTTGTAGCTGAGATTTCACATGCAGTCAAGGGAAGTGTGTTTGAAGATCGTGTAGTGGCTTTCAAGGAAGAGGACACACCAGTTGAGTTCTCCAGGGCAACAAGCCTCAGCTCCCTTACCATTGACGATGAGCCCAAGATCTCCAATGATGCCATGCTAAAGGTCTGTCTGTCTGTCCGTCCATCTGTCTGTCAGTCCATTTGCCTATATGTACATCTGTCCCGGCAGGTGTTCATTTATTCATTCATTCATTCATTCATTCATTCATTCATTCATTCATTCATTCATTCATTTGGCATATTTGTTTAGAAATTCATACTTTGGGAAGATAGGTGGTTACTTTTATCTTGTATTTATTTCACTGTTTGAGACACTGTATGTTGCTAATACTTTATAGCACATGTGATTAGACAAATAAAGTGAGCAATGGTGGAATGATACTGACAAGAAGAAAGCAAAGTACCTATCCCAGTGCCAATCTGCCCACCACATATCTATCCCACATGGATTGGCCTGGGATTCAACCCAGGGCTGCATGGTGAGAGGCTGGTTATTAACTGCCTGAACAATGGCATGGCCCAGTTCTTTAGTTGGAATATGAAGGTTATGGTCTTCACAGGTGGGACACCCTGTAGGCCAGTGGACAGGTACCTGTGTTGCCTTGTGTGCCATTCCTGTAGTCCAGTGGACAGGCACCTGTGTTGCCTTGTGTGCCATTCCTGTAGTCCAGTAGACAGGCACCTGTGTTGCCTTATGTGCCATTCCTGTACTGTGAAGACTGAGGCAGCAGCAGGTTCTTCTGAAATGTTGGTACCTGTTTACCAGACCGCACGGTGTCACATCTGAGAAGACAGTGATCCTGATACTGTGTCTTGTTTGGAAACAGGATTTTGTTGTGTCAGTCAGGAGACAGAAATTCTACACTCATTACGAATATCTGTAGGGAACATCAAAATGCCTTACATGTATTGGCAGATAGTTCTTAGACAGTTGTAATATTCTTAGATTGTTTGAAATTTTTCCTTTAGACTTCACGTGATTTACATTTTGAAGTTGATGAATTATTGTATACATATGTTTTTTTGTTTGCGGTGGAACTCAGGAAGTAGTGGGGAAACCATCATCTTATACCCGTTCAAGCAACCTTCCAACAGGAATTCACCATGCAGGACGACTGGAGTTGGTTGGAAGAGATCGGGAGGAAGGCATGGAGAAGCAGGATGTGGAGAAAGAGAAGCGTGGGGAGCTCGCAGACTGCTGTGAATTGGCTCCAGTGAGTGAGGGCGAGGAAGAGAATGATGAGGATATGTTGGCAGCCTGTATCAACATTGGCATGCAGAATAGCAGGTATGCTGGGACCATTCGTAAGTCATAGGCGCAGACAGGCGTACAACATTGTGACCATTTGTGTTAGATTTTCTGGGACAGTCCCCAAAATAAGACTTATGTCTCAGACTAATTTTGTCCCTGATTTTGTCCCTTTTTAGTATTCTGATTTTATTCAATATTTCTGATAATACTCTTTAGAATGAACACTTTCTTGTGTCTTGTTAGTGTCTTTCCTCAGTAGGAGACGGCAACAGTGATACACATTAAGCAGTGAAGAGTAAAGATGTATGTAAGATATGAAAAACATGACTGTAATGTGTGTGTCAATTTAATTGATATGTCACTGCTGTCCCCGTCCCTGAAAATGCCAAGCAAAAAATGGTCACTTTAGAGTATTATATTAAAATGGATCTGAAATGTGGTGGGTGGATTGGGTTCAAGAGGGATGTGTGGTGAGTCGCTGTGAACAGAGTAATGAACCTTCAGGTTCTATAAAATGTGGGCATCTTACTTATTTACTTTACAGCTTTTAGTCTGTGAAGAAGGACCCTGTTCCATGGCTGTAGTTGGATAAGTAGTTACGTTTTCTTACCAGAAGGTGACATGATGATATCACCTAGTTGTTGTATGACTTTATAAAGTTTATTTGTAAGAGAGAAAGATTAAATGTTGAATTTGTTAAAGCTGCAACAGTTCAATATCAAATACTTATGTTATATTTCTCATGTAGCTAAATAACTGCAAGGAGCACGGTCATTCTTAGGAGCCAATAGACATTGATCCTGTAACCCAGTTCAGTACAATCCTGTTCCATTTGTGGGATAAGGCAGACAGACATTCTCAAGTACAGTTCTTGTCTAGCAGCTGTCCTTGCTGTCTTGTCATCTGTTAAAGGACGATAAAGGGATCATCATGTAGTGTTTGCAGTTCACCACAGAACAGCACTGCAGTCAGTAAAACCATTCATTGTGGTCTTGTGCTACATGAATTGTGTCAATTTCTGAAGCAACCTGTGCTTCAACATAACTTCCAGTACATCTGCTACAAACTTTAAACTGTGTGTTTGCATCATATTTGTCATTGTACTTACTCAAGCAACCACCAGATACATTAAGTTCATTTTGTCTGCAGTGTCCAAGGCTCTTTTCTTTATGCAATATATGTTAACCTCGAGTTCGATTCTTACATTAAACTTTTATAGTGTCTGTCGCGATCTTTAATTCAAATTTCAGCACCAAGGTATAATTTGCAGTGCACCTGGAACATTGTTAAAGTGCTAGTGGCCCTCACTGGGCTGTAATGAGTATGACTGCCTTATATTGATACAGCGTAGCATTGACATCTGTGTTACCATCTTCATCTCTTATATGCTGTGTGACTAAGTGATGAAAGTGGAGTGTCATATAACAGCTGTACCAGCTGCCTTAAGTGCTGGGGTTCCTGATCAATATGTCAGGCCCAACTCAAGCCATACTAAACCTTTCCAGATGCATATCATGCATAACTTTATCTTATCTTCATGCAAACATGATATTAACTGTGATCCTGTATATTTATGTAACTGAAGACTAGTTTTTCTTTGTTAGGCAACGGCAGTGTCAGTACAGTATCGAAAATGCCAACAAGAATGTGCAGGTTAAAACTCATCAAGCCGCAGGCATTAGCAGGCTGCAGACTTCACGAGTACAGTCACACACATTGCGTAGCGGGCGCCCGAGTGGTATCCCTGTTAAAACACCTCCCAACAACAGTTTGAGACAGGAGAAATTAAATCAGCCAACCCAGCAGGAAGGAGTTGGAGAGGGCACATCCAAATCCCTGAACAGCATGGTGGTAAGTATAGTCACATCCCTGAAGAGTGTGTCATTTATTTTTTTAAATGTTATGTAATATAGTGGTAATGTAAATGTATATGCAGTTGGGATTTGTACTTGACATCCTGTACTTTGCTGTTTTCCAGCAATTTGCAATTTGATGCCAGACCATTCCTCTTTCCTTGATGGCTTTCAGTGCCTACTTGAACCATTTTATTCTGGGTCCTCCCATAGGTCTTTCCTCTTTAAATTTTAATTCTGATGCCCTTGACAATATGTCCTTGTGTTGTCTATCCTCTTCACATATCAAATAACAGCAAACCCTCACCTATAACTGTTAGCAAAGTGTTGTACCTATGGTAGGTGCCTCAAGTATCGCTGAGTGACAGCATGTTCTGTGTACTTGTGTTTAAGCAGTTGTGGTGGTGACGTGACTTGTAATATACAAGAACTATGTGACACGACATAGCATGACTTACTGTCACAGTCGTAATACTGGGAGCAAAGGTAAATTAATAATCATGTACCATGTTTACCCCATACAAGATGATAATTTTTGCCTAATTCATCACCTGAAAAATGGAGAGTCACCATATAGTTGCGTACAAAGTTAAACATGTTCTGTGTAGGTATTTTCCTGAAAACAGGATTGCAATTGCAGTTATCTTATATGCAGGCTTGTTTTATATTTGGGTTAATGTGGTCAGTAGTGATACAGTCAGAATTCATACGTGGAAACTGCCGCATCCTCTGATAACATATTTCTGCGTTTATTTGGCTGCCCTCAACGTAACTGTGTTTTGCATAAGCCACTGTAAACAGATTTTCTTATCTTGATTCTTTGTTATGTTTTAAACACAGTACATTGCAATACTTCGTCTTTCGCATTGTCAGCACAAGAATAAAATGATACCATAAGTTTATTCCGGCAGGTAATGCTGTGCAATTTGGTGGGAACCTCAGAGCATCCGATTCAGGTGCCAGGAGGTACGTGTTGTGAAGATGCAGTGCGAACTTTCTGCGATGAAGGAACTCCAGCTAACATATCACATACTGGGTCACACTCTGACCTCTCTGTCCTGTCACTTGCTGGTGACAGAGATGAGACTGAGGCTCAGAAAGAGGAGACACACTTGGAGGGAGTGAACGGGGCGGAGGAGTCTGTTGGGAGTGGAGACGGGGAAGCTGAAAGGCCAGAACTCTCTGATGACAGTTCCAACTTTTCAGGGGACAATGACAATATACTTGCTGAGTGCATTCAGTCTGGAATGCCTAAGGTCAGTGTCACTGCCATGGAATTTAAGGTCTGAAATATAACAAAATGTGTGTGATTGGATAGTGTTGGTTAAGTAAAGGTTAGTAATAAGAGATTGATTTGAGTTCACTGATTGCAGGATAATAGTAGCAGATTCATTGAATTCATTCATGGAATATGGGTTGGTAATAGCACTGTGAATGTGGACTGTAACTGTAGTAAAATGGGAGAATAGGGTGTTTGATTGTATGGAAAGTTGGAGAATCAGAGGAAAACATATTCGGCACAGACTGACTGATTGTCTGAAGCTGAGTCTGTTTCATGGGTTATGTAACTGCTGTTACATGATGCTGTCCAAGTCCATTCACATCCCTGTGTGGCCTCTGTTGACATGAAGTTGGTTGGGCATCTCTGTCATGGTAACAGATCTCAATACATGGAAATTCTTATACATGCAGCTATATAAATATTTATATCGTTACTCAGCTTTGTGATATACACAGCAAATTTGGTATGCACGCCCCTCCCCCCAAAGCCATCCAGCCTGTCTTGAGACTATGATATTACTTACAGTCTCCCTCATGGAGTGGGACATCACAGCCTTTGCCTTGCACTTTGTCTGCCCATCGCATGGTTATTTATGCTTGCAGATAGCCTTCCAGTTGGATCCTTATGTGGGGCTCCTTTGGTTTCATAAAAGGGACTTTGTTGATATGGGGCCATGGCTGTATCTTGCTGGTCACAGAGTCCGTGTTTGGCCACAGTGTGGCAGGGCTGCTTGTATCTGGGTGCAGTGCACTATGAATTCTCTACTGCTTGTATTGAGGTGTATGTTTTTGCTTCAACATTTCTCACCGAGATGCTGTGTTGCTTTTAGATGGAATATCAGCTGGAACTCAGTCATACTTGTGAGTTTGATCTTATGCCAAGTATGGATGAAAAGTTTTATAATAAAATAAGGTTAAATCCATATGCAGAATTAAGCACCATGCCATGGCGTTGGGGAATGGAGCTTTGTTGCATAGAATCCTAACTGTGGCACTAGACACAGGTGAGTGTTCAGAGTCATGCCCTGGTGCCTTTATGCCTGGGGAAAGAACTGTCCCTGCCCACTAGATAGGATGTTGGGTGGGCCTCATTGGTAGTATGAATGCTGTTGAGAAGGGCACCTCCCAAGAATTGAATCCCCATGCCTTTTAGCCTAGTCACAATGGTAGCAGTAATCCCAGCTCATTAGAGCTGTAGTGTGTATATAATTATATACAGTTGTTCATTACAGGGGAGAATATTCAAAGTTCTGTATTTTAAGCAACATGGTGTATATTTTCAGGCTCATCAGACATCAAGAAGAATTCTGGCCCAGCCTGGAAGCATGAGTATTGCTTCATCATCAGTGGTACCTTCCCAGCAGGAGAAGAAAATACCAACAGTCGTTCCTGGAGTCACTGTATCCGTTCTTCCCCCACGGCACCCCTCTGCTACACCTTATAGGCCCCCAACACACCATCTGTGCGGTTTGTCTCATTCATCGCCACGCTCCATTAACAAGAAGCCTTCACCTTTGACATGCTGTCCTAGGCCAAAAGCAACAGAGCAGCATATGCCAAGGCGTAAGCCAGCAGTTAAAAATGGCACTGGAGCAACACAGAACACAAAAGCACCAAAATCAAAACTGAGTGGAATATTACAGGGACCAAATATGCTGCCACAGTGTTTAGCAGCAAAGGATGAAGTGGAAGTATATGCTTTTGAAGGAAGTCCCAATGAATGCTGTGATGGTTGTGCTGTCTGTTTACAGAGGTTAGTCAGTAGATGTCTTCGTTACCATTGGTTGCTAAGGTTAGGCTGCTGCCTGTTACAGTTTCTCTTTTTTGGTCACCCTGGTTCTCTGCTCCCATTTGGTTATAATTTGGTGCTTCTTTCAACAATTTTCTATTCTTTGCACATAATAATTCCATTTTTCTTTATGTTTATCTGTTTGTTAATTTATCACATGTGTCTTTTAAAATTCCTTTACTTGTGGCCCACTTTCTTTTCTTAACCTTTTAAAGCCTAGCGGTAACTTTACGAACCACCAGGTTTAACATTAAAAAATTCTATGTGGTGCCCACATCGCGTTTATGTGTTTTGTACGGATCTCAGGACAAACAGCAACTTTTGCCTTATAAAACATTAAGAGACTGGTTTTTATAACCAAAGTGGAGAGTGTTTACAGTGCGGTACGCACTGAGTCCTTATATAAAACAGATACACTTCGTCTTTAAAGGGTTAAGTAAAGAAAGTAGTCTTATAAGATCACTATGCTGTGGGTACGTGCATGCGTGCACGCATGTGCATATGTCCTCTCAACTTTGGAACCAGTTGACTGATTTCCATGAAACTTGATGTGATGATTGTTGCATTGGATTTTACCTCAACCTTAATAAATTTTAGTTTTTTATAATTGGTAATAACAGCAAAATGGATGCATGAACTGTTGAGGTAGCCACCGCACTGGTGTCACTTGCTTGGGGTCCTGTAATTATGTCATCATAGTTCTTTAAAACGTAGGCCTGTGTGACTTTTATTAAGGTTTATTTACACACACACACACACACACACACACACATCAGAATATTAGATAATGTGGTGCTGAAGTAAACATTTTCTTTAGCTCTTGGTTTGGTGTTGATAACTAATGAATGATGTTTGCCACACATGTGAAATCTGCTACGGAAATGACCATAGACATACGTACATATTGTATATGAAAACTTGTTTGTAAATGTGTAGATACAAATATGGCAGCGTTGCCTGGCATTGGGTTACTTCTGCCACACCAATAATAAATTGTTACATGATATGTAATTATTGTGTATTTTCTGATGACCATGTAGACCAGGCCTGCTCAACCTTTCATGTGGTGGGGGCAAATTCAGCAAAATTTAGTCTGCAAGCGGGCAACATGAAGTTCAGTACACAAAATGAACTGAACAAGTATACACGTAATTGTATGTATAATTTTGCCTGTTTATGCGTCTCCACACCATGTGCAATAAAAATATACTGACAATAATAGGAATAATTTATCTCAAAATGCAATTCACGACATAGGTATGGGTGTCACTGTTTTTAACACATTTTTAAAAACTGAATTATTAATGTAATGCATGTCTTCATTAACAAACAGCTTATAAGTTTTCAAAATCACTTTGGCTTTCTATCTCGGTTGTGCTCGGGAAAAATGTTAAAAGCAGTTTTCTCAATTTGAGTGTCTCCGTGGGCAACATCTTGCCCATAAGCTGTGGGTTGAGGAGGCCTGATGTAGACATGTTACTCTCAGTAAAGTGTCCTTTACACTGTACTAACACAGCTTGTGTCTACAGGTTTGCATCTGGCCATGAATTACCAAGGACAGCAGCACCTGACATTCCTTCGGGGTTCAGTACAGAAAATACCCCACTCGAGGTTTCTCATGCTGCCTCACTCAGTTCCTTAAATGTAGATGATGATGATGATGATGACGACGACGATGACGACGAAGATGATGATGGTGGTGGTCATGGTGATGATAATGATGATGGTGATGGATTTAACACAGGTGAGGGCAGTTCTCTTCACATTAATGTTCAGTGCCAAATTCTGTGCACCAAACAAGTCTCGCATTCCTTGCATGTGGCCAGTCTGTGTGTACTGTACCGACCTTCAATTTCTCACATGTCACCAGCCTCTGTGCATGGTACTGAGTGGCTGCATTATGCTGCCTTAAATTTAAAACTGCTCTGTCCTGGACAGTAGCTGGAATTTAAACCCGAGCATCGCTGAAGGATTAACAAGTCAGACTCCATATCACATTTTGGAAGTTCTAGTGCTACTCATTTATAACATACGTTGAAATGGTGGTAAAAATAAAGTAAAAGTTGTCCCATGCTTAACTAAGTACCATGCCAGGGTTGAGTGGAGGTACAACTCCATGCATTCTGATTGTTGGTGTGAGATGAGGGGGATTGTTCAGCTTCATGCAGTGGCTCAGCTCCTGTGCCTCTCATATCCTTGTGGCACAAGGCTGGATGACCTCCTGGGACTCCTCTGCATATGCTAGTGAAGAGAAAATCTCTGCTTTGGCCAGGAATTGAGGCCCAGTAACCCAGCCTCCGGCCTAGTCACTATGTAAGCTCCACACGTGACAGTACAGCTGATGAAAGCTGAACATGAGGACGGACTGCCCATGTCTGTGCATGACACAGTGGGAACAACAGGGTGAAATGATTTAGATGTTAATGGAGTAGAAGTTATATGGGGGAAAGGTGAAGGGATTTGTGCTGAGCATGTGTAAACACAGGGTGACACAAAAATCACATGACACTTGATGGTTAACAAGAGAAAGGCCATAAATTTTATGATTGTGTCATCTCTGTGAGACAGTGTAAGCAACCATTCCACTCCAGTAAGAGTTAGGCAATGGGTCGGTGTAAAGGGAGGACACTGTGAACATTTCAGATACTCAATAAATGTACATGTTGTGTCATTAAAGTTCAATTAACATGTTGCGTGTAGTGCAGTTAACTTTTGTGCCCCATTCATATGTGCTGAGTGTGTGTATATGTGCCCCCTTCATTTCTGCTGAATGTGTGTATGTTTTTCTGTAATCATCTTCTTCACAGGTTCAATGCAGGGAATCATTGCCAATAATTCTAAAAATTATTATTATGCCATAGCTCTACCATTTGTGTGGGTTATGGCATAATCACCAAAACTGGGTCAGTTATGTTGATGATTGACAGTTGCGAAAAATGTGTACAATCTTCCAGGCTGTGGGCTGAATTCAACCCACACTCCTGCTGTTTGCTTGTTCTGGGTAGTTTTAATCAGACAGGATTTTCATGTGCCAGATTATCAATGCTGTATGTGCATAATTACTTTGATTTTGTAAAAGTAATGTCAAAATATTTTTTTATTTTCTTAGTAATGAAAGCAGTGGAGCCATCAGCATCTGGACCACATAACACAGGGCCCAACCAATCAAGTGAAGTGTCTGTCTCCATCACCTACTCATCAGAATCTGGACCAAGATCATGTGTTTCCCCACTTAACAAGTCTGTAGATAGTGTAACTGCTGAAGCCACAGCACATGTCATGGTGGGTTCTGATGGCAGCTGGGGAGACCACAGTGACAAGCATGACGACTCCACGTCATCAAAGTTATTGAACAAAACAAGCTCTGTCTCTGAAGATGTAGTGACAGTCCTGTCTCGCAATGATTCTCTCAGTTCCCTTAGTGTAGATTCGTTTGGTTCAACAGAACCAACACCATCTGAACAGGCATTACTTGAACAGTGCATCAGTTCAGGGATGCCCAAGAGTAAATCAGAAGGGGGATGTGGCAAGGCCAGAATTGTTGTTCCAGTTAGCACAAAGAAAAAGATTAGTGGAGGTGTATGCAAAATACCACTTGCTGTAGGAGACAAGAGACAGGGGGATGGAGAGAGATCGGGTCCTGTGATACCAGGTGTGCCACTACAAAAACTGGAATTGAAACCAGTAGCTAGAATACATTGTGGGAGTAGGATGGGTGTGGTGGGTGCAGTAGGAAATGACATACCCTGTCCAAATTTACAGAATGATGTACATACATGTGCTTATGACATCGAACAAATTCCAAAAAACGGGGTGGATGCGTCTGCTGCACTGGGCCCGAAGGAAATGGCAGCAGGCGTAGACGAAAGCATCGCAGCCATCGCAAGCATACAAAATCTCCGAGACCATCCTGGGAGCAGCAGTGATCTGGCAGAGAACACAAACATAACACAGATAAACTCTAGTTGTGTATCTACAGTCAGGCTGGCAAATGAAGCAGTCAGCACTGATATGGGTCTGGATGCAGCAGACTATGAGAAGCAAAGACTTAAAGAATCTGTAAACCATATCTGTGCACAAAGGAAAGACAGTGAAAATGATGATGCATTCAGAAAGCGTACAGTGCTTGAAAAGAACCAAGACAGGCTTGATATGAAATTAGAAGTTTCTAAGGGAGCTTCAAGTGTTTGTTGTCTTAGTAATAAAACTGACAGTCCTCACGAGAGCACAAGTGATGATAATAACTCTCCATATTCATCAGCAGGCAGTCCCTCTCCTGACTTTGGCAGCGATGTGAAGGTGGCAGAGTGTAACAGAAACAGGAAAGATCCAGATGCAATGATTGCCTCCTTGGACCATCTGACAGAAGAAATTGTACGACAAGTGCAAGATGTGCATGTTCAGAAAGAGAAGAACAAAGATTATAGCATTATGAAGCAAAGCGACACATGGAATGAAGATACATCACCTAATGATGTTTCATTTCCAAGTATGAGTACAAGTGCACCTCTTGTTGCCTCATTCAAGAGTGAAGATGGTGCTGTCATATTGCCAGACTTGGTCAAGGAAGATGATCTGATGAACAAAATCAGTGAAGAACAGCAGGACAGTTCCCTCACAGATTCACACATGATTGAAGTGGAAGCTGGCAAGTTAGCTGTTTCAGTACAAGCAGAAGGGCAGAACCTTCCATATCCGTCAGCCGAAGAATTTGAACACAGTCTCACAAGTATGAATTCTGTAGATCTGGATGCTATCAAGCCACCATCAATGATGGGAAGTCTTGTGTCTCTGACAGCCAGTTTGTCTGGTCAGTTAGACAATGGTGAAAGTGGTGAAACAAGGGAGCATCAAAACTCATCATCTCTTCCTCCTCCTCAGCCCCGTAATAATGGAACCCGACTGGAATGCAGACATTCAAGAAAGAAATCTCTCCCTGCTGGCATGATGGTTCGCAGAGCACTTGGGAACAACAACCACACTGGAAGCATAGAGAACCTCCAAGACAACACTAGTGTGTCCAGTAGCTGTAATTCTCACCTGGATAACATCAAACCTCCATCAGCAATGGAGGAACTAATTGATATTGTGGACATGGAGAATAGTATGGTTAGTGTGGCCAGCATTACATCAGAAGTTGCCGATAGCTCAACCAAAGAGCAGTCTACGTCAGAGCAGTCGCCAGGAAATAGTGATGGCATATTTGAACTTATAAAACCGGCAGCCAGTGTCATGGCTGAAGTTTATGCGGCTGCCATGTCCACAAGTGTGCGCACTAGCAGTGCCAGTGATTGCTTGGATAACATCAATCCTCCATCTGCATTCAATGAGGTTGCAGATTTAGCAGATCCTGAATCAGTTATTGAGCCAGGTACAGAAACCATCTGTAGTGATACAGAGATGTATACAGAGGAACCTGGCTGTGCACATTCCATGGAAAAGCTAGATGAAGTTGATGCCCCAGACTTCCTGTCAGACGCCAGCAGGAAAGCAACCCCTACAGACCAGTATATGTCTAGCTCTGCAGACTCTACACCCAAGAAACGTGGGCAGCTCACTCCCAAACAGAAACGACAGTTGGCAAAAGAGCGTTACAAAACGTACACCATTACTGCTGAAGAGGAACTTAGTATCAAGAAGTCTGACAACAACACAAGTGTGGTACCACCACAGCCAGAAATATCATTGCAAGTTCTTGAAGCAGAGGCTTGTGGCTGTATCAGAGGTCCTGAGAATTTGGAGTGTACAGTACAGCAGGAGGAGAAGGAGAAGGGTCACAATAAAGTAACGCCAAAGCAACGACGACTGGAAGACAGGCAGAGATTCCAGACCAGAGTGCTTGATAAATCACCATCTGTTGATATTGAACATGGAGTGGGTGCACATGAACAGGACCGTACTGCTGAAACTGAAGGAAATCCATGTCAGGAAGAATGTACCAAGTCAATGCATATTGATACAGCTAAACAGGAAACCTCCACGATAAAGACGCTGAAACAGAAGAGAGCAGAAGCAAAGGAAAGGTTTCAAACTCGTACGCTCAGTGAAGAAAGCAAACCACAACAGAAGTGCAGTGAAGCTGATAATGATGGTCACACTCAAACGAACCGTGGAACTGAAACAATCAATCTGCAGTGCTCAAATGTTGGATTTGTTGAAGCTCTTCTAAGAGTCAGACCAGATGAAATAGAATCTCTGCTTGAACATGATGCCAACATTGTCATCACAACACTCAATGATTCAAGGCGTCGTAACAGTGAGTCGTCTGAACTCCCAAGCAGCGATGAGATGCTCCTAGAATGTGAAACTTTGAGCCTTATTTCTATTGAATCTGAGTCAGATCAAAACTCCAGCATCTGTAGGTTTGGAAAGAGGCGAGGGTCAGACCTCTTAGTAAGAGAGTCCTCTGTTACTGAAGAGCCTGGAATGTCACACACAGAGAAAGCATTTGTAGAAGAGAAAGCGAGTGAGGAGATTGAAGCTGATACAGAGGACAGGGAGTCTGTGGCTGATAGTGAAACAAGCCAGGAAGATGGCAATGATGATGCTAATAATGATGACTTACCCAAAACAAGAGGCCCTCGAATTGTGAAACCTGAGGAAAGACTTAAACAGGAAGAAAGTGCTGATTCCAATTGCACAGAAGATGGTACACCTCAAAATAACAGTCCTAAATCCATTCGTGGAAGACGAAAGGCTTTATATTCATCACCCGCATCAAAGAAAGCAATTGTGCCACCCATTGCTGGGAAAATTCGGAGTAGTATTCCCATCATATCAGGTGCAGCAAGTAATGTCAAACCCACAAAAGCCTCTGTATTGAGGCAGACTGGAAGAGGCACCCCACAGCGGTATGTCTCTAAAACTCCTCCATCCTCTACAGAGGGCAGACTTCCTCGGAACACAAGCCCGAAGTCAAATAGGTCAGGAAGAAGACAGCAGTTGAATCAAAATAGTGCATCTCCACCTGCAAAAGCATCATCATCACCATCATCATCATCATCGTCAAGAAATACTGGTATCACACACACACCTGGCAAGGACAGTAATGAACGTGATAGTAAGGATCCAAAGTTTAAGCCCCCCGAAAGACAAGGCACATTCACTAAGGAGGAACCAAACTCCATCATGCCTTTGGCAATGCCACCACCATCACCTACAAAAACAAGAATTCCTGTTCCAGCTTCTGTTAGCACAGCTGGTACTAAACTTGACTCAAAATCAAAGAAGACTTGTGGTGCCATCAAACAATCCCATTCTGTTAATTCTACCACTTCCAAAATGATAATTCATAAAGAAAAATCAGCTCCAACTCTTACAAGATGTGTGGGCCAGAGCAGGTTTACAAAAAACTGTAGTAATGATATTAGCACTTCTGGCAAAGGGTCACCAGCAGGAAACTCAAAGTCTCTTACAAAGGCTGCAACAATTCCGGGAAGAAATGGTACCACTCGGTCTCCTCCTGCGCCTAGAGTAGGGTATAAGCGAGGTAGCATTGGTGCACAAGAGGGCATGAAGACATCACTCAGCAACCAGAGTCTACAGAGTAATGACAGTGGCAAAACAGTGCTGAAACAAGGAACAGTCCAACCTCAGAGATCTAATAGCAACAGCAGTTTAAATTCTGTTGCATCAGGTGGGGGTACAAGCAGCAAGAGGACTGCTGGCACTAGAAAGGAGGTAACAAGCAAGATTGCAAGCTTGTGGAAACGGGTTGAAGAGAGCAAAAGCAAACAGAAAGCTGCCAAGAAGGATACTAGAGTGTGGATCACTGCAACACATGTAGAAAATGGCAGTGATGGAAACATCATGTCTAATGACATCCTGTCAGCATCCAGGCTTGTCCGTAGCTCAACTTTTGAAGGGCTTCCATCCATGTCTGCCAATAATGATGAGGTTGACCAGGATACAAGAATCAGAAGAGAAACTGATAAGGCAAATAAGACCAAAACAGAAATTACATGTTTAAGGCATCCCAGAAAATGTGAGAGTACAGGCAGTTGCAGCTCAGAGGATTTTACAGACGTTGTGGCAAGTCAGGAATCATCAAATGTCCCAAGGCAGATAGCACAGGTAGCAGGCATGGTCATAGTTCAGCCTGCAGGCAAAGGTTTGGCTGCTTCTGGATGCTGTCTGAGCAAAGACAGAGATGAAGCTCCTAGCCAGCAAGTTGTTCTTAGAAGACAGCACCAGGGATCTGAAAATAAAGGCCCAGATTCTGAAACACCCAAAAGACTGTCACGACTTGGTTCTTTTATAAGAATTGATTCTCCTGAAGAAGAAGTCGTTGGCAGTAGAGACAGTAAAAGTGTGTCCAGAACTCCTGCTTCTGCAATAGTTCAGCCATTCAACTATGTCCCACCCACAGCCACAGCTGGCTCCTACATTCCAACACCTGTCACTTTCACAGCCAAGAGAAGTGAATCTTACCTGGGTGGACTTGGACACATGGAGCAAGTGAAATGTGATCAGGCTGAAGTGATAGATGAACATGTGTCAGAGTTCAATACAGTGTCCATGAGAGTCACAACAGTGTGATCAGTAGTGTGAGAATATACAAAAAAAAGGACAGTTTTAATTAAATACATTGCCCATGAACTAGTTGTATTAGGATGACAAGAAGTTGGAACCAGACTGCAGCATACACTTGTGTTCTTGTTGTTCCTATGCCAAAATTTGATCACTCAGTTGGTGATAAGCCATTTCCGGTGATGGTGAGTCACTCCCTCAGACATGGTTCTGTCTTACATTCTCTAACCAGTCATCTCACTATCCAGTTAAAGAGGGCAAGTTGGACATGGTGCAGAGTGTCCCCATGCACAGCAACTGTTACAGGATGTCCCATTAGGTGCAAGCTTTCTATGCATAAAAGCTGCTGTGCTCAGGGACATGAAAATCAGGCCACTCTGTAGTTCGTGTTTGTATATACGCAATGTAAGTCCATTGTATCAGTCTTGGCATCATCCATTCGCATAATTAAAATGCGTATTCTTCGTGTATTGTTGTCTTGCTATGTTATGGCTGATTTGACTTTCCAAGAAGAGCTACATACATTTTGTTTAGCAAACATCGCGTCTCACGGTCCATTGAGTTTCAAATCAGCTAGTATAATTTATATGTTGCATATGTAAATAATGTAGCATAGTTGATGTGTGTTGTGTTGTGTGTTTAGGTAATAACGGCTGATTAATTTATTATCAACTATTTACAGTGAAATCTGGCAGTTACAAAATTGCATTGATGTTTAATAATGGTGCATGTCAGTGTTGTTAAGGCGTATGTATGGAATGTGATTTTGTAATTGGTGGGTTAATTGTAAGGGGCCTATGAACCTTTTTTTACTCCTAATATTGTACAATTTTGTTACAGTAAGATTTCATTGTAAATGAAATGAACGATGCCTTCAGATTTTTTTAATCACTTTCTTTAGGGGTTTTTCCTTGTAAATTTTTCATACAATACACTATGCAGCAGGAATTTAATCTTATGGTCAGTGTAAATGTGAGCATCACAAATTGTCGTCGTGTGATGTAAATAAAGAAGTCACGAAGATGACACACTGCAAGGAATAACACACAGAAGAGAGTTTTGTGGGCTCCACTGCATCTCTGTGGGAAGTTCTGGTGTGTGGAAGGAGACAAGACTGTGGTTACTGACCAAGATCAGAAGTTCTCATGGTGGTGAGTATCAATAATATTACAGTCTTCTAGGATGTAATGCCATCTAGCTTGCTAGATAAATACATACACACCAGGTGCCTGCCTGCAAACTGTATAGCATCACATCCCAGAAAACTGTCAAGTTTCTACTGGAATTTTGTGGAATGGAAATAACACAGCATATTCTTTGCCGACGGTATGAAACACTTCGAAATTTAGTGTACAGTTATTATTTAGAAACAGTTATTTTTATCAGTTTTTTTGTTTTACTTAGGAGTTACTGGTGATTATAGGCAGATTTTTTCAACCTTAATTGCTTTTAATACGAAATTTGAAGACAGTGTTTCTCATTTTCATCTTACTTTCTGTAAACCGTCGTTTAATAGGAACTGAACATATACCCTGAGTTCAAGGAACGTTTCAAGCAGGCAGTGAATTTTGATTATATCTGTGCCTAATATTTTGGGAATTGATGCCAGCATTCATACAGATTTGCAGTATCGTGACAGTATGAACTGTGTTTATATCAGACATAAGTTCGTAAGTCAGAGAGTAATTTGATGGACGTGTTGATTGGTTTGTCGTCTTCTTTAACCTGAACACAGGTTTTTGAGACTGATGTTAAAAAGCTGTAACATTAGGAGAAACATAATGTGCTTGCCACTTTTATTTTTGAACAGCCATAATCCAAGATGTTGAATGTATGTGGTTGCAGTTACAGTGCTGTGATCATATAGTCTATGAGTGAGGCCAGTTATGTTCCATTTTGTTCATTGCGGTGGAGTATGAAATCATATCAAAACCAAACTCCATGCCTTTACTGTAGAGTTTTAGTGTAGATGGTGCACTTACTATTTCTTAAGTGGAAATTCTACCAAAGTTACATTTTCACATTGCAGTTAAATTAGTTCAGTTACTTATGTTACCTTCATTCCCAGCATTTAAACTTGTGCTTTTTTATGTTGGCCTTTTAAATGTCTTTAAATATCATGCTTGTAACTCTAAAAAAAATTTGTAAGTAGTTTCATTATTCCTTCTGTTACAACCACAATTCCAAAATTGTGCATTAAAAAAATACATATAAAATCTGAACATATTTTGCCTATTGTCTCCACAATTTTGTATATATAATAAGGAAAACTAGCATACATAGTAGCCAAACACCAACCACATTTCAATAAATGGATCTTGCCTATTGCTGTAATAGAAACAATTAGGATAAGATGTACTTCCTTCCAGAATAAGTCTTGTAATATAATGCATACATTGAAACTATCATTCTGTCACTGAAATTTCTTCCTGTGATGGGTATGCAGTTTGGTTTTGCCTTGAATATAATTTAGTTGCAAAATAGTGTCAGCATAACATGTTCACGTCATTTGGATATTATAATGCTCTTTGTACTGGACTATTATCCCTGAATGGAACGTGGGTTCCAATAAATATATTGTGACACCATAATGTCGAATCATGAACTGTTAAATCTTTTTTTCTTGTTTCCTTTTTCATGGTGTGGAAAAAAAAGCCATAATTTTTTGCTTGTTTATTCCCACTCTGTCTTGTGAGGTTCCTCCCATTCTTAAATTTGAACAGCTCATGAAATGTGACTTACCATACTGACCCCATGTATCATAATCCCACTCAAGCAGCTAACAGTTACAGAGTTAAGTCAAGAAGTTTTCCGCATTTTATGTAAATTGGAGCGTCATGACTAAGTTGACAGCCCACCACTGGTCCATATTCTGAGCCAGATGAATCAAGTCAACATTTTTCCATCTAATTTTCTTAATATCCATTTTAATATTATCCTCCCATCTGTGCCTTTGTCTTTCAAATGGCCCTTTTCCTTTATGTTCCTCCTACCAAAATGCTGTATGTATTTCTCTTCTCCGCTATACATGCCACATGTCCTGCCCATCTCATCCTCCTCCATTTGATCACCCTAATACTGTCTGGTGAAGAGTACAAATCATGAAGCTCTGCACTATGTAGTTCCCTCCATCCATCCTCCTCTCACTTCCTCCCTCTCAGCTACAGACATTCCCCTCAGCACTTGGTCTGTGTTCGTCCCTCATTGTGAGACAAGTCTCAAAGGTTAAATTATATTTATCCCTATTCTAGTCTTCGTATTTTTAGCTATTAATGTGGGGCAGTGATTATAATGCATGGTGATAAGCACATATTGCTGAGTAGGTTGAGCTATGCCGACAGCATCTAACATGTTAGTCGAGATTATTAAAATATACCATCATTAGAATCTTTTCTATTCAAGTGTCATTCAGTAACTGTGTAATGGCCAGCGCTACTGAAGTAGTCTCCTTGAAGAGCAGTAAGAGTATTTTGCAGGCTGTTAAATTACGTTTCCTGTGTCTTACATCGTACATGCTGATTGACAAAAAAAGGGATATATAAGAAGATTAAAGACAGCAGAGCAATCTGCGATAGGATACAGGAGATGTAAGCACAATGAAGATATTTGACAATATCTTGATATGGTGTCATTGAAATACAGAATCAAGAGAGGTGGTTATAAGATGTTAGCAGGATGCAAAACATTGGACACGGGGAATGCCCTCTTGATGACCAGCACTTCAGAAGATGACAGTTGGATGG
Source organism: Coptotermes formosanus (assembly GCA_013340265.1). Classification (NCBI taxonomy): domain Eukaryota; kingdom Metazoa; phylum Arthropoda; class Insecta; order Blattodea; family Rhinotermitidae; genus Coptotermes; species Coptotermes formosanus. The sequence goes on along the minus strand of BLKM01000343.1, from coordinate 243,708 downwards.
TGTTTTAGAAAGACTGCTGGACAGGTACAATCCCAAGGCCAGGCCAGGTCATTTATTGCCCTAACTCTGTGACCAGAAGGTGAAGGAAAAGCGGGTAATGAAACACTCTTACACAAAAGGTACAAATCAAGCATTGTGTCATTACTTTTGAAACAAAGAATTGTGTTTTATTATTACACATCTAGATAAGCCCCGTGACTTGACATCTAGCCTCATGTTTTATTATTACACAACTAGACGAACCCCACAATTTGTCTGCAGTCTGACACCTAGCTTTGTGTCCTACGTACATGGCATGTACTGGTTCAGTAACAAACTACACTCTACACTTCAAATTCCAACATAATTAATTTCACAAAAACTGACGTGCCATGTTATTATATGAGTACATTATAAAATGTTTTAAAAGATTAACATTACAAATAGGAAACAGCAACATGTCTTCAATAAAACTTTCTTGGGCTAGCAGCTGCGTCAGGTGGTTGAATGGCGTGTAAACAAATGTTTTGAGAAACATCTCAGTTCTCATTTTCAAGGATGAGATAAGAACAGAGAAGTTTCTTGAAGTGTTTGTTTACTTGCCATTCAACCACCTGATGCAGCTGCTAGCCCACGAAAGTTTTACTGAACTGAGTAACCGTGAGAGCTTTAGATTATAGAACATCATCTCTCTCTCTCTGTCCGTCTATCTACATGTATTAACTTTACTGGTATAAGACCGGTACTTTGGTTTCCCTAGCATTATGTGAAACAATGGACACACAAAGTGTCTGAATGCCCCAGCTGCCAATATAAGGCACACTATCTCACCCCACTTCAACATCCCAGTAGCAAAGAACTGCAGTTAATCTCAAGCCGCATTAATTTCAGCTACCCAACGTCATTGCCATTCTCGCTGTGTAACATGCACTGTGAATGGCAGGTGTCAGGCTTGGCCTTTGGACTGGTATGTCTGGATCCAGACTTATCTCTGGTTAGTAATACTCCTAATAAAGGCTCTGTATCTGGCAACCATTGGAGTATAAATCTGAAAAAGAAATGGGCATATATTTTAATGCAGTGTCTGTGAAGCCTGTAAAGCAACATGAAGCTTGAACTTTGCAGTATGGTCTTATTTGTCATGACACCATGTCAGTGCTTCAGGGCAACATGCTGTCTTCATCTTCAGGGGAGATATACAAAAAATATCCACGTAAAAGTGGGCACATACACAGAAGGGATGTTTAGGGAGACACAGCAACACAGGGAAGACTCCTATAAGATGATGAACTCTGGGATGTATACCAGCATTTCAGGTGACCTTGCATTCTGCATCATCATGGTACTCCAAGAACAGAAGACTTGACCACACCCACAGGGAATACTGTTCATGCAGTCATCAGGTCCACTGGGGCAATTTCTGTACCTGACAGCATGTAATATATACTGGCAGGTGTCTAGCCACACAGTAAAAAACATTTGGAGGGTATGTTCTGATGTATTCAGGAGGGTCTCTTATTTTGCATGTGAAAAAATAGCAACTCAGTCAGTTGTAAATGCAGTTAAAGATGGCACTTAAATGGGTTAAGAATCAAGCAGCTGGTAACAAGTCACTCACAGTACCTCGTCTGCATCCTTAGTAGGCTCACAGGCAAGTATCGGTGGGGGAAGGTGTCGTGTCATTTCTGCAAAACTTGTATTATTATGCACTAGACCATATTTGGCCTGATACGCAGATCCCAGCATGGCAGAATTGGATGCTTCCTGCAATAATTACAGTGGATTAGCACACTGTTCAGGGACAGGATAGCTTAACAGCAATAAAATACAGGCTGGATATACATATTTACTTATGGCACCAAAACAGTTAAGCACTTTTACAAGCTGCTTCTCAACCAGTGGTCCTTGGCTTAATTTGTGTTGGCCTGCAGTTTGTAGTTACAGTTCATTATGGCTACCTAACTTCCAGCAACAAGAATCTTTCTTGAAAAGCTAACAGTTCTTTGTGTAGTCAAGAAATTCCTGCATTTTATGGAACCAACAGCTTTAACGTATGATCACTACAGAAGAGCATAGATCAAGAAACCGTGGACTAATATCTCAAAACTTACCAGAGTATAGACAGGAGAGTTAAATACATCAGCAAGAACTTGGAGAATGGCGAGATTGTTTGATGCTCCTCCAGTGGCTAAGATTCGGGTGTCTTCACCTAATAGGAAGGGAATGGTTAGAGCTGCCACATGACTCACCCTTATGACAGGAAGTAAAATATAAAACAGGGAAGTGCTGATCATAATTAGTTCTTCAAAACAGAAATGGAATGAAACATGACCACAATACATAGTGATAACTCTGCCCAATGCAGTGTGTCACCTTGCGCAAGAGGTAATGAGCTTACAATCAGGTACCCACTGCTGATGAAAAGGATTTTGTGGAGATTTTATATCATCATGTTGATGAAATCCAAAGAGAAATAAAGCTTAAAAACTAGATAGACCCTTTATTTGTAACAAGAAAAATGTTCAGGATGTCCACATGTATTAACAAACCAAAAACGTCAAATTTTTACGAGTGTCAATATAAATACATAACATTCATCTTATGTGAATGTTTTGTAGCATTATATTCTTATGGATGCTGATACAGTTAGTGACTTCTTTAAACAATGGTAAAATAAAGAAACAATCTGATCATCACCAATTTATGTATATAAGATCTGAGGTTCTCACAATGGAGTATCAAGATTGTGATCTGTGGGATGTGACTCTACCTAGGCAGATGAGTGTCAATGTGTCAGAGCAACCTACTGGGTCATTTTTCAGGGTAGAAAAGTCAGCACACTCCTCTGAAGCAGCGATGCTTACCACACTATATGGCATCACTCCCAGAAGATGGTTATCTTCAAAATACCAATACTTAACTATGGCTCACAAATTTGTTACAAACCAAGGAGCCCTTGATTGCTTACTTAAAGTAAATCCAAGGTCTTCTGCATATGCACGTTTGGCCAGAAACTGTCCCTCGATCAGAGCACGTACTTCTATTTCCTTGCCACTAAACTTGGACAACTCAACGTTAGCTTTGTTCACACGGTAGTCTCCCTTCACACACGGCATGATCTCTTGTGTATCATAGTACAGTCCTGTAACACATTGTCATATCTCAGACATGCTATACTTTTCAGGGTTCTCTAAAAATAAACACTTGTGAAAAGTAGAACTGCAAGCTGCACAGAAAATAAAATGAAACATAAAGAACAGCATAAGCATGCCCTCATAAATATCATACAATTATGCATCTGCAGACCATCACTTTCATGAGGACCATATCATAGGGCACAACAGAATCTACCCTGTGGGTGCTTCTACATCAGAAATGGATTGTACCTCCCTGACTATGTCAGCACAGGCCAGACAGGTCAATAGTGACCACATGCGGTGGCCCTCGACAACTAACCAACAACATACAATTAGCATGCGGTTCATATTTTTAAAAACACGTACCAGTACATTACTCACATTGTTCTGAAAAATTCCGCAATTCTGTGCAATCCATAATTCTGTCTATACCTGCTATAAAATCCATTCAAGTAAACCATACAGACATGTTGATGTAATGGTTTCCTGTGAGGGCCATACTGATCTGACAGTACACTAATTTTATCACTGGTGTTTGGCAGTAGCTTTACATTTCGTTTTTTATGTCAAGATCACTGTGGGATAACATAATGTGCCAGAAGATCTTGGGGAAAACCATGGAAAATATGTGACATTAGCTAGTCTTGAGGCTGACATTTGGACCTGGGACCACCAACATACAAAGCAGGAGTGTTGCTCACCTGACCACAGCATTCAATTTGTGAGCACTGTTACATGGAACTCTGCAAGATATTGGTTTACAATAAATTTAAATTTCTGTAAAAGCACATTTACTCATACACAAGTACCTTAGACTCTGAGTAGGAGAAATGAGTGTGACAGAGGAAGAGGGTGAATTGTTCTAAATTCTTTCATGTCTGATGCCAGGAACATATGACAAATGGTGTGCAGGAGCATGCAAAGGATACATTGTATCTTCTGAATTTACCTATGTTGCCAAAGTTTCCTCGAGGAGTGCTGTTGAGAAGTTCATTGAATAATTTCCATGAGCCCTCTGCACAGACGTCCCGAATTCTTTCCCGAGTCAAAGATCCATTTTTGAAGCTGCAAATGAAGGGAGCACAGACAAAAACTGCAATAAGTACAGTGTTTTGGCTCTGTCCTATTTTTACATATGAGGCATTACATTGTCAACAATCCTTCATATTTTGAGCTAGAACAAGTGTCAAATAAGATTGCAAAGCTGTACTCAAAAGCCTCATAATGTAGAAGTTTATTTGATTTTGCATATGTCATTTACATTTATTCATTACTAACCAAATCAAATAGGGTTAAATGGGCAGCACATGTGGTGTGCAAGGAAGAGATCAGAGATGTGTACAAACTTCTTTTGGTCAGAAATGGTGACGAGAAGATACCCCCTGCAAGACCTAGGCTTAGATTTGAGGGTAATATTAAAATGTAAGACAAATGTGCTGGGATCCTGTGGAATAAAGTAATCTAGCTCAGGAAGGATCCAGACATGGGCTGTTGTCAGCAAAGTGATGAATTCCTGGGTTCCATAAAATGCAGAGAATTTCTTGACAAGCTGGGCAACCGTCTGTTGCATGGAGTTCAGTGTCAGGTATGAGAAAAGGTTCCTGAATGTGACAAATTTGGCCAAGTAACATATTTGCCAATTCTTTGTCATTTATTCACATCCATAACAGAGGCAATGAAACACAGTCACTTGCAGGACAACGAAGTGATGGCCAAGGAAGAGAAAGGGTGCATCAAGATGCTAAGTGATGTCAGGATTATATTAGACACATAAAAACCATGAAGGTATCATGACTAAGAAGTTGTGTTATTATAAGACTTGAATTATAAGCATGCTGAAAAGGAACAAGATATGTGAAGCATATAGAATTGCAACTGCACCATTAAGACTTAACATTATTGTCCTAAACATTAACACAGTGCTGTGGAGACCACGACCGTCCATCCGTCCGTCACTTACTGTCAGCGACTAAACTGTCTGTCAGTGTTTCATGATGCTTGATACAGGTAGTCTTCACAAAAAAACTGTTAGGCAAGCATGAATTTCATGCATACTCTATGTAAAGATGTATGTGAAATGCTACCCATACGTTTCCATATTTCTCGACCGACTTTGGTGAAATTCGGTATAGATCATGTAATGCCATTCAGTAAATGTGAGTTCCATCATTATTGGTGCGGTGAAAACCATACTTCACTTAAGGACGTCAATGAAAGTGTGCCCTATTTTCTACACTTTTCGTCATTTTTTGAAAAAAATTCTGTACGGGGATGTCCACAAAAATATATTAAGTTACCGAGTTTCGTGAAAATCAGCGCAGGGTAAGTCTTACACTTCTTGGGCGTGTAAATGAAATTACATTTACTCGTGTATCGTGAAACTGTACAACATTTTGTAAGTAAAGAAAGCATTGCTCGAGGCTTCGTATTATATCACGATATGCACCATATGCAGCATTGCTTTGTTAGGGTAAACTGGGGTAACTTTGTGCAAAACAAATACAAAAAGTCGTATTTCGAATTTGCCGCGCTGATTTTCGGTACTGCGTAGCGAGAGTTATACATAATCGATACATTGTACAGTGCTGCTCTCAACACTCGAGGTTTGCAGTTCCCGCCATATATCCAAGTGAATGTACCCTGAATCGTGTGTGAACGTAACGTTATGAGTTGTGAGGTATTCTTTATATTGTGTTCCGTTGCTGAAAAAGTGAAATGCTGTTTCCTTTAAAGGTAAGATTAGATCACATGCTAACTATTGTCTGTTAAAGTGATTTGTTTTAATTATTTCATGTAATCTTACCGGTCATACATTTCTGAGATATAACCTTTATTCTGTACGTCCCATTGTGATAAGATATCAACCAAATTAAAAATAACAGACAATTCACAATTAAAATTTATTGTCAGTACTTCTTATTCATTACATCATGTTTGGTAATACAAAAAAGTATACAAAACGCTTGGGAGGTTAATGGCAATATCAAGTTTTATAAAAAGAAATGATATTTAATTTTTTGAGATGACATATCATGGGTGTGTGTGTGTGTAAATGAGACCTCGCTTCTACATAAAGGTTAAAATTCACAAATAAACAGCTTTTTCATGTAATTAGGAAGTTATATATATTCTAGTATGCAAGAATATTACCTTGAAAAGTCTAGCCTTTACATAATTTAAGATTGCTTTATGTTGAGTGTTTAATTATCGTATAGTTTTACTTTTAGAAGATTCTGTAGACCAGTTTCCTGGTTTTAAGTTATTCCATTCCTTTAGTGTAGACTGGTTGAATGTTTTATTATTACAGAATATTCGTCAAGCAAGTGTGTAGTTTATAGGTTAAGAGCTTGGCCCTTGAGGCCACACACAGCAATCTTCAGATTCCACGTGTTAACTCCATTGGCTCATGTCCTACTATGAGCTCTAGCCTTGTGAAGCTATATAATTTGGGACCATTGGATGTTATATCAGAACCGTGTTGATGGACATGGGGTAGGTATCTGGATTGTTGGGTTGCTTTGCTATAATCGCAAAAAGACTTACTCGAATTCAGTTGCTGTAAAAGCTTCCAAGACATGTGTAGGTATTTCTGTTACTTGTCTGTCATATTTTGTTCACTGGAATTCTGTTCTGAGGGGTCCAGGTTCACCCATGTGTGGTAGACAAAGTGGCATTGGGACAGGTTTTTCTCTGAGTACTTCTGTTTCCACCCAGCAGTATCATTCCACCAATGCTCCATACATGTTCATTTTTCCATCACTAGCACTATCTAATCTTACAAACTGACAGCACTGTTAAATAACACATTTAAAAATACATTCTGGATTTAGTATTACATTAGCTAATTGATAAAATTATAGCAGTGATCTCAAGCTGCTGACCTGTTCAAATGACAGTTATGAGACAGGCATATTTTCCATCTTTACAGGTTCTGAAAGTGGAATAAATGCCAATGTATGTAGTAGTCACATGTTAAAGTGATGTGGAAGTATTGTGGGAGGGTTTGTGGATGTGATCCAAATTTTCTTTCCCAAACTGCGATTTCTTATTTTGAGTGTTACTCCTTTAAAATTTCAAATATGTGTTTGGTGCATATCTATTTGCATAGGTCCACCTACTGCTTCACATTTAATGCTTGTGGTACAGTTACTTACCACAGTAGAGCCATATATCCATCCTTGTCTATTGGACTGCTGAGTATGTGACCATCAAGAATGACCTTAGGTTGACTAAGACACAAGAATAATGTGTCACTGGTTCCCAAACTCACAGCAATATCTCCTCTGTTCAGACACATGCCTGTAAAGATATGTACACACATTATTCTGTTCTGGATATAATGTCATGCAGTTTGGTAGATGGGTACCAACACGTTGGAGAAATATGCCACCTCCACCTTCGACTGTAAGTTCAAGGCAACACAGTGCCTGAAATGTTGATACCTGTCTATCAGACTGCATGGCATCACATCCCAGAAGACCACAGACTGTAAGTCTTTCTGTTGTGACATAAAATCTTGGAGATCCAATAATACAGTGACTTCTGGGAAAGAATTTACGCATACTCGTACAAAAAGATTGTAACTATCTTAGGACATTCTGAAGCACCTTTAGATGAAAATTTTTGTCTTCTCATTAGTGAATGTCCTTGCTATGCTAGCAGTATTAGTAAGTTCTTGCATCAGACATGGGATAGACAGGATCATTTCCCATCAAAGGTAGCAACATTTTGCAAGGTCTTGGTGCCAATGTTTCTGGACAAAGTTTCTAAAATTGTGTAAGGTTTATTGTTCCTCTGTTCCCAAAAAGTGAGAACAAGGAAACTGAGTTATTACTCCTTCCAGTATGCAACAAGAGTTACAAGAGTGCTGTATGTATCAGTCACTTGGGTCACAATAAAACATCAGCAAAACCCTGAGCCAGTGATAGTCGTCTTATTTTACTTTTCCATTTGCACATATCCAGTAAAATTTTGATGGACCATTGCTGTTGCCATAAACATTACACTTGGTACATGGCTTACTTCACTGCAGTACCATGTTGTATATTATAGCCTGTGTGGGGCATTTCAAAATGAAAAATACATGGAACATGATACGTTCTGGGAACGCAACTAGGTTTATACTAGGGCAGAACAACCACATGCAATAAGTGGGGCTGCCATCTAGAGGTCTGCCATGTATTTATATTGGCAAAGGCTGAAAATGCAACCTTACCTCAAGCATACCTTCATCTGCTGGTTTTTGTTATCACCTTGTGCTCCTATTTGTAACTACTACTACCCTGACTATTGACATAAATAATGTATTTCAGAGCATGCTGTTTGATAACTGGACATTCTTTTCCACAGTAATATGATCTTATACATCCACAGTTTTATCAATGCAGACCTGAGATATTAATGTTCTAAAAAATAGGCTGTGTCAAAGAAATAAAACAACAGTTTCTAAAAATATGCATTATATGGTCCAGTCCATGCCATTCCTTGCAGCATTACAGTTCATGTAAATTACCTATGAGTGAGGCTGGGTTATCACCCGTAAATGCAATCACCCTACACTGAGGGTTGAATCCAAATCTTTCAACGTAAAACTTCGAAACAGGGCCTATGTTAGTGTATGAAGGAACAGGGGTACCAAGCTTAGCTTCTACATCAGGTGCAACTGCCTGAAAACACACAACATATAGCATTCACTACTCTAAACTTAAAAGCAATCAAGCAAAACTCTCGATACAATCTCCATGCCACATGAGATATTGCAGTATTAGTAAACAGTAAAAGATAGCACACTTCTATAGTCTGGAGGTAGGGCTCTACTAAGGGGGCTGTTCACTTGTTTGCACACAGCACATGTGAACAGCAGCTCATGCACCGCTTCATGTAGCACATCAGTAAGTAACTTACAACTAGGGCCATTCCTAGAATATGGCAAAGTGAGACTGAATACTCCTGGCCCTGCAATACAATATCACAGTATCTGTGTAACTTTGTAGTTTTGATCAGCATGATATTGCTGAGCAGTGGTTCACTATATGGTAGGACTAGGGTGTCAACAGCAGTCACTACACATACATGGCAAACATCATGCCATTTTAAGCCTAAACAGGCAGCCATCTGAGGCTTTAAAATTCTGTTTTAAGTCCCACTGCATTTATATTGACCATCCCATGTAAGAGAGGTCCATTAAATGTCCTGCTGAAGACAAACTGACAATGTTAAAATCACCCTACAGCTACGACATATATAAAACAACAAGTAACACTTGATTCTACTTGCTGCTGTCATGTACATCCACCTAAGTCAACAAGATGATGCATAAAACTTCCAATACTTTGGCAAACAGGAATATAGCATAAATGCCAATACAAAACTGAGTTACAGGTTTCATGCAGAGACTAGATTTTTATTCACTAAATGCAGGTTAAACTCTAAAATCAGATGCATTATTTCAAGGAAAAGTGTAATTTATTTATGCGGGATTTTGGCTTTGACAACAAAAAACAGATAAAAGGTGAAGGAAGAAAAGAAAATGCACAAAGTTAGGTGAAAATAATGCAGCTTCCTTCTCATAGAAAGAATATAATTTGAGTACAGCTGCACAGCTTAAAAAATTAACAGAATATGAAACAAACCTTCAGAACCTCTGGCGACCAGTCTTTTGTTTGCAGGTCCATTAGATTCATTCCTGAGCCATCTGCATAATCTATAGGTGCGTAGTCACCAAGGAATAATGAACAGGCAAAACTGCTTATTAGTGATATTCGCTGTAAAATGAACACTACAGGTTGTTATGGAGATTTAGCAACAGAGTTTTTACTACCAACTGCATTTATTCATAAAATGACCAGTCGTATGTGCCCAATAGGGTGACCTTATGGCTACTGCTAGGAGCACCCTTTTCAAATTTACAGTATCTCTGCCAAAGTCTGTGACATACCCGAGAATTTAGAGCATTTCTTTAAATTCTACGAATACACATGTCTGTAGATGTGCTTTCTGTATAACAGCTGCAGAAATGTACAAACACTCTGCAAAATGAGGTACTATAAAGGTATGTAAAATGTGTGGACCTTAGAAATCCAGAATTCTGTCCCCCTGAACATGCTGTCTTTTGTACATATAAACTCTGTAAGCAGTCTGCTGCCTTTTACATTAAATTTCTTGCTTCAAATCATAAGGAGGTATACTGAGGTCATAAACTGAAACCTGAATGTTGAGAAGTAAATAGTGAGAGCTGTGGTTCTCACACACAAATAAGCAAGAAATGTAATTTCACACTGTCATAATGTTACAAATGGTCAGTCTACATTAGCAGTCATTTCTGGCAAATGTGGATACTTGCTGCTGCCTTGTAACAATAGCTGCAATAAGTTTTCACAGTAAAATGTGTGTCACAATATAGCTCTCTTCTCCGATGCCCAGAAATAAGCATCCACAAAAAGAAACAGCAAATGGAATTCACAGTTCCTCCAACATTTACAGGACAACATACTTCTGTACTGTTGTACACAGTCCTTTTCTTCTGGTAAACCTTTGCAATCTGTGACCCTGTGAACCTCTCGTATGCCCGTGAACCTGTAATCGCTGCTAGTTTCTGTGAACCAAAACCAGAAACAACTTATCAAAGTATCTTCCATTAATACATACAGTCAGATATATTCTGATGGCATTGAATATTAAGATATTGTCTTCTGAGATGTGGTGCTCTATAGTTTGGTAAAACAGTGCCCATGTTTCAGAGAAAAATGTAGCCTCCATTTTCAGTGTAGTACAGAGTCACAACTCTGACAACTGCAGTCTACATTTTAATCCTTTCAAAACCTAAAATCTTTATAAGCCAGTTGTTGTTCTGGCAATGCTGTGTTACCTGGTAACATATTGTGGGCCCCTAAACAGCAGCTGTATTTACTGCTGCAATAAAGTGACAACTCATCCACTTGGTGTTCACTCTGACACCTTAAGTTCTGAACACTGGCCGTTAGGTTTATAGTATCAACAATAATTAATTTTACAGTAATAGTTTGTGAATTAATTAAGTTCATACCCACAGTTCATCTGGATAAGATAGAAAATATTCTGTTGCTTTACTATATTGACTGGCGATCTCTAAGTTAGTGTTTTGATTTGCATATTGTGTGTTAGTCACAAGAAGGGAATACATAAGGAGTTTTACAGACCAAATTATATCGCGTACCAGGAATCAGAAAATCACTTGAATTTGTCACCCTGAAGATGAAGGCAGTACATTCCTCCAAAACATTGGCAAAAATCATATACACTACATATTGCGAAAACCCAAAAGATTACCATCATCTGAACAACTGCCCTGAATATCTACGAACTTATATCAAAATGAACCTCAACACAAATTTCAAATAACCACACGTAATCTGTTGTATGGTAACCACAGTGGTTTATCCAATGAGTCAGGAGCTCAGACAATACATGGTAGGATGAATAATGAACAGTGAAATGGAAAGAATGTGCAAGGAAGTGGTCATGACCAAATTTGAGTTAGTATCCTGGCACTTGCCTGGTAGTACTGAGGAACCACATAAGACAGTTTCTGGGCCAAATTAAACATTGTACCTCCCAAACAGAATGCAGGAATACTGCCACTCAGCATGGTGTAGTATTACCTCCTTCACTTCTGATCAAAAGCTTTTTGTAAAGTCACCTCAAAGACAGAGGGCTAAACTGTGGGGGCATATAGGAATACTAAATGGAGATATGTGATTAGTACCGTGCTATGGCAATTGTACTGTTAGAAAACGGAAAAGACCCCAGCACACACATTGACATTAAATTTTGTATATAAATAATTAAGAATTAACTAACCACACAGCAGAGTGCTTCCTCAAGAGATGCTAGTTCCTCAACTAGTCAAGAAATTCCCTTCATTTGTGGAATCCAGAAATTGACTAGAGCCCTTCGACCAAGTCCATGGCCTTGTTTAACACACTTTTTTTATTTTATCATCATCACCACTAATGAGCTGTTAGCCTCATGCCCACCTCCTAAGCTGCATATTACAACAGCCTGTCTGAAATGCAACCAAGCACTAGGATAGCATTTCATGAATTTCTTCTGGCACACAGACTCTTATCAGTTTCTTAGTCTCTGCCTGAGGGTTTTTTAACATTGTAACTGTCCTGTACCAGTCCACTCCTGGAAGCTTTCCACCACCAATGTTACAAATGCACTGCCACATAATCTTGTGTTCTGTACCATATTTCTGTTCATTACATTCTGTGATATCTTCTCTACTTCACACACAGGAACAACACATAACAGAAGCACCTTTTTGAAGTCTTACACAAATTAATTTGTGCAGCTGTAAAAGTAGTCATACATACCTGTGGGCCCCCAACCGCATTCTCCAGCTGCTGACACTGTTCCGTGGTGCTGCAGTCTTGCCATATCGGACTGTCAGCCAATGAGAATGCATCTCTCAACTGCTCATGCAAGAACCTGTGTGGCTGCAAAGACTGGAGTGTCTGGTGTGCTCCCCTCTGCCAGTACACAGAGCCATGTTGCTGTAGAGACCACATACACTTGTGTTAATGCCTTCCTCTTGGTTAACCACTTAAAGTGTTTCATATGGTACAGTAAAAACAGTCATTATTTCCCTAAGTAGCATTAACCAGTTGTCTTTGTAATGAAAATGCAGTATATTATGTCTGAAGTAGGAACTCAAATTTTAGCCAGATTTCCTTTCTGAAAAATAAAAAATGTAGGATTACGAGACCATGTTGTTTTTTGTGTGTTTGTATGCGTGCACATGTGCACATATCCATGCACATGTGTGCAACTCCATGTCAGAGCAGAAAAGACTGCCACAATGTCCTGAAGCTGCAATACTACAGCAATTCATTTATCACTAAGCCATTTAAACTGTATATGTTTAACAACATACATACTTAAACAAATGGCACAAATGTTTCTCAGGACTCAAGACCAAATTTTAAGGTACCTCTCAGAATGTTTGAACTACCACTCTAATTCCAATTATTTTTTCAGCATGCAAACCCTTTTCCGTTCCTGTGTCAGTAATGGTGTCATGTCCAAAATGTTATATTGGCTATTTCAACATACCGACACATCCATTTACTTTACCTTCATGGAATCTGGTGGGCAAACATTGAACTGCATGCTCATGGTTCTGCCCAGAATCTACAATCTTTGGTTTACAGTGGGGGAAAAAAACCTTTTAGCTGACTTTTTGTCCTTCACCATTGTAATTTCTTGTCTCAAAGGAATAATTATAACAAAATATATATAGGTTAACTTGAATAAATGTTTGAGTAAAGAAGATTAAAGTAGCTCTCACAACTGTGAACTACCAGACCAATTTCAATTATTCATTAACTTTCTTGACATCGATTATAAAGGTTCAATGCACAGCATATGTATAGCTTACCTGTGCAGTGCCTGATAATGATGCTACTTTGCTGAAATCAACACCGGCTATCTTAAGCCGATCTAACAAGATGTCCAGGGCTTTGACCCACATCAAGACTGGTGCTGTAACAGTGCAGCCATCCTTGTGCACTGTGGCTCCTGATGTGGTCCTTTAACATAATAAGGCTAGCACACTTAGTAATTTTGTTAACTTCACAGAGTAGAATCTTTCTTGAGAAGCTTATAGGCTGTCAACTAATCAAGAAATTCACATTTTAGGGATCCTCAAGGCTTAGTACTGCATTTCAGAAAGGCCTGCCACCTGTCCCCATCCTGAACCAGATGAATCTGGTCCATGCCTTCCCATCCTGTTTCCTTAAGATACATTGTAATACCATCCTCCCATATATAAGGAGCCGCGATAGTGTAGTGAGTATTGCGACTAGGCTGTGGGCTGGACGGTCTGGGGTTCAAATCCCAGCAGGGGCAAGGGATTCATTTCTCCAAAACATCCAGACCAGTAGGGGCAAACTAGTCTCCTATTCAATAGGTACCAGGGGCTCATTCCCAAGGGGTAAAGCAGCCAGGGCATGAGGCTGACCACTCACCTCCGTCTATGCTCAAGGTTGAGAATGAGTGGACCTATGTCAATGTTCCCCATATGCCTTCATGGTGTGTACAGGGACACTTTCACCTTCTACCTCCCATCTATGCCTGCTGGTAATTGGTCTCTTTCATTTAGGCTTTCCAACCATAACCCTGTATGGATTTCTCATCTCTTCCATACATGCCACATGCTCTGCCCATCTCATTCTCCTTGATTTTATCACCATAAGAATGTGTGGTGATGAGTACAAATCATGAACCTCCTCATTATGCAATCTTCTCCAGCCTCCTGTTACTGCCTCTTGAGTAGAATTATCTTCCTCAGCACATTCTTCTCAAACACCCTCATCCTGTGCCCCTCCCTTTATGTGACAGGCCATGTGTCACACCCATACAAAACAGCATTAAGTTAAGGTTCCTAAAACTTATTTACAGTCTTAAGGTCCTATAAAAGCAATGCATATTAACAATACTACCAAAAGTACTGTTCTTATTCTGGGTTTGGTCAGTGACACTCAGTCTTTCAAACTACAGAGCATAAACTATAGGATGACTAGTGAACAGTGAATAGAAAAGGATATGATAGGAGGTAGTTACAGCCTAATGTGAGCTACTGTCTCAGGATTTGTGTGGAGGGGCTAAGAAAACCCACAAAATAACCCAGCAACTCCGAATATAACAGGACTGCTAACCACATGACTGCTACAAGCTGTAAGAATACCATTGGGCAGGGAGTCACAGAGAAGGTAAACACACACATATATTTTTCTGTATTCAGAAATACCTTGGATTTTGTCACTGCAATCCTGATATATGATATTTACACATTTCTATGCTATTCCAGCTTGCAGTACCCACCTGAACTCTGGTAAATCAGAATCAAACTGAACAACTGTTTCTTGGAGAAGTTTCAGATCACTGTTTAATACTGCAGCCTTTAACTGCAAAGAAACAAAACTGACCATAAAAAACACATACATAAGCTACTGGGCTGAGTACTGTGATATCAATATCTCTGTCTGCCTGTAAAATGAAAATTATGCTTACTATCTTGACCCTGTCTGTCAGTCCATCCGTCCATCCATTTGCTCACATGTAACAACTTGAGCACACATATACAATTTGCACTACTCTTTTCTTTCACGTAGTTATGATACTGTATTATCAATTGCTACATATTTCCTCGACCATTACAATGCAACAAACTAAAAGTTGTAAATCCATATCTGTTAACGATACACAGTACCTTGCAAGCCACTAGTTACATCCTCACCATACACAAATTACTACAGTTGACACATTACTACAACAAATGCAGAATGCTTATCGTTATGTGGACCAATGGCCCTCAAACTTTTCTGTCAATGACCCAAAATCATAAACCACCTTAGCTTGGCAACCCAAAGAGTGCCAATATCTACTCAGCACCCTACTAAATCACCACAAATTTACAGCACAGTACTACACAACTGATACTAAGACGGGGTATACTGTCTACACACATACCTACAGTGACACTATCACGTTCACCTGGTTGTAGAGTCTATGACCCATCAGCAGGTTTTCATGACCCAGTCTTGGGTTGCAACATGGGGTTTGAAAATTCCTGATGGAAACATTTTGTTTTCCTAAAATTTCTGTGTATGTAATTGAAATCACTAAAGAAATTCTTAATGTTTAAAATATAGTATAAAAATTAAGGTTAGCGAAGTGCTCATTGTAAAGTTCTCTTGAAAATTACATCATAAGAATTACAATGCATGTTCCCCCTCAGGTGTTAGGCTAGTCAGTTGCTAGGTATGACATTTACTGAGGTAATTACAAATGTTATTAATTGCTATGGAAGACTGTGAATTTGCAAAGAGTATGGAACTGATGTGGATGTAGGAGATGCCTTCTTTCAGATTTAAAAGGTTTAAAGTGTCTCTGCTGGGTCTTTGGCAACCCACAAGTTGCTGTCAGGACTATTCATAATATTGTCACCTGTTCCATATGCAGTTGCTGTTTAATTTCATATGCTAATTTAATATACATCAGGAAAAGTTGCAAGGAAAGTGAGGAATCCAGTTCAAACCTGTGTGTAGATGATGGCATTGGACAGTAAATGAGGCATGAAGGACATGGTAGATAAGGCAAAAGTTACAATTTGCACTCACAATCAGTGGTGTAGCTAGGATTTTTGGGCCCCTATGCACAATTTACTGATGGGCGCCGTCATACCCATGAGATAGGTGGCCACTTTTTTCAGCAGTTCTTTTTAATTCTGTTTCTTCCACTTATGTGTAGAATCAGCGTTGCCAGCCTACCAATGAACAGTTGTGCTATCAAAGATTCAAAATTATGCTACTCCCAAAATTTTTGGTGCATATTAATAAATTTATTCAGCGAGCCCGAGAAATAATAAAATAAAAGTCCTCTACAAATTGCCTAAGAGAACAAAGTCTGACGAAGTAAGATATTAAATTCGTGCATTTCAGCCAAACTTGATTTGTACTATTATGGTACGGTTGGCAACATTGAAGCGTGGTCGCACGAATTTCAGTTCTCGCGAGTACGTTTGAATTCGCCACAGTAGGAGGAGGTCCGTCTGTATAGAAACAGATTGCTACAATCAGCTCATGGTCGCCTGTATTTGGGGCTGTTTAGTAGCTACGGCCGTCCTCCCATAAACTCCAGGCACATAAAGAATGTAATCTAACCAAATGTAAATGGATACATGCCAAATTGCCGAACTTGTTTTCCAGCCTTATTCGATTATTTTATTCGATGGTTCGAAACGTGTGCAGTTCACAAAGATAATTAAAATACATAACAAGTGCAAGACATTTAATTCAGCCAGTATAGGGTTGCAGTGTTAGTTATTACTACTGTTCATTGCAGTTTGTCACGCCATGTGGTCAGCTGTTTCGCTGCGCGTTGTACGTAGTACCATCGCCTGAGGCAGCGGAAGCACGAACCAACGAGCCAATTACGTAACGCTTCGTGTAAGTTCAATTCACTTACCGTCTGCCACATGTTCAACAAATTGTCTTTAGAACATCACACTGCAGAACGCACATTTACCTGCTGAGTACTAAAATCGAATCCCAAATAAACCGATTCATCGTCACATGTGCCCATTATCCGGGTTGTTCTGTTGTTTCTTGCCTGCGGATCGGAGCTGATTGGCCTTATAGCAACGGATCAGATTGCGACCTTGCAGGGAGAATTGTAGGGAACTGTTAGTACGACCGAGCTACCGATTTGGTCCCCTAGCTCGTCCACCTCAGGCAACAGATGGCATAACTTAGAGGCTGTGTTGCATGGCACCGGCGGTGGTAACATTGACAGACTTCAGGTTTCACAACGGTGGGGTTAAAGGTGTACGTATTCTGGGTCAGTAACGTAACGTGTTAATATTTAGTCATTAGGTCAGGTGACTTGGTGTGCAGTGAGTGACTGGGAGGTACACCAGCACTGGCACATTATTGAGCAGGCCGCATCCCACCATGTACTTACATACAACCGTACCATCACCCCTGAAGCCGCAGTTTGTTTTTTATGCTTCTGCCTACTGTGCTGCTCGACACTGACATTGCTTAAAATGGGTATAAATCACCGTTACCCCCTAACGGGTGGCTTCAATTCGCTGTTTGCATTTTCAGGAGGGACTAGGTTTACCCAAGAAATGCCACTGAAGGTTGAGATAACTCATTCTTACTTATCACGGGCCATTAACACTAACCAAGCCTCTGGCACAGTGTTATTCCCTGCATAAAACCGCTGGTCCAATCCTTTGCCAGAGGGAGAATGTTCAAGTTCTACATTGTAGGACAATGGCAAAAACTGTGCATCAGAATAGATGTGTTCTGTCATGCTATTCCAGTGAAACATGACATGTTGAATGTGCTGTAGTTCTTGGATGGTAACAAAATCTCATTCCTATATCTTAACATTGCCCCATATTTGCAACAGCTATTGGCAAGGCATCTCTACCACAGGACTACAGGTTACAGTGTACTGTATCAAATATTTTAATTACCAAGAGAATTTCCTGGATGATTTCTGTTCCTTGTGGTATAAGCATCCTCTCTTGGGAACAAATATGTAAACCAAATGGTAACATAGAACTGTGGCTACCTTCTTTGCACCATGTTCTGAGTGCAACAGGAAACAAAAATGTAGCGTGAATTCCCAAGTATCGGATTCTATAAATTTGACATGATCCACCCACTGTGCATGTATAATCAAACAAACAACACAATATGCTCCCTTCAGCACAACTTATATTGAATATTTATTCGTACGTGACATGTTACAGTCATTTGACCGTCAGATTCTATGCAGCTTCAGTACTGATACTGTTTAAGTATCAGAAACAGAACAAAATGGTTACTATTCTGATGTGCATCTCCTACATATATAAGAACGTGCAAATGTTTCCAAAAAATATTACACGTTAAACCGTGTTCACATGTTCCCCATGAACACTGACGGTTCAACATCAGCCAGCTTTTATTGAATGTTCAACAAATGATGTAATAATTATAAAGTTCGTATCAATTAAACCAATTTCAGCCTTCGTCAAAGGTAGATAACTTATTAGGGCAGATATTTTTCACGTGTGTGAGCTGCTTAAAACGTCGTTGAATAGAACATGCAACTTTGTTTCTCAATATTCACTCCAGAAACGACATACACGGGAGCCAAATGTTATCGCGAACCACAGTTTTAAAACACAGCACTACGTTCCACCCAAGTGCCTCACCAACCAATGACAATCGTGATGTATGTGACGTCACGCAGCTGACTCAGGGGGTAAAGCGCAGAGCAGAGTGACAACGACGTCGCAGTCCGGTTGTGTCTATCAGAGTACACGGGTGGGTTGAATGGGGCGGTTGTGAAGTGTGTGGGTTCGCGAAACTGCACCGTCACCAAACAGTGGTGGTTATTTTAAACCAATACAAGGAGTATTGCTCCCTGTATTGCAGGCATACAGGCTGGATATATATGTGTTTATAATATTTAACAGGGGCCTAAATTTTAACAATTTACGCGTTTATGATCTTACTCCCGAGTGTTTTTAAATGCCAGTATTGCAACAGGTAAGTAATCACATTTTGTGTGCTCTTGTAATTAGAAGCCTGTTGTGACAATCAGCTTGTAGCGTATTGCAGCGCCCATAAGAAGGCATGTTGTAAGACATGTTTGTTTGGAAGTTGTGTCCTAATACATGGTGTAGAACCTAACCTGTTTTGTGGTAGGGTAAGTGTTAGAATACTCCATTTTGTATTCATGGTTGCAGAAGCCTCAGAATGAGGTTCATAGCAAAATACGAAGTAGTCTGTGGATGAGTATTGTTCATAGTACGCCGCATTGCCGATGAATGATTGCATTTGTATGCGTAACCATGCAACGGCATGCATTACGAACGCATCGGAATGTTAGGTTGTGTTGAGCTGTGTTGGGTCGTAGTCTGTAGACGTAATTGCTGTGGATTACATAATCCGATAGGACAACAGATGTTTGCTGCGATAGCATATAATGCTGAGTATAATGTGACAAGTATTTACATTTATTTACAGGCTTGCGGCTAATTATTTGTTACTTTCATTAAAATGCCTGCGCATTGCGAGACTTTTGAAGCGCGAGACCATATAACCATTAAAATGTATAAATTTGTACGTTTATAGACGGAATTACGTCACGTGTGCTGATGCAGGTGTTCAGAATGTAACTTGATCTTTCCTGTGAAACCGTTTGTCACAAGGCTGGTGTCAGCTGCTAATTTAACGTAAGGCATTGTTGAAGTGTGACGCGTATTTTGTAGTTTACGTTGATAATGGTGTAGAATGTGCATATTTGATTTCATGGACACGTTGCTGTTACATGCTGAAAGATTATTGTGCCCTGTTTTTTGTCATAGGAATTTGCTGTAGAGGGTGATGTTTATTTCGCACCTTTGTGAATAATTTTGAACTTAGAAACAAAAAACTATTCGTTGTATTTTCTCCACCGCTTGGAAGACAGAGATGTGAAGTACGCAGTCTCGTTTTGTTCGGCGCATTTAAGATTATTAAGATTTGAACGTATTGTGTACTGCTGATAGGTTATGTTCCTGTTCGTACAACGGGCGTATTGTTAAGTATATTTATCTGAATTCCGCGTAATCGGAATTGCAGCATATGTGTTCCAGATCTTGTTTTGATGTTTTTGTGTATGTAGACTCTATATCCGTTTTTGTGTTCAAACAAATTACATGTTCCTTTTCATTGCCGATTAGCTGTAACAAGCAGGCAACCTCCCCGTCCGCCCGTTGTTGGAATCGATTTGGGGGGGGGGGGGGGATA